>CM051028.1:22047863-22435363 GCA_027627225.1 Congeria kusceri
TATGGAAAATTAAATAAGAACAATAGTCAAATGTGAAATAAGCATGTCACGGTTCCTGATCTACGATTTTTACCAGCAACTTCGAATCACCGTGTTTATTTTAAACACTAGAAAATGAACCTTAAAGAAAAAACAAAAGTGGGAGTTTTGTATAGAAGTCAATAGAATGTGCTTTGAAAACAGAATTCACAAAAGAATATTATTTTCGAGCAATTTGAACATTTTAAAATGGGGTGGCGGATTTAGGCAATCCGACGCTCATTTTTTTTTACACAGTTTAGGACTTCAATTTCAATACATATTTTTCGTTTGCCAAGTATTTGAAATGTAACCAAAACACGTCAGTACATGCACATTAAACCTTACTTTATTTATTTGAATTTTAATGTCAACTTTTGAAACTATCGTAAAAATATCCCCCAAATGTGGCGGATTTAGGCACTGCACCAGTACAGAAGGGAACTATCTAACAACAAAAAAAGATACTGGGTCCTGATTAAAAGGAGCAGGGTAGGCGGAAACCAGACATGCTCTGACATACTCTAATTAATCGCTAAATCCAAGGATTTTGTCATTTTAGTGTATTTTATTGACGGTTTTTAAAGATGATCTCTTTATATGGGATTAAGTTTTTGCAAATAATATCAGACGTTTAACACCTCTCTTTGACCAGCCCAGAGGGGCAGCAGGTGATTTTAAAAGGGGCAGGGTGCAGCACCCTGCTATTTCGCTCTGGGTCATACCTTAGATATACATTTTTGTTTGCATTTAATGCTCAATGTTGTTTTAACGTACATGAAATACTTTTCTAAGTAAATATATATTGTAATTGGTAACGTATTTTTGTTCGCTGGACTCTATTAATAGGGAAAGATCTAGGATCAAAAAAAGGAACAGGGTGCTGCTAAAAAGGAGCAGGGTGGAAAACTGAACCAGTTTGTAGACATTTTCTAATAATTTGCTTTATCCAGGGTTTTCATGAGTCTAACGCTTCCGATTATGGTTTTTAAGCATAGTCTATTCATTTGCCTTCAAATATTTGCAAAAATATGTTGAATTTCAAAAGATATTCATCATTTCTATGTTGACCAGCGATAAGGGGCAGCAGGGGGGAACCAAAAAGGAGCAGGGTTCAGCACCCTGCTTTTTCACTCTAGATCTTTCCCTACTATTAATTGCAAAGTGTTCTGTCAAGAACCGAGGACTAAATTTGCACTTTCCACCGCAATTACTTGCCGAGCATTGACACTGTTTACGCCACAAAACGGACATTTTCTTTGACCCGGGGAGCGATCAAAAACGCCCTCTATCTCTTCTCAGATAGCAAGGTCGGGTGGGGCCGGCACGTGACCATCTGGAAAATGTCGTCTGCCGCGCTATTCTCATTGTCGTCTGATAAGCGCGAGACTATCGCGAGACAATAATGGCGGACGCGAGATTAGCAACACTCTCATTAACTTTATTACCATCAACTTGGAATCTGGTGTCTTAATATTTTAGCCTCATTAACAATTTTCCGTTATCAAGCGGTTATCATTTGTTTGATTCATCGCTGTGTCGTTAGCGGTCCAGGTACATTGTTGCCGCTTTGTATTGTTTTGCAGGAAGGAAATGAGAAATGAAAATGACGCGCGCGTCGCGCAGACGACACTTTCAAGATGTCTCTAAAAGAAATTAAACACATGACTTTAATAACTTTGACAGGAAAACGAACTTTTATGAAAAATAGACCAAACAGTAACGATGTATTAATCTCGCTTTACGACTTTGCACCAATTGAATTGTTTGGTATTTTACGACATCTAGGACACCGGATGTGGTGTGTATAAAATTTTCATGTATCAAACATTTCCAAGAACGTCGTTTTAATCCGGTTGCAAAATTATAGATTATTGTAATTGCGTAGTTTTCTCATAGTTTCAATAATTTTCAAACACATTAACGTGGAATTAGAATAAAATAAGACACAACCAAGACCGACACCGATAAACTTCATCCAGATTTTAAATTAAATAATTGTGTATGCATTTTTAATATTCAAAAATACAAATGGTTGAAATGAAATATCGACAGTGTCTGTATATGTATTGGTGACAGTCTTAAAATACAGCTTCATTTTTTGTTATCATTTACTGATAAAGAACTTCCTCATTCATGTAATGATTGTATGAATATATTAAAAAAAAAATATGTTGTGCGTATATTGGGATCCAGCATTTACTGTATAAAACAACCTGATCACGTTTCCACGAGTCCGCATGATTATGTATCCGCAAAGTTTTAGTTCCGGGAATTAAGTTTTGTAAATTTCGGCATATCTCAGTTTTTACTGATGGCTGCAGCGTCGAAATTGAACAAAGTCCCTACCATTCATGACCATTTAACAAATTCCCCATATATATTTGATAGCATTTATTCAGATCCAAAATATTCCTTTCAAATTATGAGCATTTAACCAAACCCAACAGATTGCATTTGGATTATATAAATAAATAATATATATCTATAAAATTTCTGTAGTTTTTATAGCATACAGAATTGCTCTTCACTTTGTTACATGGAGTCCGTATGTTGTCCGCATCCGCATTCTCGAAATGTGTTTGATATTTATACGGATACGGATATACTGATACCGATATAGGCCGCGTTTACATTATTGTTTGGCAATACTTTGGCAATAGTATTGTATTTAAATATGACATATAAGTGTTTACTAGAATAACCAGGAACGTTTTATAAAAAACATGTTATTTTAGTGAACCATTTTTTGTGATATACCAGATAAATATGTATTATTAAAACCCGTTTTTAGAGTAAAATCCCTTACAATCAGTTTTTTTAAATTAACATCTATATTCTTGTAATATGAATGCAAACCTCTGTATGTAAGTTTCAAACTAATACATTTTAATTACTGGCATATTGGTAGTGGTAAACTTCTACTGTATCTCGTCTATTATTTGTTTAAAACAAATCGGAAATGTTTAACAATCTTTCATGTAGACAAGCAGTTTTGACACTTTGAACAGCGCATCGAGTGCTGATGGTTCTAATTCAAAATAGAAACCACCGCAAAATGGCAAGGAATTTAATTGGTGTCAAAAAAGAACAGGGCACATTTGCCTCAGGGCAAACCGGTTGTTCCAATTCCAAATATAAACAAATCCAAATAATTTCGGTATTACTCACTGCAAATATTTCTTTAATTGATCATTCATTGTGTGTTTTGTTAATGTTTTCTTTTCAAACGTCCAAAGCTTTTAATTTCATCATTAATTGGTTAAACAATTGTGGATATTGTACATATATTGATCGCATACCGGTCTTTATCTAGCTGGTTTTCAGCCTTCATTTCTCATTATTGTCATAACGGAATTTCATAGGGATTGTTTGAATATATTTTTTTCTGTTCAATAATTGGCATTGAGTGTTTTCCGGCGAAGTTAATAAAAGATTCGATGAATCCGGGTGGGCCGATGGCGACATACTGTTTCGTTCACAACACCGACTGGCGACATGATCCACTGCACATCATCTATGCGCATCACGGGGCCCACGTGTATTCGCATCGTGCTTTTGTACCAGGCACCACATTGTTCCCACCTGACATCTGACAGGCATTGCCGTTTTTTATTTTTTTTATTTTTTTTATGTAAATGAATATTTAAAAAACGGGTTTCAGAAATGTAATAAGTTTTACGGTTCTCAAAATGTTTCTTCCGCACTTTATACAAATACATTTTAATATTAAAAATAGAGCTATACTGTACTGTAGTTTATTAATTTTTCTTACAATCTGCGACAAAAGCTGGTCCTTCCTTACTACTCTCTATGAAAAACAATTATCATCATCATCATCATTATTATTATTATTATTATTATTATTATTATTATTATAAGTCTATGTTGCTGTTTTTCTTCCAAGTGTTGTAATTTATAATAATTGATATCTTAAAAACAACAACAACAACAACACATACCTTTATCAATGTTTACAATGATCATCGTTAGTTTTTGTGTTTTACATTTAAATATCGTGTGAATCTTTAAATAAGCGTTATAATGAGCGGACACTTCAGGAAACTTAAATTAAAACCTGAAAAATTAATTGAAATTACAATGGCGGAAAAAATTCAGCTCACTTAGATAGATAATTTGCCGGAAATGAAGGGACTACTTCCCGACGCGATTTCTCTTTAACAGGTAGGATGAAAAAGACGGAACGGTAAAAGCGGATCACTTATTGGGTCCCCTGCTGGATCAAATAAGCGCAAACTTGTCTGGGAGATAGCCATAGGCAAACTTCACATCCTTTTTGAAAGGGTGCGCTCGATTCTCAGTGACATCTGAGGTTAACAAGATCTAGTGGATGTTAACCTTAATCGACCTTTTTCTTGTGCGTCGATTTGCCGAACTTGTTGAGCAGGCTTAATGAACCAGAATCAATTACGTTGCATGCTAATGTATTCTCAGCGAGGCGTGTAATTTACGCGGTAGTCTATCTTTGTCAACTATTCCCCGTCTCAGTGTTGACAAAATGTTGATGAAAAACGTACTTTTAAGTGTATTGAATGTATTTGAAAGTATATGGAATGTATACACAGCGAAGGCTTACTCCGGCGTAAAGAAAATAATAGAGTTTGACTTGACTGATTCAATGGTGGCCTCGCTCTCAACAGCTTATAGCCGCATCGGCTGCTAAAATTATTTTGTGAATGATGTCAATAGATTCAAGTGCCAATGTTAATGAGTCTCGAGGGTACAGATTGTGATTGAATTTAGCAGACGATTTGCGTGTCATTATACAAGCAAACTTGAGAAATTTGACGAAAATATTTAAAGAGATGTGGCAGAATTCAAATATAAAATGTCAGCTAGCTCCGAAAGAAATCGCAAGGAATGAAAATATTGATTTTAGAAATCAAACCGTAAATTATGTTACACATAACACTGCTTACTTCGATTATTTAGCGGCGCATGTCACAAATCGTATAATCCTTCCTTTGAACTTTCATGTAATTAAAGTGGCGTCTGAAAAGCAAGGCAGCCTTGCAGTCTCGAATTTCAGGAGAATATTAATAAAATACTAATTTTGCAGTAATAAATCACGGAACACCAGTATTTTCCTGGAAAGGCCAAGTATTTTATTACTGTTATTACTGTGTTTATTAGATTAATAAAACAAGAATGAAAATTGAAAATCTGGATGAATCCTCAGGTCGTCAATGCCTATTAGTATAAAGCAACAAACAAGCGCCTGAGGACAACTTTAAAGACTATAAATGTAAGAGTTTACTTTTACTATGCAGAGGAACTATTGTCTTGATCAAAAGTAATACATAGTCATTTATAAAAATATATATGTATTGTAACCTATTGTAATAACTCTTTGAAGATGTATTAAAAACCTACAACTATGTGCCTGTTGGTAACCTGTTGAGCCCGTTGTCAAGAAAGCAACTTTATTGTAATTATTTTAAGATCACATTTTCTAACAAGCAGATCTTCTCCTTTGACCTCTAAGTGTGACCTTGACTTTTGAGCTAGAGACACGTCTTGTGTGCGACACGCCGACTCCACATGGTGAACATTTGTGGCAAGTCATTTTAAAATTCCCTGATGAATGACGAGTTAACAGTCCGCACAAGATCTGACGGACGCACGGACACATCTACGCACATACACCGAACCGCCATAGTGACAGCGAAGTCGAGCGGGCTCGACAAAAATGAGCAAACAAATGTGGTAATCTTAAAACTACCTGTTACTAGTATTTTATCTGTCAAAGCTTCCGTTTCGCCCGTCAACGACTTTACATTCATAATTTAGATCATATTTAATATATGGCATTTTCTTTACCCCAATAAGGTATTTAACCGTAAAATATTTATACGGAAACTCGGATTGCAGTTAAATAACTAATGATCTTCAATGTAAATAAAAAAAAACTTGATCTAGGAAAGATCTGGGATCAAATACATCACAAGGAGCTTGTAATAATTTGTTAATTCTATTATTTTTATGAGTTTAATGCTTTCAAATAATTTTTTTAAGCATAGTCTATTCATTTGTCATTGACTTTTTTCACAAATATTTTGCATTTCAAAAGATGATTGTGTTGACCAGCCTAGACGGGCAGCAGGGGCAAACAATAAACGAGCAGCAGCACCCTGCTAAATCGCTCTAGATCTTTCCCTAAACTTATGCATGTCGTAGCTGAATTGGTTGTCAATTCGCTAACTTTCGAAAAGTCTCTGAAATATGTTTTCTAGTGAATTAACTGTTCACGTGACAGCAATACAGCACAGCACGATGTCCTTAGTTGAACATTTGTTTGTTGTTTAAGAATAAAAATAAATAAATAGTGGAATATCGTGCATTTAGAATGTCAGAAATTTAATTTATTTTAAAGTATGGTTAATTAATATTAATAAAGTCTTCAATGAGTCACTTTGATCTGTACTGAAGTCTCATGAAGATTCTTTAAAGAGAAGAAAAGCAAAGAATACAAATTCTAACAAGGTCGCCAAAGCAGGTCTCTTAATGTGTCGAAGCCAAGTGGCAATTGACATTCAACAGCGTCTATTGTTGGGCCCTCGTTAATACAAGAGCTGTCCAACAACGGCCCCAAGTGTCTTGTGGGGTGTAGCCTATTGCGTTTCCTCTTTTACATCAACATTGTACTATGATTTCCGCATGTAGAACTCGGCGCTTTTGATTAGCACTTTATGCACTTGAGTCTGGCAATAATTACCGGTTACGGAACGAATCAAGAGTCGATGAACGTCCGACAACTAGTGTCAAGAGTTGCTGCCCTTAACTTTTGACCAACGCCTTTGTGGGTAAACCTGTAAACCGCACGTATTTGTCTAGTTCATAAAACTTGCATCACGTTTCTAAAATAACATACAAACTGACAGCTAAAACACAGCTGAAGTATATTGTACGCATATCAGCTTCAATTTCGGACAAGAAGTGTTCAAATCATCCTATTTTTAATTATTATCTCTATTTATGACTATATTTAATTCAGGGACGTATTGTTAACCTATACGTCGTATAAACCGACGCTTCAGCTGCCTTATTCGTCGTAAGTTTACATAAACTTTTAAATGGTTTACGAATGGTATATACCGGTATATTGTGTTTTAAATTTGCTTGGATATATTTTCAACCACTCCAAAAATATTTTAAGGCCCAATGCCGAAGCAGTGAAAATAACATTAGAACCGTTTTATGAAATATACTTGATGCCAGATTTTATTTCTAGCTGTGTCTTGACGATAATGTTGATGCTGTTATTTTCTTTTTGGAATGTAGTGAAGCTATTTCTTTATTATCTGTATATGAATTGGTCGTCTAAATATCCACTGATAATTTTAAGGGTTAAAAATTAATGTAAGGAAAACGCGTCAATAAATATTAATAGCGATCGGTGTTACTGTAAGTTAAAATCATACATATTTTGAGAAATCCAGAAAAGATGTACATGTATTATGAATAATTTTGGGCCAAGTATGAGGTTCGGGCGCCCGTAAATCGGTTCAACCCCCCCCCCCCCGCCCCCCAATGCTTTGCATTGACCGTTCCAGGGCGGTAACCCCAGTTTTATTCATATTTGTGTTTTGTGTTTGTTATGTGCTTTTGTATTTTGCCGTGTTGTTTTGGCAATTCGTCACTTGCCGTAAATAAAGGTCCACGTGCTGCTAATAAGAGTTCTCTTCTCCTGCTGATGCAGCTAGATTTTCACTTTATATATTTTTATATTGGAACTTTACACGTCAAAAGAGAACATATAGAATTGCCATAAAAACGCATCTAAAACCTAAATGGTGCTTGTCAAATGATCACTTGTCTTCGTAGAAGACACTGATAATGTACACGTATTAATAAACGCACAAACATTTGACGTTTCCACAAAATTGAATGTCAATCATTTGCAAATAAATCTTGAATGTGTTTTATCCAGCCAAAGTTCTCAAATGTCGCGTGTTTAACTGTTAACCTATTTTTCATAAAAGCAAATGTTGAAGCTTGTGACGAGTTTGTAACTGTCGGTGCTCCATTAAAATTAGATATTCATATATATTTCATATTATTATAAATACCCTATAATGTTGTTTTTTTTCACAAAACGAACGATACTGGGTTGATATAATTTTCTCGTATGTTGCTTCAGCTAGAGTTTTATACTGTTTTACTTTTTCCTTGAATGCAATAATTTGGACTATGTCTGTTGTTTTCGTTATTTTGAAAACACTTGCACTTGCTCACTTACACAAAGTAAAAAGAAATACACACTTAAGTGGATAAGTCGGAAGGGACAAATGGTTAGCGCGTTAGACTTTTGATCCGGAGGTCTGAGGTTGGAACCCGAGTGGGAGCAACATTTTTTTTTTCATTTTGTATGCTTTTTGTAAAAGTACTTCATCGCCTTAGTTCAGATGCTTAAATTTTTCATGTGAAACAAATTAATGGCATATTACAAAAATTCCAAAATCTTTGAACAAGTCCCTTTAAACATTTTTTTAAATCACCCACTGCCTCTGTAAATCATACGTGTTCGTGATAACGCTATTGAAAACATTTCATCAGGACCGGGCACCACATCTGACGCTTTTCCATGAAATAATCGATATACTTTATTATCACAATGTCAAACAATGACCAAATTAGGTCAAGGTCAAGGTCAAAGTGAGGTTGGGTGATATGGGTGGATTGGAGACGGTCATAAGTAAAAACTGTGTAAATATCCAAGTGTTGTAGTAAGCGGTGTTGGTGCTAGACGAAACGGTAAAATCTAGTTAACCAAGAAATGGCACTTTTGAATTATTGTAAGTCTAAATTAGGTCAAGGTCAAAGTAAAGTTGGGTGATATGGGTGGATTGGGGATGATCATAAGCAACAACTGTGTAAGTATCCAAGTGCTGTAGCAAGCGGTGTTGATGTTAGACGAAATGATAAAATCTAGTTAACCAAAAACAGCCCATTTGAATAATTCTAAGTGCAAATTAGGTCAATGTCAAGGTCAAAGTAAGGTTGGGTGATATGGGTGGATTGGGTACGGTCATAAGTAACAACTGTGTAAATATCTAAGTGTTGTATTAAGCGGTGTTGGTGCTAGACGAAACGGTAAAATCTAGTTATCCAAGAAATGGCACTTTTGAATAATTGACGAAACGGTAAAATCTACTTAACCTTGTCACGGCCGGAAGGACGGACGGAAGGACGGACGGAAGGACGGACAGGAAGATCATTATATGTCTCCTGCATCAAGATACCGGGGGCATAAACATACAGTTCACGCATTCTATATTAAGTAACTTTGTGTATACTTTTAGAAAGTAATACTAAATATCTAGATAGGTTCGCTTTCGATACAAGTATAAACAATAATCATAAAAATACAACAAACAAGACAGGCCCAGTGTTCAAGAAACAAGTTGAGCCTGATTTTCTTATTCAAGATGAACTTGAGCCATATATATCAGGATCAGACTCAAACGTTGCATACACTTAAGATCAGAATCAAATTTATAAATGTTGGTCATTACATTATTTTTGCAAGGTATTGATTAAAAGCTGCATATTAAATAGTTATTGTACGCTGATAGGAGTTCATAATCGTGTATAGTCACAAAAGAAAATTTATTTCGCAAAAAGAATATCTTGATATTCCACTCAGTTGAGCTAGAAGTTCAAGATCAGCTAAGATTGACCTTGATCCTGCAGTTATTTTTCTTTGTGAACATGGGACCAAAGTGTATGTGCAAGTTCGAATGCAGACAGAGAACGTTAAATTATAAGTGTGTCACATTGCAGTAAATAAGTATTTACTAATGCAATAGAACCTCATTTATAACCATCGGAATACATTCCATTCTATACAGTTGTGTCATTTGTAAAGATATTTGCCATTAAATTATTTTAGGGCACTTATATTCAAACGCGCCCATAGTGAAAGTTGAAATAACATTCTCAACAACAAAACATTATAATATAATTTTGTTTCATTCAGTGGTCGATTCACACTGAAATGTTTTATTCCAATACAGATTGTACATTTTCACTTTAATCACATATCTGAAATAAAATCGTAAAATTTCACAAACAAAAGTCTTATCTGGCATAAATGTAACATAACTACAGATTGTCTTAGGAACCTTTACGTACCCTGACGCTGAAGAAGCTGACGCTGGCGCTGACGGTAAGAAGCTGACGCTGACGCTGACGGTAAGAAGCTGTGCAAGTACATACCCCGTTATTTACAAAGAATGCAATTGAGGAGCGTCTCGGGATGAATGCATGTGCGTTAAGTGTCGTCCCGGATTAGCCTGTGCAGTCCGCGCAGGCTAATCAAGGACGACACTTTCAGCTTGTATGGTGTTTTCTGTTTCAAGGAAGTCTCTTCGAAACATAAATCCACTATAGGCGGAAAGTGTCGTCCCGGATTAGCCTGTGCGGACTGCACAGGCTAATCCGGGACGGCACTTTACGCACATGCATTCAGTCCGACTTTCCCACGACACGCCTCAATTTTAATTTTCGCTTTGTGTTTTTATGACAATATATCAAATGCGCAATTTACATTCGACTCGCTCCGTCCTGTTTTCCGCTTAAGGTCGCGTCGGATTTGTGCAATAATTGCAAATCAAAAAATGGAGGCGGTGATAACATTAATTTAATTAAATAGTTAATAAATCGGTCAATATTGTTTATTTCAATAAAGTATACTAGTTTTGATTAAATTTAACGCATTATGGATAAAAATACAAATTCCACGTTTATTTACCAATTCTGTTTGATACTCAAAACGCTACAAATAACAAAAAACTAATAAAAACTAATAAAAATAATCATAATGTTCTTTAAAAAATTTCGTATTATACAGACCTAATGTTAAGTGCTCAAATGAAAAATCAACAACATCAACTTTTAACATACATTTGGGTATCCTTTTTAAATGTTATTATCAAAATAATACGTATGTTCATTCACAACCATAATTACAAGACCTCTTAAATTGGAATCAAAAATCTATTAATAACTTTATATATCTCTTATGGGAATTATCTATTTTTAAAATTATATTGAACGGTTTTCTTATGTAATAATGAAAGTGACAATGGTAAGAATTTACACTGCCAATTCGTAATATAGAATGGAATACAGAAACAGTTACTTTGCGCACTTAACACCTACTATTCACATTAAAATAGATGACACAATATCAAATAACTCATTAGCTTTCGAATATACACTAAGATATCTCGACAAATGTTCGTACGAAAATTCAGAATACAAGTGAAAAGGACAAAATATATAAGACCGTTACATTGTTTAAGTAATGTATATTATCTAATGGTCAACTGCCTTAACTAAATGACCGAGAGTTGTTGTAAAGGATTTTCGCGTTTGTAATTGTTCAGTACGTATGGTTACCATTCGGTTAATGTGTGTACATATTGAAAACCTGAAGTTATAAATGTGTATAAATAATTACATGACATGAAACCTCATTAACCTGTTTTTAACATAAAATAATAATAAAAAGTTCTATTGTTAAAGGACTGTAAAAATGTATATTTTACATTTTCACTTCAGGCATTTTTGTTTGAGTTTTTTTTCAATTTCATGTTCACTGGAATTATGAACAAATGCAATAAAACAACCACTATACAACAGTAAAATGATTGTAAATATTGCAATATTTAATACCAAACGAAACAGAAACGAGGCCAATTCATGATTACACTAAAGTGTTACCATATTTTATTTCTTTAACGTCGCAGAAAACGCTTTTGATGAAAGATCGTTTTTTATATAAAAACGCTATAAAACAGTTACCCACCAAGAAGCAAAATTTTAATTCGTTTTTGCTGTCAATGATTCCAAATCGTTTAAAACTCATTCCTCGCAGTGTTTGGTCATCAAATAACAATATTCACAACATCCCTCGCAATGAAAATCCCACAAAACGTGACATGCATGACCGCTCTTTGGGTATAAATTGGGTATATACTGTTCTTTTACAAAAGGCATTGCAACAATTGTGGCAATAAAAAGGACTATCAATCGGTGTGTACATCGTGACGAAAATGGGGCATTTGTACCAGTAAATGGAGTTCCAACACTTCCATTATTTAGGGGTGGGGTACAGGCGTTGACCCTTACGTAATGAAATTTAAGGGTTCATAATAAACGGTTTTTTCCCCGTATTTTTTGTTACTATAGTTCATACCTTTGTCCGTGTTCTTTGTTCTTTTGACGTTTTTTTTTTAAATAATTGTTATTTGATTTATAGACTTATTCATGCTAAATAATGTAACAACGATAATGATTCTGATCTTTAGAACAGTTTTCCTTACTTTGTGCAATGCAAAATGATCCCTTTATGATGTAATTATGGATCAATCTATCAAGTAAATTTACTGAAAATGCCACGATTAACAAACTAAACTATGCAGCATAAAAGGCATATACAATTGCTATCACACTTAATATATATGAGGCACGATGCAAGTGCGTACAGTGCCGTCCCGGATCAACCTGTGTAGTCCGCACAGGCTGATCCGGGATGACACTTTCCGCCTATAGTTGATTTATGTTTAGAAGAGACTTCTTTGAAACAGAAAATACCCTAAAAGCGGGAAAGTGTCGGCCTGGCCCCGTATTCACCAACCAATTCTTAGACTTAAGTCTTAAGAATAACGAATAGTTTTGAAGGGTTCTGTTCTCCAAAGGTTGTTAGTTTGAAATTTACCTGGTATTAACAATCACAAATTTTAACATTCTTTATTTAGAATGATTTAGTAATGACATAAAGACGCCATTGGTGCCCGACCTTATTGCGAACACATAGTTATTATTTCTTGAGTCTTAGTCTATTCTTTAGTCTTAAGTCTAAGAACGGGCCGGCGAATGCGGATCCTGGATTAGCCTGTGCGGATCCGGGACGACACTTTACGCTGATGCATTTAGCCCGGATTTCCCACGACACACCTCATATATAGTTTCATGTATTGAAATGAACTATATATACATAAAGTTCCCACGCAAAAATAGTTTATTGGAGAACGTATTGCTAAAGTTCTCATAGGCAAACACTTGTAATCAGATCACTTATACAGTATGCCCCTTAAAAACTTCAGACAAACATTATTTTTAATGTATTTTTAATAAAATGTAAATTATTTGTTAATGACTGTCCTTTAGAAAAGTCGGAAAAAACAACTGATTTCAACATACAACAAAACGATTTAAAAACATAGATATTCAACGTTTTAAAGCAAGACAAACGGAAATTCCCGAATGTCCTATTAGGAATAATTTTCAAAAAAAGAAAAAAGAAATGATAACATATTATACAATTATTGACTAGGGAGCCAGTGAATATGTTCTGATATTCACTGGTAGAATGTCATATTCACCGAGGCGCAGTGGCTCCCTAGTCAAGAATTGCTTTATTATATGACTATACATAATAATGAAGTATGCTTATCATTATGGTCAAGTAATTAAATCATAAATGTAACATATTACAGTGAATTCGTCTGTTAGTTTTGACAATTTTAGTCACTGAACAGGAAATGTACATTGGTTCCGGTATCCCCCTGTGTGGGTATCTAATACATTTTAAACTGTGTGCTGGGAACCAAGATTGAACTTGCTCATTTTCAGAAAATGCTATTGTAGGTCATTGAATATGAGCAGAATTCTATTGTAGCCCAGTGAACATCAGTTTAGACCAGCGATTATGACATTTATGTTTGGTTGCCGATAGCTGTCTGGACCAATGGGAGAGTGTCTATTTATAGGTCATATAATAAAATGGATTGTTACACTTAAGCTATACATTTAATGAGAACTTTGTTTTAAAATATTTCGCCTTCCAGCCTTGAAGCGTAAAATACAAGAGAGATGTGTAGTTTTAAACAGTTTAAAATAGAAAACGGTTTTAAAAACGAACCTTATGCAAACATTAAATATTCTCGTTCATTATAAATATATAATTACATGCAAATTGTACAAAATAAAACAATTTTAGCTCGTTATTGACCAGTTTTACACGTATATCGTCAGACAATTTCAATTACGCATTTTATTTACCGTGCATTGTATTTACGCCAGTTAACTATAAGACACGAAATTCCGCTTAGAGATGCGGGAAGTTCGGCATTATAAATTGAAATTTAATATTTTATTATCTTGTTAATGTGTGAAGAAGATTTAATTGATAAAGCTTCGTCTACATTCAACTGTGGCACAGGTCTATGAAATATGTAAATTCAATGTTTTGCGGTAACTGATAGTTTCAATTAATTTCATGATTTGCACCACAATGTCTGAAGCAAGGAAACTAAACCTTAGAAGACTTAAAAGCACTATGTCAATGAAAAGGGCCTCAAGGGGGTAATTTCATTTAAAAAATATGAAATTAAGATATTAATAATGGCATATACTAACGGTTACAATAGGTAAATATGATGGGAAAACAGTGATCGCATTCTGAGATAAATGTTTTTAACATGGGTGGTGTTTGTTTGGCCTTTCAATGTTTACATTTTGACGTCAGAATTGTGAGTATTTTGTATTACCATAGTTTACACTCGATTCCATACAAATTAGAATAGCGCAGTTTGTTAAAGCGCCGTCTATTGTCGTTTCTCCGTATGTCTCCTACGTCGCGAGTTCGATTGGGGTTTTAATTTTACAAACAGTTTTGCTGATTTGTTTTTATCAAATATCTCATCATGTATTATATTATTTATTCTTTGTTTAATGCATATGTCTTAGTGTAGCGCATTTCTATCACCTAATAGAATATATAGTGCAAAAAGAAACCAAATTTGTGTTGACATAGTTCCTTTAACGCGACTTATTCACTGAGGTTCGCATTATTAAAAATGTCATAAAATGAATGAATTTCAACAAACTAAATACTATGGACTAAACTCCCAAAATATCCCATGTCAAGATAAGCACAGAACGTTTGCCTTCGCCGGTGCTCGAATCTACTACCTCCCGATCACAGGTATTCCACGCTTTCCAATGGACTAAAATAGCGTCCGTACATGGGGGTACACGTAAGTGGTAAACGTGATTTATTGTTTTATTTTTATCGACGAAAAGCGTTACAAACGCTTTATAATTTTAACCATTTCGATTGATGTTGATTCATAACCGAGATAATTATTACAGGAGTGGTATTTCGCTCCTTTATATATAATGTATTTTTCTAGTAGTAGTAGTAGTAGTAGTAGTAGTAGTAGTAGTAGTAGTAGTAGTAGTAGTAGTACCGGTAGTAGTAGTAGTAGTAGTAGTAGTAGTAGTAGAAGTAGTAGTAGTAGTAATAGTAGTAGTAGTAGTAGTACCGGTAGTAGTAGTAGTAGTAGTAGTAGTAGTAGTAGTAGTAGTAGTAGTAGTAGTAGTAGTAGTAGTACCGGTAGTAGTAGTAGTAGTAGTAGTAGTAGTAGTAGTAGTAGTAGTACCGGTAGTAGTAGTAGTAGTAGTAGTAGTAGTAGTAGTAGTAGTAGTAGTAGTAGTAGTAGTAGTAGTAGTAGTAGTAGTAGTAGTAGTAGTAGTAGTAGTAGTAGTAGTAGTAGTAGTAGTAGTAGTAGTAGTAGTAGTAGTAGTAGTAGTAGTAGTAGTACCGGTAGTAGTAGTAGTAGTAGTAGTAGTAGTAGTAGTAGTAGTAGTAGTAGTAGTAGTAGTAGTAGTAGTAGTAGTAGTAGTAGTAGTAGTAGTAGTAGTAGTAGTAGTAGTAGTAGTAGTACCGGTAGTAGTAGTAGTAGTAGTAGTAGTAGTAGTAGTAGTAGTAGTACCGGTAGTAGTAGTAGTAGTAGTAGTACCGGTAGTAATAGTAGTACTAGTAGTAGTAGTAGTAGTAGTAGTAGTAGTAGTAGTAGTAGTAGTAGTAGTAGTAGTACCGGTAGTAGTAGTAATAGTAGTACTAGTAGTAGTAGTAGTAGTAGTAGTAGTAGTAGTAGTAGTAGTAGTAGTAGTAGTAGTACCGGTAGTAGTAGTAGTAGTAGTAGTAGTAGTAGTAGTAGTAGTAGTAGTAGTAGTAGTAGTAGTAGTAGTACCGGTAGTAGTAGTAGTAGTAGTAGTACCGGTAGTAATAGTAGTACTAGTAGTAGTAGTAGTAGTAGTAGTAGTAGTAGTAGTAGTAGTAGTAGTAGTAGTACCGGTAGTAGTAGTAATAGTAGTACTAGTAGTAGTAGTAGTAGTAGTAGTAGTAGTAGTAGTAGTAGTAGTAGTAGTAGTAGTACCGGTAGTAGTAGTAATAGTAGTACTAGTAGTAGTAGTAGTAGTAGTAGTGGTAGTAGTAGTAGTAGTAGTAGGAGTAGTAGTAGTAGTAGTAGTAGCAGTAGCAGTAGCAGTAGCAGTACGGAATTCGTGGCAATGTTTTGAATTTCTTGTTTACTAGTTGCAGAAAACATCGGTCGCCGTTGCGTGTGTGAGTTGCCTTAAATGTAAACTGCGCAACGGTTAAATAATTTTAATTTTAAGACGGCAACCTATTTATGGACAATAAATTGTGAAATTCGGTACGACACACGATGAGATACATACCTCACCTGTCTTGTTTGTGTTAGATTCAATTGCCCAATTTAATACGGTGTGACAGAAATAAACGCTTTTCTGATAAACAGACAAGATCACTAGGAAGTTTAGAAAATTCAAAGAAATATAAAGTAGATATCTATTGTATTTTTTCTTTTATCCCTCTCAAGTTAATTCGTGGAATTGACAACGCTGGTGATGACGACATGGGCGATTGCCATTGTGACGCTAGTGATGATGATGATGATGATGATGATGATGATGATGATGATGATGATGATGATGATGGTGGTGGTGGTGGTGATGATGATGATGGTAATGATGATAATGATTATCATGATGACGGCGATAATGATGATTAAAATGGTGATGATGGCGACGACGATTATGACAACGATAGCGATGAATAAAAGATGGTTCAAATAATTATTTCATTACTTGCTAAATGGGCATAATTTTATTTCATATTCTTATTAAAAATTATTGTTTCTGTGAATACAATTCAGAAATTTCATTTATCGACTGTGAAGCATGGAAAACATCTGTGTTTACTTAAACTCATTAATGACAGTGGAGTGTCATCGAAAATTTGAATACACCGAAAATTTTGCTATTATTTTCAAAACACTATCCCCAATATAATTTACAGCTGAGAGTACTGAATGAATAAATCGGTCGCATGGATTGTTGAGCATCGCATCCTGCGTGATAAATTTGATTCATTTAAACATATATTTATTTATGATTTGACGCGGTAGTAATTTTGTACAGATATCTTTTCAAAAACATGTAAAAGTTATTTTAATTTTTTTATTGCCGAAATTACGTTTCGACTTTCAATATGTGTTCCTGAAATTATACTCTGCACTTTTGGTTACGAACAAAAATGACTTTATTTATTCACAATTTTAAAAGGGTAAAGATAGTTAAATGCTGGAAGTGCGCGTATATTTATTTCTATGACCGTTTAATTCTATGAAATGTACGGTTTTAGATTACAATTTAGTTACAATCTTCCCAAAAACGCATAATAGTAAAAAAGGAACATTTTAAATGTTCCCGTTTTTTAATGAGTCGCAATGCATTTCTTATTTAGACTTCTTCGGAACACTGACAAAAGCCGACGGATAAAATATTTTATATCATGTTACTCACCTGTTAACAAAACCGTGCTGTTGGGTCGGGGTTCGATCCCTCTGTCGTCGGTTTTTAAACCAGTTGCTCACTTGAGTCAATGTTAAACCAGTCTTTTTAGCTAGGTTCCGTTTCTCGTCCGGCGTAGGGTATCTATTCGCCTTGTAACAGTCTTTCAGAGCTTGACGCGATTTTTCTTTAAAACAATACACAGTCTCCTCTCCGTCCCAGATCGTTTTAGGCAGAGGGTACTTCCGGCGCAGTCGGTATTTATCCACAGCACCTAGCGGGCGGCCTCGGATCTTCTGGGCCTCCATGTAATGAGCCTTGTACCACAGGTTCTGCAGGAAAGGATGGTTACTGCACTCAAATGTGTGACTCTCCAAAATGGCGTACAGTTCCCGGTAGCTTCCCCTGTGGTACGCGACCGTGGATCGAGCCTTGAGCACCGCTTCGCTGCCTCGCAGCAGCTCACTTGGCGGAAGTGACCACAGGAAGCGCGCTAGACGGTCAATGTCGCCCTTCTGTTGAAGAGCTTCACACACGCACGCAACCTGTTCCGGTGAGAATGTTAAATTTTTACCGTCTCCACTTCCGCCGCCGTTCGGCGTCGGCGAGTTGCTATTTGACATCTGGTTTCCGTCTCCACCATCTCCATTCTGATTAATTTCTGGTGTTTTCAGGGGGTCACGGGATGGAGCTCCGAGGGTTACCAAATCTCCTCCGGTAGGGGGCTGCATCGAGTTTCCGTTGTCAATAAGTCGACTATCCAAACGACTCGAATTTAAATCCATGTTTACACTATCAACTTCCTAAAGACTGGTGAATTTTGAGACATTTAATGGAATTCTATCCTAAAGTATGTACAAAAGTATGCTAAAGCGTAAAACTCAATTGGGGTTTATAAAATCTTAATGTTTACTATATATGCGATCATATGGCACGCAGTGAAGCGGTATTGGTCGATTAACCGTTAAGGACGGGTTTTAGAATAGAGAAGGGCGGAGCTCTCGATTAGCTTGGCTGTGTCTGGTAATTGTTAGACTTAATCGATTATCAAGGAGGCTGGTACAGGGCGAAGTCGATTGTCAGATATGAGTTGATTTACTGCGACAGGTTTTTGTTGAAAGTCTGAATTTTCTGAACACTTGTTGAGACGAGTGGGTGGGGAATATAAGATTCTTGATATTCAATGTTAATAATGTACATTTTCATGCTACATGTATTTGCAATATAATGGCTAAGAATATATTTGGAATTATTTTAATGGCTAATATTTAATCCATTATATGGACGACTCTGACAGACATTAATTTTCTTATATATTGCTTTTACAAAGGTCAAAATAATTAGACGATAAAAGTGAATAATAAGCTATATTTATTTTTATGTGCATGAAATGTATTGATAAAATGGCAAATATGAACACTTAAAAGAATACAATACATAAATATTTATGATGAAAAAACAACAACAACGTCAACAATGTGGAACCCAGCATTGTGGCAGTTTTTATGCAACTGAATAAATTCCATATATAGCAGAAAAGTTTATGTGAACAAAATGTTATATGACTGTGTACCGTTTTTGACATTTTTCGCTCGTAAATTTATCTTTTAAACGTGGTATTTCGAAAGTAAATTTAACATGCTGTACATTTTTAATGGATTTTTGGGTAATATTCATTTAATTCCGATTGATATTTCGTATATTTATGCAAAGTACTTTTCCAAATTATAGTCAACTAATGTTTAAATATACGTATTTCTTTTAATGGGAATATATAAGAATAATACGAATTTTAACCGTAATTGTATAGGGTGTTGAAACTATATCCGCATGTATATGGTATCATATGTTACAGTCTATGAGTAAGACGACATGTACCCGTGTACCCGTAAAACTGTCTTGGTAGGTATTTACAAACAGTTGTAGAAAATTAGAATTATTACATATCATCAACAATAATATGGATATAAAATGACACAATATAGGAAAATAGTTTTTGTAGCAGAAAGTTGTGGACATTAATTATAGTACAAACGTTGTGTCAAATATCGGCTGTTATATTTCTTAAGTGTCGTACTTTTTTAAGGATGGGAACTTTCTCCAAGACATTATGCACGGAGTCTTAACTTAAAAAAAATGAAAACATTAAAAAAAAAATTCAGTCAATTTCACGTGCAAACGGGATGATTTTTTATAATATAATTTAGAAACAATATATTAACCATGTTATGTTAACGATATTTTATTGAAATTTAGAAGTTTTTGGTTTAATATAACAACATTTTTAAAAGAAAAAAGAAACTGGTCTTGTTTTCAATGCGTATCTTTTTATATGTTGTTAGATATTAATATTGATGAATTTGGTATCAAAATTTAGGCTATACATTGAACTAATTAATAATTATAATGCCAATAAAAATTGATCAATCATTAAAGAGTAAACTGTGGTGTTTAATCTTCGAAGACATCAAACACAAGTATAGTGTTCGTCTTTGCAACTTTTAAAATCACAAATGTTTCGTTTGGATGACTACGTTAACGTTTAAATGCTGGTCAGTTTGTAAGCCCTTTACAATTAGTGATTAGTTCAATGCATATCCTAACTTTTGATAGCAAATGCACCCATATTTAAATCTAAATACATATTAAAATACGCAATGAAAGCATGTCCAGTTTCTTTTTTCTATTAGTAATGTAGTGTATGTTAATATTTTCTTTCCTAATAAACATTGCAATATCGTGGGTTCGATCCGTACTCAGGGAGCGTTCGAATGACCTTTCTCAAAAGTAAACGCGTATAGGTTCTACCCTGGAACGGACTCGAAAGTGATTAAATACGCCCTTGGCTTTCGACACAATCGAGATGAAATAAATAGGTTTATAGTAAACGCACTTTGTCCTTTTATGCAATAGACCACGACCAGCCATGACTTGTGTTATTTAAACAACAGAGGAAGCTGATAAAAATTGAAAAAAATAAATAATTAAATCAAACTAATTATAAATCAGATTTAAAATACTCATCATTATTTTTCACATAATTTAGAAATTATGTTCGATTGAGAGTTGTTTATCGGCTAATAAACACAGTTTCGTCGTTCGGATGCGTGGGAATTAAACCACGAGGGCGTTAGCCCGAATGGTTAATATACCGCATCAGAACGACAAATCGTTGTTTATTAGTCGATTAACAACGATAATGCCAAAATTATTTCTATTCTAACTTTACCTGACAACATTTTCCGCAATTACAAAGTGAAATATATTTAACAGTTTCGGAACAATTGTTCGGGTTGTTTATTGGTAGTTGAACAACGGTAAATTTTGTTCTTTGTCTATAGAAAACACTGCGCGTGTCATGTCAGAATGTTTGTTTAATTAAATTTCGATTCGGACTTTGCAATTGAAGAGTTTTAAATTGCAATTATTACATCTTCATATCGTTCTGTTCTGCTACGTGTAAAGCGTACTCAACAAAATACGCTTAATGCATGTACGTAAAGTGTCGTCCCGGATTAGCCTGTGCAGTTCGAACATTCTATTCCAGGACGGCACTTTCCGCCTACTGTGGATTTATGTTCAGAAGAGACTTCATTGAAACAGAAAATACCATAGAAGCGGAAAGTGCCGTCCTGGATTAGCCTGTTCGCACTGCACAGGCTAATCTGGGACGACACTTTACGCACATGCATTAAGCCAAGTTTTCCCACGACGCGCCTCAATTCTAGTCACAGTAAAAAAAATCGTTGCATTAGGTGTTAAACTAATAGTAGCAGGTATTTCTACATCAACAAAAATGAACAAAAGCATGAACATTTACGTCTAACAAATAGAGTATCAATATATACATTGTGTCATTAAATAAAACAATCTAAAATGTTTGTATTTCATACATGACAACCTGTTAATATGGCACTTTGGGACGTTACATTCGTTACTACCAATAACGTGTGTTAATTAATTTCAAAAATAATAACAAGATGTCAAAATATAAATAACGGTAACTATTCTCCGTTTACAAATTTTGCGAACACCACGTTATATTTTAGCGCGTGCGCGGTGTCGGCGACCGTTCACAGCTAAACACCTGACTCGAGACGAAAAGTAACGGGTCTAGCACGGTACCTGGCCATTATATCGCCACAGGGGTGTTTGACAGGTCTTTCGCTTGGTCTGGTGTGAAACTTAGGGCTCGTGATTAAATTCCACGATGTGGGAATATCTGAAAGGCATTGGAGGCTAGTTTTACTCAGTCATGTCACATGATGCCAATAATTTTAATTTTCAATATTTGAAAATCTAGTAACACTTACATGTAGACAGTTTCAGTATGCAAGCTTAATTATTACTTGATCTAATTAACTCGTGTTTCCATTCCGTCTACGTGGCACTTAGAATCGTCTCATTTAAGCATCTTTACGTTGTTATAATGCGTACTTATTTTAAAGCCTCCATATGTTGTAATGTAAAGTAACGTAATGTTATATATTTTATGCTTTCCAATGATTTATAGGGAAATATCAGTGAAATAAAATTGGTAATTCACATTTCTAAACAGTAAAAATTACCCGTCTGCACTGTACTATATTGTACTGCACCGCATCCCACCGAATCGCACCACACGCCATTGCACTTTATTATACTATACTGTACTATAATGAAATATAGTGTTTTCCATGTTAAATATTGCTGAAGTCCCAATGAATAAGAGTATTTTCAAAATGAATAACACATAGGAAGACACCACTCCTTATTCTTACGACAAGGTCTCTGAAATTCTGTACTTGACGCCAGTGTCAAATGAACTTTCACCACCACCAGACTGTGAAAACCTGTTAAAGAACTGCTGGTTATTATTTGCGCGTTCGATATAGCGTTTAGCGCCGCTGTTTTGTATTTCGCGACACATGAAACAATATCTGGACGGTTTCTGCGATTCCAGCCAATATTATTAATAGCTGGAATCGAATAGTCTAGTAGTCTAGCATGAATGAATGGCTATAGCATTTACAAATACATTCCTTATCTTCGAGTTCACATTATTTTCAACCGATGTCATTTTCACAACTGATGGCCATATTGCTAACGACTCATTCAACCGTTTTGGTGCCATTATGAAATTCTACCAAGAATATTTTACTACAGTCACAACACTAATATTGCTGACACTCAGATGAACCCATCAGTCAATGGACCGGGTATTATTAATCACAGCCTGTACCCGGATAATCCTAACGCAGTGCAGCGACCCTAACGCAGTGCCAAAATGGCGGACACAGAGACAGAATGTGCTATTATTTTTTATGTTTTTATCATGTTATATTTGTGTTAAGTATAAATTTAAATCTTTTAATAGTTATAGTGTCCAGCGGTTTATATACTTAATATTTTGTTTGACAATCACTCTTACGATGCTTGAAGTCATTAAAATGTACTCGAAAAAGTCCCCATAAAGAACATTTTTATGTTTCCGACCTGTTAAAATATCTTAAACTGCATTAGCACCTTACTTGAAAACTATATTAGTTAAATGAACATCTCTACGACAATGTGTAATCATATCAAAGTTTAAAGTCGATGTTTGCAGCTTAAACATGGTCTTTATTGTGAAGTGGTTATGTGCTTGCGGATAATTCCTAACTGATGTAGGAAACTGTGATGGATAATTGCGAACGTAAAAAGGATAATAACCTAACAAACTGAAAAATAAGATATCTGTTCGTCCTGAATGTATGAAATAATTTCTTTTAGTGTTATTAATGTGCTTGTTCAATCATTTCCTCTAAACTGTCAGAAGATGTATCACAATATACACACTTAAACATTGGACATTCAAATATATTCACAAGAGGGTCACTATGAATGCGTGGTAGGCTTTTGTATTTTTGAGGGTGTTTCACTTTCATTAATTTGAACTATATATACTACATCGTCTTTAATAATAATTGATTTTTTTTCTGTCTTTGCAAATCGTTTGGCACTCAGGATAGAATTTCGAGCAATACCCATACTTCCAACTATATATTCGTCCAGCCAAAGCTCGCGATTTTCAATACAGGTTTTCATGGTTAAGTTTGCAAATACACGTTAAAATTGCTCACTGGTGAGCGAGCAAATTACACAATACGACTGGAATAAAAATGGAAATATATAGAGGTCCATTATAGTCGTTCAGCATACATGTATATTCATTCATTTATATAGAATATTAGTCGGTTAGGTGTTTATTCGTCAAGTTTTATACGTTGGTTTGGTTTTTATCCGTTCCTATTATACATTGCGTTCGGATATTATCAACTAGAAGTTAGGTTTAATCCATTTTCTCGCAATCTGCACATTTGAACGAGTATTGTGTCCATATCCGATGGGATAACAACACAGTGTAAACGGGGTTTTGAAGCAGTATATGATTGCTTCCAAACAACGAAATAATATTGCAATTTAAAGCATCTAATTATTTGTTAAGATTTTTTATGAATATTTTAATTGGATGATTGGACTTGTTCCTCAGCATTCCATCTTACAACCCAATAATTGCTAGATGTAACATTAGGTATATTGAATTTAATACTCATTTGATCAATGGCGATGGATATTACAAACAAATCATACCTGTACATAAGAAAAATATGCATAAAACAAAGTAGCCCCGACTTTCCATCCGCCATTTTGGCACTGCGCTAGGGTCGCTGCACTGCGTTAGGATTATCCGGGTACAGGCCGTGTTAATACAAGAATAGTATTTCTGGTACCGTTATACACATGTTAGGCTAGAAAAATAAATGGTTGGTTTTTGCTTACAGCTCCAAAAATCTAGGAGGGGAGGTAAGATAAAAAAAATTATCCGTTAACCTTTTCTCTTCGCCGCATTTTCACCACACAGTTTAAGTATATTTGACTACAAATGTTTAAACGCCTCCCAACAAAGAAACTGTTCCTTAACTACAGATATGGTCATAGAAAAAGAGATTTCTGGCAAGAAACTTATAATATAAGCGAAAACTGCTCTACATTCCCGAAAATCAGGAAAACAAACTTTTAGGGTAGGCGAAAAAACTTAGGGGGTTGGGTAAGCGAAAACAAACAACTTGTTTACGCCTTATGGTTGCATGTGCGACATACACAGGTGAATGTATCAAATTATAAAGCTGGTATTTATGATATCGAATACAAGAACTGTTTTAACTAAGAAAAACAGATCAAATGCATCGCTTTGAGAAAAAAACCACACACAAAAAACCACACAATATAAAATCACTTAAATACGAGTTTCTTCGATAAGGATTTTCAGCAAACTATACGTGTAATAAAATCGTGATTATACTTGTTCTATTGTAGAGATTAAACTTAGAATTAAGAACATAAAGTAGTAGTGGTGCAATTGTTCAAATACATACATGTATATTTGTAGGGCATTTGCAATAAATGCTGAATCCAGACATATCAAAGTTTTAAGTCGATGTTTGCAGCTTAAACATGGTCTTTATTGTGAAGTGGTTATGTGCTTGCGGATAATTCCTAACTGATGTAGGAAACTGTGATGGATAATTGCGACCACCTTTACTCTTCTAATAATATTGCTAGATATGAGGCGTGTCGTGTGAAAACCGGGCTTAATGCATGTGCGTTAAGTGTCGCCTACAGTGGATCTACGTTTAGAAGAGACTTCGTTGTAACAGAAAATACCATAAAAGCGGAAAGTGCCGTCCTGGAATAGCCCGTGCGGACTCCACTAACTAATCGGGACGACACCTTACGCACATGCATTCAGCCCGGTTTTCACACGACACTCCACTGTTTTCAATAATCGCAAAATGTGCATTCAAGGTCCAACACTTATATTTCACACATCGGAGTCCGATTTCACCAAGTGATTGAAACGACAAACAAAGGGAGATACATTATTTTCGTGCCTTTTTAAAATATTTGTTCTTGATTTATCATTTTGACGCGGTATCATTAAACTGTTTAATCTGATACGATATTTCATTTTATACAATAAGGCCATCTCACATTTCGGGCGTATTTTGTTGGGCTACATGGCCATCGGTGTAGGAATATTGTACCGTAAACTGTGAACGGTAGATTCACGTAGAGAACTACGGTATATATAATTAATTATTATATGTTACTAGCAATGAATTTAATCCTATTTATTTAAGCTTCAATGCGTCGAAAGCCTGATGCTTATTTGGAACACGTAAATATCGCAATGAAATATAAAATAAAACGACAATATTTATATATATGCTTTAAGCCTGTTGTCTTAAGTTGCCAAAACACATACAATATTTAAGATTTGACAAATAATAATGCATTAATGGTGCATTGAATCGTTTCCGGGAATTCCGATAAAAATATCCGGGTTTTCCGAACTTTCCCGCGGAATGTACCTGCCCACGTTCGAATCCGTTTCCCGGATAGAACCAGTACTTTTTTCGTTTGAGGAAGATCGTTTACAAGTGGGAGACCATAATGCATTTCACCTTTGCGACTAAGTGCATTCGGCGTTGCGTTCTTTCTTTGGAGGCACGAAATTTGTGTAATATCATTGTAAAACATATATAACAAGAAAATAATAACAAATCTTTTAGCACTCATTATTTAGATGGTATAAGGTAGAATTGTCATAACGAATACTCGGCTTGTCCGTATGCACACTCGAATTGAATGCGACTTGATAATAATTGGAGCCATTTGTCTGTGCTTTAATTAAAGCGAAATTAGAAAATACAATGAATATTACTTTTTACTTGACTGAAACAGCATTGAGACTGCAACGTGTATGCCATATTTATCTGACATACTAAGTGCATATCTATCCGAGGTCAATATCTAAACTAAATAGGAGGCATTTTGCCACTGCCATCACAAGTTACATCCTTCCAGATCTTGAAAGATTACGTGTTTGTAACTTTTATTTATTTAATGCAACTCAGTGCAATTTTCTGCATAAGTGGACTTGATTAGAGCTATGCTCGGAACCAGTCAAATCTCTGCGCGGAGATTGCATTTTTGCGGTACTGAAGGATTTGTTTTAATTGCTTGTCTTAGCTCGTAAGGCGTAAAAAAATATGTTTGTTTCAGGTTACATGGCCAAAACAATTAGAGCAGATATGTAGGTAAATATTTTTTCTTAATATTTTTTATTTGGTAACTGGTCAACTTGAAGATTCTAAAACTGAAGAATATTCAAAACCTGTCTCTAATATCATAAAACATTGTTTTGAAGTGGATGCTATCAAAACAAAATACTTATTTATCCAAAAAACATTTAATTATTGGAAAGAAGTTAAATAACCAAAACAATATTTGACCCACTCAATAAAATGTTCTAGGGTCAGGGCATTTTTTAGGGTAAGTCGGGTAACCTGAAACAAACATAATTTTTTTTTCCTCAATCACACAATATTCGGAGATATTTTACCGGTATACACTGTTTTAACGCTGTTTCTGCAATGATTATTTCTGACGATGTAACCTAACACATGGTATCGGGTAACCCAAACTAGAGGTTAAATACCTACCACTCTGCCGCCAATGGTGTCACACGGGTCGTGTTTCCAACACCTTGTTTCCATTCATGGCAACGATCTCAGGTAACTTGAACAACTCCCATACGGTCCTCAGACCAAAGTTCAGTCGTCCCAGTGTCTGACAGGCTCACAGTCGTAAAACAAGGTAACACAAACGTCTTGCTAATACATGTACTGGTCTAGTTGAGATGAACGGAAAATACTTTTCGTGAATCATCACTATTATCATCATCATCAACATCATCATCATCATCATCATCATCATCGTCGTCGTCGTCGTCGTCCTTGTCCTCCTCTTCAACATTATCATCATCATCATCATCATCATCGTCATCATCGTCATCATGGGGAAGCAGCAGCAACATCGTTGTCGTCGTCGCCCTCTTCCTCCTTCTCCTCCTCCTCATCATCATTATCATCATCACCATCATCACCATCATCATCATCATCATCATCATCATCATCATCATCATCATCATCGGTGAGGTGTTATTGCATTTATAAAAAACTAAATCCATAGTCTACTTCTGGTTTCCTGTCATGCCAAGACCACTTCAAGTACAGCATAATTCAAGCGCCATAACTCCACTTCAAGCACCATAACCACTTCAAGCGCCATAACTCCACAGTTCCTGTGGCGATTTGCCTTATTATCGAACTTGGCCGTTCTATTTTGCCCACACACACTTTCACGAAGAGTAGTGAAGATCGGAAGGGGTGGGATTGGGGTGCGGTGTCGTGACTATTTTTTTTATCTTTGTTTTTGTAATTGCTTGTTGTATATTTGTTTGACTAAATAATTTTGTTTGTTTAAATCAGTATCTTATGGTACAAAACTATATGTTTACGATTGATTGTCAGTCTTATTTTGAAATTAGGTCGCAGTCAACAGTTGAAATAAATCGCATACGCATTACTGAAAAAGACCACTTTATTTTTATGATAAGAATATATGAATAATGCAAATATACACTGTACAAATCACGAACATATTTGAGTAAAGTATGAATCAAACGTTCAAAACACACACGTAATGTTATTCATTGCAACATGTGGCTCTGTGGTGACCGGAATTGAAATCTGTTGAAATGTAATAATGTTATTATATACTCGTGCATGTACTAGACTCGTTATGCTGTTATTTCTGTTTGGTAATTATTTTACATTTATTTCGTAATGATTTTATGGTTTGGAAGATTAACGTGCTTTTTTTTTAGACATTTGATAATGTCATAAAAGGTTGGAGCACGTGTTAAATGTAACGTTACACGTGTCGGTTAATCAGTCAGATGGTGTCTTGGAAAATAAAAGATTCAAGTATTTGCAGGCATTGTTATAATAAGTTTTAAAGACACATTTAATATCAATACAACAATCATCTAAGATAATATTTCAACATTGCATGCGGCGTATTGTTTAAAATAGGCACTTTCAATAGAATATAATGACACTTATTGTTTCATAAAATGGAATGGAATAAAATCTAAAGGGATCAAATTAGCAGTTAACATCGTTTAATATTGGGTAGAAATGCATGAGTGTCATGTATCTCTACGAAGAGGTCCATATTAAAATATACAAATATTAAATCAAATGTAATTTTCTTGTGCGAAACGAATACTAGTTCTGTTAAGGACTTTCACATCGATGAAACTACTTCAGATAACGACTATTAAATGCACAAGTCTTGTGCTTGTTTTGGTAAAGACTATTAAATGCAAAGGACTTGTTCTTCGTTTGTTAATGACTATTGCATGCAAACTAATTGTTCCTCGTTTAATAAAGACTACTGCATGCAGATTACTTGAACTTGTTCTGATAAAGACTATTACATGCCAACTGCTTGAACTTGTTCTGATAAAGACGAATATATGCAGACTACTTGAATTTGGTCTGATAAAGACCTCTACATGCAGACTACGTGAACTTGGTCTCATAAATACTACTACATGCAAACTGCTTGAACTTAATCTGATAAAGACTTCTACATGCAAACTGCTTGAACTTGTTCTGATAAAGACTACGACATGCAAACTGCTTGAACTTGGTCTGATAAAGAGTACTAAATGAAAACTGCTTGAACTTGGTCTCATAAAGAGTGCTATATGCAAACTGCTTGAACTTGGTCTGATAAAGACTACTACATGCAAACTGCTTGAACTTGTTCTGATAAAGACTATTACATGCAAACTGCTTGAATTTGGTCTGATAAAGAGTACTAAATGAAAACTGCTTGAACTTGGTCTCATAAAGAGTGCTATATGCAAACTGCTTGAACTTGGTCTGATAAAGACTACTATATGCAAACTGCTTGAACTTGTTCTGATAAAGGCTATTACATGCAAACTGCTTGAATTTGGTCTGATAAAGACTACGACATGCAAACTTCTTGAACATGGTCTGATAAGACTACTACATGCAAACTGCTTGAACTTGTTCTGATAAAGACTATTACACGCAAACTGCTTGAATTTGGTGTGATAAAGACGAATACATGCTGACTGCTTGAACTTGGTCTCTTAAAGAGTGCTACATGCAAACTGCTTGAACTTGGTCTCTTAAAGAGTGCTACATGCAAACTGCTTGAACTTGGTCTCTTAAAGAGTGCTACATGCAAACTGCTTGAACTTGGTCTCTTAAAGAGTGCTACATGCAAACTTCTTGGAGTTGGTCTCATAAAGACTTCTACATGCAGACTACTTGAATTTGGTCTGATAAGTACTACTACATGCAAACTGCTTGAACTTGGTCTCTTAAAGAGTGCTACATGCAAACTGCTTGAACTTGGTCTCTTAAAGAGTGCTACATGCAAACTGCTTGGATTTGGTCTCATAAAGACTTCTACATGCAGACTACTTGAATTTGGTCTGATAAAGACTACTACATGCAAACTGCTTAAACTTTCCTGATAAAGACTACGACATGCAAACTGCTTGAACTTGGTCTCTTAAAGACTACTACATGCAAACTGCTTGGATTTGGTCTCATAAAGACTTCTACATGCAGACTACGTGAATTTGGTCTGATAAAGACTACTACATGCAAACTGCTTGAACTTGGTCTGATAAAGACTACTACATGCAAACTGCTTGAACTTGTTCTGATAATGACTACTACATGCAAACTGCTTGAACTTGTTCTGATAAAGACTATTATAAGCAAACTGCTTGAATTTGGTCTGATAAAGACGAATACATTCAGACTACTTGAACTTGGTCTCATAAAGACTATTATATGCAAACTGCTTGATTTTGGTCTGATAAAGACTACTATATGCAAACTGCTTGAATTTGATCTCATAAAGACTACTACATGCATACTATTTGAATTTGGTCTGAAATAGACTACTACATGCAAATTGCTTGAACTTGGTCTCATAAAGACTACTACATACAGATTACTTGAATTTGGTCTGAAAAGACTACTACATGCAAACTGCTTGAACTTGGTCTTATAAAGACTACTGCATGCAGATTACTTGAATTTGGTCTCATAAAGACTACTACATGCAAACTGCTTGAACTTGGTATGATAAAAAATATTGTATACAATTAAATATTGTATTTCTAAATATATTTAGGAATAGTTCCTTGTGTAGAGGACTGGTATCTTATCGAGGACTGTCGAAATCATTAAACTCCTTTTTTATCTAAACATTCTATGACTCTCTTTATTACAAGGCTGAAAATATTTTCTCTACTTTTTAAAATACGTATCTGTTAATCACACTTGTTTGTCTATTGAACTATTTTGTTTTGGCAACTGTGATTTCCTTTATTTGAAAATTATTTAAGTAAAATAATTCTTATCATATAAAGCTGATTTACACTGAAATATATTATATTTGCGACTCTTCAAATCTAATGTATGAACCCCTTTTAACATAAGCTGTTTCTCTGAAATTTTCTCAGGGCAGTGGTCCTATGATTTATGTGTCTGCAACTTTGTTAACATCTTAAAATTATGCTTCAAATTCCAGCCATGGAATTTCCTAAATCGACGGTTTCCGTCAGGTAGCTATGATGCAGTTTGTGTAAAGATACATGGACAGTTGGCCTATGCAAATCCAGGTTATTTATAAGGGCGACAACTCAAACGTTTCTATATTCCTGGTTTGATGACAGTTGTATCCCTCGGCTATAATGAATAACACAATATCATTTATTATTATCGTCAGAACAATACACAAAGATGCACTACTAGGTATTTTAGATGCGCGCCCGTAAATAGACATGTCCTAAAGTTACATATGGCAAGCAAAAATTGTTCGCGCAACTGAATAGATTACACAGCGGATTATCTATTAAAAGTTGTAAAGTGGTAAAAATAAGTACCGTACCATACCGTATGATACGATACCATACCGTACCGTACCTTACCGCACCGTACCATACCGTACATCACCCCACCCCACCCGACCCCACCATGCTATATCATACCGTACCGTAGCGTACCGTACCGTAGCGTACCGTACCGTAGCGTACCGTACCGTACCGTACCGCACCGCACCGCACCGCACCGCACCGCACCGCACCGCACCGCACCGCACCGCACCGCACCGCATCACACCGCACCACACCACACCACACCACACCACACCACACCACACCACACCATACCATACCATACCATACCATACCATACCATACCATACCTCACTGTACCGTAGGGTACCGTATTGTAAGTTTCCGCACCACATCGCGGTATTATCAATTGATTGATCGATGTGTCTGTCTGTCTGTCTGTCTGTCTCTCTGCCATTGTAAGCAATAGACGGACGAACAAATGAATGGACAAACGACCAACGGACCGACCTAGACAATAAAATAACAACGTAACGATGATAATAATACTGATGATTAATTCATTCGTTCGTTCTTTCGCTCGTCCGTCTGTCCGGTAGGTCCATCTCTTATACTCATATCTTTTATCTACTTTTCTGAAAAACACGCATTCACACGTATTTTACCCTTCCAAAATTATCTAATCGGCAAACTGGACAGGAATGAAAGTTTGGTATGTTACACATTATTGAATAGGTAACCTGACAATGAATTGTTTATATTTGGTGTAAACGCCAGCGATGTTACTACGTTTACCGCGTCTCAGTGATATGATTGTGACCTACACATTATTAAATACGAAGAAGATAAAGTGTTCCCGGCATTCAGCGATCTACCGAGCTATATTGCTTAGCGAACATCACCAGCAGAAAGTAACCATAAGACGGCATTGTAGATGCGAGCACCAAAAACGCAAACATGTTATAAGAAAGTAGAATGTAAAATGAATAAAAAGGAAACGGGTTCACTGGTTTATCCGCGACACACTGAACAAAACTGTTTAGTTCAGCAACGAGTATATGTTCTAATACCTCGTGTGAAAAATACTCTAATGGATTGTGATTTGTCCAGTTTCTAGGTTCCATTGTCACAGTGGATAAACGAACTGTACGCCGACCGGATATGGCGATTTGATGTCAATAGAACAGAGTAAAATTCAAAACGTGGGTACGTGAAATCTGATATATTTTGCATATTTCAACACCTTTGAGCTACGTGAGGTTTTATATCCTATCAAGGAATACCTTCTTTACCTATTGGGATGCATCAAATGTCTGTCGTCGTTCAAACATTGCCGAATTCACTTACAATCAATCTCGTTTTGTCGTTTTCATACTGACCGATTTCTTGAAGATTTTTTGGGGGGCATTTAAGTGCATATTCCTATGAATATTCAACATTAAAAAGCTTAAAAATATATTTACTTTGCAAAAACGGTGACATATACTGTCTGAGTCTTAGCTTTGTATACAATTGATTGTAAAGTATGCACGGTGAACAATTCGACAACTGTACGTCTCGTGCATAAAATCAACACATGATCTGTACACGACTTGCGATTGTACTGTATCGTTTCTTATGATTATCTATTTGGGATTCAATACATATTTTGCAATATTTAAAGGCCTAGTTTAAGGAATGTATGGCGTCTCTGTGGTGTATTCCACTCAGTGTATCGGTACACCATAAAATCTCTTATCATTATCTGCAATATTTTCTCTTAACTGACTGAGCAATAGCTAAGTACACTGTTTCCTCTGCAGCAGTGTATTGATTCCAGCTGATAAGAGTCACCACACTGTGACCACAGCAGGGTGTCAATACACAGGGCTACAATACCCCAGATTTGGGTGGGGTTCAAATAAAGAAGGATTAAACTAGGCCTTTAATCAACTGTCTACGACAAAATCTATGCGTTCTATTCATTCTCAAGGTCAGGTTAACCTGACAGTAAATGTGTAGTTATTCGCAAAACATTTGTGTTGACTGCATACTTGTGTACAAGTTGCTTCCCTTTGATTTTTACCTGGTACTTAGCTAAAAGTGTTGCGGTAATTTCACGGTATGTCGTTTCACAACGTATGTATTGCTAGTGAAATAAATGCTTGAAATTGCTTTCATATCCTAAATTTTAATGTGTATTAATAATTGTTTTCTATAGAAAAGTATTTTGAACAAACTTTCGTCATTTTCTCTTGTTAACACTGTGCATTTTCGTGTCGAAATCCAGGTAAATATTCAATTTACTGGTTTGGTTTAAGCATTTGTGTAATAAGTAATTGCTTACTATTTGAAACATTCACTCTTATGATTTTTATTTCTTTTTTTGGTAGTTTTTTACCATTCTACACATATGGACACTGATGGTTATATCTACACATGTCTACATTCCATTTATAGCCTCCGTTCTATGTCTTTAAAATACAATAACTGTTTTAATCTTTATCTGCAATACAACACAGTAGCACGTAATGATACGTCGTAATCACCTGTAAAATGAAAAAAAACCCACTTCATATCATCGCAGGAACGTACAGAATCTTCACAAGACATGGTACAGAACACATTCGTTAAATCGCAAGTACGGTTCAGTATCATCTGCAAGAAACGTGGAATCGGAATATTTAAGCTCCGCTTTAAATGACTTGTAATTAGCTCAAAATCGTGATTTATTATAAAACTCAATTACAGTAAATTGTTATACAGATAACAGCACAAAAAAAACAAACGCCTGAAAACGAAGAAAATCAGCAAAATTCCTATTTTTGTTCTTGTGTAAAGCTGACCTTGCTACACACTGTTATGATTAACAGGATATTATACTGTCAAATGCTTATTTAAGTTATTCAGGATGATGTATGTAGAACAGATAATTTGTTTGAAACAAGATACATAAAAATCAATTTGCATGCATTGTGTTGCATCCAAAATATTACCTCTTTTTCATCAACCATGTTTCGAATTTTACACTGTTCTATTGACAGCCAATCGCAATATCCGGTCAGCGTACAGTTCGTTTATCCGCTGTGATTGTGTTTGTAGCGTTTGTAGTTTTGTCGTGTTCCATTGACACATTGCATATTGATTTGTTTACTTGTGTTTTCGGTGGCACAGAAGTGACATGCACAACTCTTTTTGGTATCTCGTTCCCACGAGATACTAAGTCGAGGGAACGAGATACTAAGTCAAGGGAACGAGATACTAACTCGAGGGAACGACATACTAACTCGAGGGAACGAGATACTAAGTTAAGGGAACGAGATACTAACTCGATGGAACGAGATACTTACTCGAGGGAACGAGATATTAAGTCCAGGGAATGAGATACTAAGTCGAGGGAACGAGTTAGTATCTCGTTCCCTCGACATAGTTAACTCGTTCCCACGAGTTAGAGAACCAATCAAATTGTTCCGTATATTGTTTGTAAAAACTATCAGAAACGATCATATTGTCAGATATTTTCGAGAAGGACTTTCTTATCGCCAAATTAGTTTTGTTATGCTAAACACACATGGCGTGTCGATATCGGTACGTCAAATACACAATATCTTGCGCTCGTTTGATTTGAAGAAAAGAGATTATAGTGATATTAAGACTGTGATATATTTCATTCTCAAAGAACTCGAACAGTCGGGTGGCAACACGGCTATAGAATTTGGAGACAGCGATGTTTGGTAAACGGACTGAGGGCGCGGACTCGTGATGTGCACACTGTTCTTCAAACATGTGACCCATAATGTAATTTTGGTATCAAAATGATTTTTAAATAACTAATACATTAAATGTGAACACTTCTACTTAAGCAGACCCCAGAACTACTTAGCGGGTATTCCATGTGCACGCGAACGTATACGTGAACGTAAAAGGACGCGTGTACGTGAAAAAATCGCAGACCAAAGATACTGTTGGCCATATTCCATGTGTCCGTTGCGTAAACATGAATTCCGTGTACATGAAACTTCGCTCCTTGCGTGTGTTTTTTTTACGTTAACGGGCATTCATTTTAAAAACAATATTTAACGAAACACGGGTTTAACCGTCATTTCAATGGCACTGTATTTCTCTTTTTTTCCAATTCACGCGTGACTCAAGTGGTAAGAATGGAGTATTGATCCTTAAGCGGTCGATGAATTAAAGCTTCTTGATGATGGATATGGTAGTCTCGGCCAATGCGACAAAACAATGATTTGGCTTAAATACACGTAATTAATAATCAGTCAAGTTTATTTGGCCTATACAAAGTTATATAGCAAAAAACAAACGTATAGAACATAATGACATGGTAAATAAATAAAATTGAATGTGATGAAAAATATGGTACAAATTAATATTTGTAAAATTATGCAAATATATCTAATAAATAATACACAATATATATATAGTTATTCTATAATAAGTTTACACAAAAATTTTGTAAATTAATGCAAATCTAGTAGAAATACCTAATACATGTAATACGTTTAGTAGAAGAATTGTATAACTATTTAAGAATATACATATATATAAACCTAACCCATACTGATCACGAAGTACAATATTTACTAATCTGTACACGTCATGTCTTTCCCGCGTGATGATCACCTATACGAAACAAAATAAGAATGCAACCATCGAATTTAGCACACATAAAACACTGGTAACGTCTGAAATCGGGTGCGTGTTTCGCCTGTCATACTTGGAGTCCGATAACTTTATTTTCAGGTATACGGCAAAGAACTGCTTACAGATTTATTAGAAGGGTATACTTCGCTGCTGGCCCAAACTTCTTCTGGCACATCGACTGGTACGATAAACTGAAGCCATATGGGCTTTATATACACGGGTGCCTGTGTGGATATAGCAGGAAGGTGATTTGGTTAAACGTTTATACCACAAACAACAACCCTAGGGTGATTGGAGGTTACTTTTTGGAGGCTGTGGAGAGAAACGGTGGTGCTGCCTACATGATCAGGGGCGACTTCGGTACTGAAAATGTACTGGTAAAAGACATGCAAAACTGGTTTCGCAGGCATGGTGACCTAAGCATATCATACCTCGAAGGAGCAAGCACGCAAAACCAAAGAATAGAAGCTTGGTGGGGCTATTTGCGACGGCAGCATAACCAGCACTGGGTGGATATTTTCAAGAATCTCCAGGACAACGGCGAATTCTCTGCCTCTGACCTAGACAAGAACACGATCCCGTTATGCTTTATGGCATCGATTCAGGTATGTCATTCACCGAAGTCATTATTCACTGTTATTGAAATTAAAATGTTTCTAGCTCCATTTGTATCATTTTAAATCCTTTTAATACTTTTAGAGTTATGCTCCGCACAAGCAAATTATACAATGAAGTTACGCTCCTCACAAGCAAAATCAGCCAAATGCAGTAATTACAAAGATATTGAAGAAAGAGTTATGGTTCCTGAGCTCTCCACTTTCTCTCGATGTCCTCTTTTAATATACATGTGGTTTTATTTTAATTCCTTTCAATACTTATGGAGTTATGCTTTGTACAGGAAAATTAAACAAAGGGCATTTACTCCGTAAATATTGAGTAGCTATGGGCCTTGTACTTTGCACAGCCTCTAAGCAATACATAATAATTACAATTCCTTTTGGTTTCATCATTTTACAGAGTTCTGATGGCTGAACTGCATCATGTGACAGGCTTTTATTTTTCAATGAAGCCTGTTGCCTCTATTAATATTCATGAGGGGCTACTTTTTATTGTTGTTTACATGCAGTGCTGACACACACACAACACACACACACAAATATAAATACAGTTTAACAGATTTAATAACATTAATACATGGCATTGTCAAAAAAAAGAATAATAAATAAATAAATTAATTAATAATCAGTATAAACGTAAAATGTATGCTGTTTGTTTCTTTCTGCCTATTTGATGAGCATTATTCAAGAGAAAATTAGAGAGAAAATTCAACACAAACATAAAAAATACTTTTCGGATAAAAATATTTAATAATTAAATTTATATTTATCAAAATATGAAAAAAATGAAATTAAACAAACACAAACATAAAAATGAACAATTTAACAGATTAGAACAAAGAAGTTCTTAGAAAGAACGGTTTAGAAACAACAGGTTTCAGTCTGTGAGTCAAATAACTGACATCCAGTTGAACAAATGTCTCACATTTTTTTAACAAGGAAGCCACTGGAAAACCAAGTAAGCATGGTATGCAGTCATCCCGTGAAACTTGCAAAAGAATACCTCAAGAACACCTCGAAAAATGTGCGAGCTGCATTACATTTTCACCTCTGAGAGCTGAATGTCCCATTTAACGTTGTAAAATCCCATTTTAAAGTACTCAAATGACTCGCTAACTGCCAAGCTCAAAACACTCTTCGAAGTAGGCTCACATTGGCCAATTGAACATAAGCCAAGGATGATGTGCACACAATTCACTGGTTCATTGTCTCGAAAATGTATCCGTTCACACTGCGCTACAGGGCGAAGTATATCTTGTACATCGATCCAGTTTGTGGCGAATCGTTATAACACCCTGTGACGAATCGTTATTAAACTTTGACTAAAAAAATTTTTTTTTTTCTTATTTTCATAGTTCAATGCAAATAGGATGCATAAAAATTGACCTTTTCAATTTGTATTACATAGGTGATGAAAAGCATACTGTACAGTAGTCTGATATTTTCGGCCGATGACACACATTTCCATAGATTTGATACTTTGAGCAGTAGTAAAATAATAAAAGTCGTTTACCTTTTACTCGTCTTTGATTTTATATCCACACTGCAAGTTAGATTTTGCCGAATTTCTTACACAAAACGTTTCAACACAAAGTGCAAAAAACGTGGTGTTGAAATATTTGCTCAACGCACGGTTTTAAAATGCCATAATGGGTATAAACATTGGCTAACATCGAGGGCCAAACATTTATTTTAAGAAATAAATAAAACAAAATTAACATACATATGAAACATTGCATTTCAAATATAAAAATAAACATTTAATTTAATTATTTAAATATAGTTGACGCCTAAAGTACGGTTCCAACCACACATGTTTATGCGTTTACAAAACTGCAACTATCTGAAAACAACGTTCGACTCGTTTAGCCTTCAATCGTAAATCTAAACTGGAACGCGTTATATTTCCGTCTATTGCTACATATTAAGGATAAACAACACTATGTTCTAAATTCCTCTTACGAAATATCAACCAAAACTTTGAGAAAATTTTATCACTATTATTTAACACACCGCTACAGGTACTGTATTGCGTCTAATGAATGAAATGTACATAACGCAGTGCAAAGGGCGGAACCTACGAATCATTCTTCAATGTATTGATGCGCAAAAAATAAATCCCAAATTAATTAACTCTTTTAAGGTAAAACTTTAAAGTATACACACAATTGTAGTTATAATTGTAATTATAAGAATTGAAACGCTCTTTTCGGCGCTTCATCGATGTATGAAGGTCAGTTTTTTTGTATCATATTTGTACATAAAGCCTTCGGCTTTATGCAAATTAGATACCAAAAAACTGACCTTCATACATCGATGAAGCGCCGAAAAGAGCGTTTCAATTCTTAAATAATGTATTTTAATTCCCTTCAATACTAATGAAACTATGCTCCACCCAAGAAAATTAATCAAATGACAATAACTCCGTCAATATTGAAGAATGAGTTTTGGTTCTTGTACTCTGCACTTCCAATTAACGCCCTCTATCATTATATGAAGTATCGTTTGATTCATTTAAATACTTTTCGAGTTACACTGCACGTAAAAAGCGGTTACTATATGCCCCCAAAATAATAGTGTTGTGGTGTTCATTTATTATGAAATTATAATCACTACTTGTGTTATTGTAGGCAGAGCTGGACTTGGCAATGAAAATGTGGAACGATCACTCCATCAGACGGTCGCGGAACTTAAATGCACCACGTGGTCAGCCTAACCAAATGTTCAATCATCCGGAGCTGTCTGGGAGCCGTAACTACATGTGCAATGTTCTCCAGGATGACATCAATGTCGCTCGGACACAAGTTACGTTCCGCGCACTAGAGTGCTGTGACTCGGATCTGTACGATATGTTCATCTCGGCCATAGCAGAAGACGGCCTTTCTTATCCGAATACAACAGACGAGGCATAAGCTCTCTACAGGCATCTACGAGGAAGATTGGTCAGAATGTTTAACATGCTTTGTAGGACCATATTTTTCACAAATCATATTTTTCACACGTGTGAAAAATAATATCTCATTTTTCACAGGTGTGAAACATAGGATCTCATTGTTCACACCTCGCAATCTCATTCTTCACATTTTCTGTGAAATTTGTGATCGAGTCCAGTTTTTGATAAGCACTCAAATCATATTCTTCACACATGAAACAGTGTTCAAATTTAAAAACAAAGTGAATTTGTTACAACATAATCCTATTTTTCACACTGTATGTGCCCGAAAAATAAATGTATATTTACGGTACGGTACGGTATGCATGGTACGGTACGATATGGTGCGGCATTGCATGGCATGGCATGTATGGTATGGTTTGTAATGCTATGGTATGGAAAAGTACGGTACGGTACGGTTAGATACGGTGCGGTACGGTACGGTTAGGTACGGTACGGTTAGATACAGTTAGGCACGGTTATGTACGGCACGGTACGATACTGTACTGTCCAAACGTTCGTACCAACATGTGCGGAGGTTCTAATAAGGTCAATATATTACCGTCCGTGTATACGTATATTCAAGTTCGGGCGGACATATGCAAAGTTATGCTGGTTTTAATATAATCCGAAATAAGACGTTTTTTTTTTACGTACGTTCTGATGCGTGCATTTGTTAATATCCCAATAAAATGGCGTACATTCGTATGGACGTACGCGAGTATGCATATCTATATCATAATTAGACCGTACAAACGTATTGACTAACGATCAAGCGCATGCATACGTTAATATATAGTTCCTGAACAGTGCTTAGTTTCTCTTAGTGATGACAATACTGATGATGACGTTAACTATAGTGATAATAATGGTGATGACGATAATAATTGATGACGATGATGATGATGATAATAATAATGATGAGTACTGTATAATTATGCTCCAAATAATAATTTCATCGATTGTCGCAATACAATTTCACCAACGCATACCCAGTTTTTGGCCAATCACATTCTTCACGCTTATAAATCTAACAAATGAGATCATATTTTTCACAGGCGTGTGAAAAATATGATTTGTGAAACATATGATCCTACAATGCTTTAATGTTTTGTGCAAATTAGTATATCTGAATAAAATAGTATTCAAACTGCTTGGTAGTTGGAACAAACCTGGAAAAAGCAAACCCAACATAAATGTTCAAACTTTTATCTTTTATAAAAACTGGTCTCAAATACAGCCAGAGTAAACAAGCAATATAAAGAACACATTTTTACGTTTCAACATAAATATTCATACCTTGAAATTATGCCTAATGACTCGACCATAGTTTAATAATACTTGTACAAGTATTAATAATATTGAACAAGAGGGACATGAATACCCTGTGTTGCTCACCTGGGTATTATTGCTAAACCCGTCTATGGCAGTTAATGGTTGATTGCTTTGTTGCTTACTAGGCTAGAGATATTTGTGCTAAAACAAGGGAGGTAAGTAGACGCAATTTGTATGGTGTCTCTTACACGTTAAAAAAAACCATTAAAAGTTAAATGTTGAGATGACAAACATATAAAATAATGCATTATGAGCCAAACAAGTATACACATGTTCATAAAATAAATTGAATTTGAACAGTTTGAAGTTCAGTTTGGTGTTTACATTTTCAGCACTACGAAACTAGCCGAAGTTTCTCGTGTTTTTCTGTAGAATATCGTTCAGCTCGCCGACTGTTAACGGTGAATAGTCGGATTTAATCAACATCGCCACGAAATTCGGCAGTAAAAACAACTAGTGTTTGTAAACAGTTTCACTTGGAGGACAGTGTTTTTGCAATAAACAGTATCCAACAAAACAAATGTTTCTGTCGTAGGTTATATACTAACGTAAACACATGCTATGACAAAAAATAATTCAGACTCTTAAATAACCGTTTTATTGAATGTTGCCATTTTTCACCTTTTGTTCGGCTTTAAGTAATTATCAATACTGTTTGTTAGAAGAAAATTGTGATAAATGGAAGCTTTATATAAATTCAAATTAAACATTATATAAATTCAAATCAAACAATAATAAAAAAACATTTTCAGCGTTCGACAGTTCAAAATGTGTAATACAATACCGATTAATAATACAGTTTACTTGCTATGATTATTTATTATTAGCCTTCTTTTGATACATGGTTTCGTCAGTTTTATTGTTACATCCAGACTGATCATCAAGCACAACAATTTATTTTAAAAATGTCATAAGCATATTAATCATATTATGAAACCACAATCAACAAAATCGGTTGCTTGATTCCTATGCACAGTCTAAATCGCAGTAAGCCTTTTTTACTTCTGAGCTGGACCTGTATAGAACATAATACGTTCTTGACAGTTGCTCTGGGGTCTACAATAAAGAAAGAACAGCTTCAATATGGGCCTTATTAAACACGTATATGTTCATGCTCGATGTTTATATATTCATTCTTGTTATCAATTATTATAGAAATATGATTATTTCTTACGGCGTCATACTGCTCTCACAATGAGCAATTTTGGCTTTGAACAATCGTCAGATTGAAGCGTGCTGGTTAGTTCAGATACACAAGTCACACAAAAATGCATCTATGTTACAGTCATTTTTAAATTGGAAAAAAAGAACATGCACTAATAGTAGCCAGTTGGTATCGTGTATGGTGGATGCAAATGACACATTGGCTCATGTTAAAACATATGTTCAGCTTCAGCCCAGCTTGCTAAAAATGAACATCTATGGAAAATATTTATAGAAAAAAGCACCACTAAACATCTACGTGAGCTTATGAACAAGAAATATACACTACTTCAGCAATATTCGTCGCTTGACCAGAAGTGGATTCATTAGTACTCTTTGACGTCGCTTGACCAGAACTGGATTCATTAGTACTCCTTGACGTCGCTTGACCAGAACTGGATTCATTAGTACTCATTGACGTCGCTTGACCAGAACTGGATTCATTAGTACTCCTTGACGTCGCTTGACCAGAATTGGATTCATTAGTACTCCTTGACGTCGCTTGACCAGAACTGGATTCATTAGTACTCCTTGACGTCGCTTGACCAGAACTGGATTCATTAGTGCTCCTTGACGTCGCTTGACCAGAATTGGATTCATTAGTACTCCATGACGTCGCTCCTACGTCATCGTAATGGTCGTCCTCTATATATATTTAAATGGTGTGTATAATAAAAAGTTATGTATTAGAAATATTGCTACCTATTGCTATAGTATCATTCATATGTACATATTTACGATAGAGACGGTTTTGATTATACATTGATTATTGGGTATACGTACGTTATTTGTCAATCCATGTACTATATTTATGTGTGCAATTTGAAGCTTTTGGTTTTATTAACAAAAACACAGTATTTTCAAGAATTTAAAATAATTGTTTTATTTATTCACAAATCATTACACCGATGTTCAATGAGATATTCATTATATTCTTCATTCTATAATGTACATTATCATAAAGAATCACCTGATTGAGGCGTAGGCTGAAGTTCTACTTTGCCCTGTTTATTTCTCCTAAATGTTAATTATAAAATACATATATTCATAATCAGGCGTGAACATAAATCTATTCCAGTAGTATGATCGATCGTTTGCAAACAATACAATGGCATATACCACATGATTTCATTTATCAATGCTTAACAGAATGGGCAGAACTTACGCATGCCGTTTAGGTGTCGGCAAGCGAGCACGACCTGCAAATTAGCAAATGATTTAAGTTTGCATGTGTTTGCAGCTTAAAACTGTATGTATGATTTCAACGGTTACCTAATCGCATTTCAAATACATCAATCTTTGTCTCTTATAAATAAATACAATATTTGCTAGGAATACATAATGAAAGCAAAGCAAATGCTTTACGTTAGCTATGTCCGCAATACCTCAACAAAGAATACACCCCAAAACTTAGGACGTTATGAATAACATAGGTTTGTAAGCATTTACTTAATGCAGACAATAGCGCAGTCCAGTCCATATAGCAAACGAAACGCTTTAACTGTGTTCATAATGACAAATAAACAACAATGATCTTTGGTGCCACGAATACAAATATTACCTCCTTGCGGCAAAGGGCGGAGAACTATTTCTTCTGGTTCATTTATCCTAAAATGTTAACGAACGACATACATATCTGTAGACTTATGTCATCCTAATATTGAAATTGTATAAATAATACAACATTCATTCATTAATGTTTAGCGTTTCTATATGGACTTACCGAATGCGATTTGTTTGCTGCAAACGAACACATCCTACAAATTGAAACACATAACGCAATTACTTAAATGTAAATTACTAACAAGAGGACGTTAACTGTCCTCAAAAAGAATTCAGTCGCTGCACAAGTATATGAGGTTCATTTGTTGTGTACGCATGAAGTGTAGAATTGAACTAGGAATTTGTAGATCAATAGCAATCACGAACAGCCGTTATTTCATTACATAAAATGGCCTTTTCTCAGATTTTTGCATTTTAACTATGCCATTAAACGCCTTAACTTGACAGATTTAAGCATTGGAACTCAAGAGCTCAAGTATAATACCAGTGTTATTTTGCTCCCTTGCATTCATTGTTCTTTGATTTTTGGAATAATTTCCAAACAGTTGAAAAATTGTCAATTCGCCAATCTGAGAACAGGTCACTTTAATTAGTACTTAGACCATACAGTTAAATACTAATACAGTTAAATACAGGTCCCTTTAATTAGTACTTAGACCATACAGTTAAATACTAATACAGTTAAATACAGGTCCCTTTAATTAGTACTTAGACCATACAGTTAAATACTAATACAGTTAAATACAGGTCCCTTTAATTAGTACTTAGACCATACAGTTAAATACTAATAAATGCAACACATGTTGATATACCGAACTTGTTGTGGAAAAATCGACGACACAAAATAGGCGTTGCACCGTAGACTGGTTAAAAGTTGTAAATAAATACCAATACACCCAGTGTACATACGTTTAATAATGATGACGCATGCCACAATGTTGACGACGACGACGACGACCATTCCAGCAGGAATGCCGATGTACATCCAAGGAAACGTGTTCACATTCTTACCTGAAATGTATAAACACTGAACGGGAGTTGCGTTTCTGACAAACATTACAACATATACCAGTATTTTCATAGTCATGTATTTATAACCAAATGTTTGGATAATAAGGTTTAGTTGATAGGACTTGTTGTTTTGTGATGTGTTGTGCGTAGCTTCCTGTATTGTATAGGCAATTTGTCACTTGCCTCAAATAAATGACCAGCGGATTTAATAAGGGTTTCTCTCCTGCTGATGTCTCTGGGGTTTCATTATTCTTATATTAAATAACATTAAGATGCAATAAGGTTAGCAAATATTGGTATGTATTCGGCCAGATGTTGAAGAGTTTGATTTTTTCAAAATATATTAAATTCGCATTTTAGAACTGCAATGTTTTCAATGGTTGTTCTGTGAACGGAATGACTCATATGAGTTTACGAGTAGTACACACAAGTATTTCAAATATGTGTTAACTAAATTTGTTTATAAAGAGCATGTGCCCATGTCGAGTTCGCGAATGTTGAAGGATGACAGAGTGAACATGTGATGCATTTTCTTAGAAGTAATAGACATTGAAAACAGGAATGCATCCATATAAATGAACACGCGAACATAACATAATAAACGAAGAAGACAAATATCGCTGGGACACTATCGAGTAACTATTTTACTGATTGCCCACGTCGATATACTGGTGCCAAGACAATCAATCTGCAAACCTTCAAGAGGACTCAGCACCGCAGTGTCTCTGGCTTGTCCATGAATGTTGACTGCAAGGCATTCGTAGACGTCAAACCTGTCCTTCTTTGATACTACAATTTCACACTCAGATTCATTTTCGCATACTTTTACGTTGTCTCGGTTCAACACATTCGTCCAGCTGATATTTCCCAAGGGATTGGCTTCAACAGAACATGTGAGTTGTATGTAACCGCCATCTGTGGACACATCTGTCTTGCGCATGGTAAGTACTGGAGGGCCTTTCCAAAGAAGAAAAGATAATTACGTATGTTTATCTTATGAATGGAAATTTCAGTAAATGGCGTATATATAATAACCGTTTTCCTTATTCTCTGGATGGATGACAATTGAAATTTACAATTGCACGTGGTATTGTACTTATTAATTGCAATTGGAACATACGTGGGAAATCCAAGATGACATGCTTTTCCATCTCGAAATTAAACTCTTCACAAACAACAAGGCATTTTATATTTCTACCAGCTGACTCCTGCGAAATGTTTGCCTGTAACCATGATGAAGAATTAGTATGGTTGAATTCAGATCTGTTTAAATCTATGCCTTCTGAAGACCACGTAAATGTACACTCCGCATTGCCGTCTCGTTGACGACAACCAGCAATCACTTGATACCAAGGAGAGTGGCTTTGTGGAGACTGCTGTATTATGATATCTATTCTGGAGGGTGGATCTAAATTGGGAATTAGAATTACAATATAGGGATAATACTCCTTTTGGAGGTCGTTAATATACGCAGAGGCCCGAAAAATAGGTCAAAGCCCAAGTGCGTAGCACGAGTGCTTTAACGCATTTTAAGGTAATCTGCGGATAATTGGACCTTTTTATGCTATAATGTAAAATACTACATTGTATTATTAATCAAACATTTGGATTTAAAATTCATAATTTATTTTATATTGTTACATGTATTGTGAGCATTTGTACGTTCGAAAAATATAGTATCATCTGTAAATAAATGTTGGTTCAACTTAAGTATTTAATTGTATATAGCGGAATCGGCTTACACTTGTATTCGACCTGTTTTGTTGTTGAGTTGCCATATACATATATGCCACCCGTGCCAATAACCAGAGCTGTACAATTCACGACATTCGGCCTCATACTTTTCAAATCAACCGTTGTTGTTTGCTGTGTATTATACATATGTGTCCACTCGTTGAATACTTCCCGTCCATCGACATTGATCACGTGGTCCCCATCCAGGAATATCTTCAGGCGTGGGGCAGGACGCCCGTTGTACGCTATACAAGTTATGTTTAGAGCATTTTCTGAACGCAGTTCGGTCATTTGCATCTTTAGTTCGTTTGGCGGTACTTCAAAAAAGACACAAGAAAACAAGCTTTATATGTAAGGTGCATGTACTTTTTAACACTGTTTTGTTCTTAAAATGATACAAAATGCGCGTATTACTTTATCCATCGGTACATTGGTTAATATGCTATTTCCTTACGAGATGCTTACCAACAACGTATAGGAGGCTGCTTGCATTAAACGCAGCATCAGACAAAATGCCCAAACAAATGACCGTATCAAAATGCCTTTTCCGTACGAACGAGGTATTTGCAATAGAGTAAGTGTACATGTCGCCATCTGTGTCATTGTGCGTGGACATTTTGTTGGGGCCAATCCACAGAGACACCTGAGTGCTATATGATCGGCACCAGACAGGATCCCCAGGATAAACACAGATGCATTCCAAACAGATTTCCAGGGAGCAGCGTGGACCTAGCACAGGGGTTCCTGACATATAAGCGTTTTATCTCAGTTATTTCATCTTGCTAGTTGTACGGGTAATTATTAAAAAGTGCATATGATATTGACCTATTTTGAAGGAAATATTACACTAACCGAGCAACAGATCTTGAAACTAATAATTGGAGCTCCTACCTAACCATTGTCAGAAGATATATTTTCATTCATTACAAAGTTAAGTACGTCAAAAGGTGGACACATGATCTATTTAGTGGTACAATGTGAAAATTTAACTTGTGCTACATTAACACAGTGATCGGCTAACAAAATAAACATGATTGCTCTTTTGGAATTGAAACGTCCTTGGTTTTTTTCATACTAGACAGGTGAATTAAGTCTCACATATCTTACCCACAAAAAGTTTGGCTACATTTGTTATGTAACCGGTGTCATTGCGTCCATGTAAACACTGCACGAAATACCGCGAGGATTCAGCAAAATTGAAGATGTTTAAAATAAACATAAAGTTTAGTGTTTTATTTTGTTCTTCATAAATTCCTTTCTGAAGTGTTATTTCTGTGTCCTCTTTCTTCCATACCCGTTGGTATGAGGCAGGGTTGCTCAGGACCTTCTCCTTTGGGTAGTAGGCAACCTGTCCAATGCCGCCAATGTGGGCCGGATAGGACAATGCGTAAAGGTACCCACACTCATTGTCGAATTCTAAATGATATTGAAAAGAGGTGGCATTTGTTATTTTTCAGTTATAACTAAAATATATACGTGACGTATGGTATATTGTTAACAGTTGCTCCACAAAAGACAATGTCATGTTTCATTTTAAGGAAACGTGTCACGTTTGCGTTTGTAGCTTTTTACAACTTTGTAATGTATAGTTAAGTTACTCTATCTTCTATGTCATATTACACTAAGCAATAACAAACACATTCAAAAAGAGACATTCATTTTATATGATGACGCGTATATTTATGTGTGTGCCGCCAATGCAATCAAATATCATGAACTTAGCTGACTACTTCAGTTTATAATGAACATAACTGAATTAAACATACCAATCTGATAATAAAATAAAACTGTTTTTTTTTAATTTAAAACATTATACGTGGTATAATTAAGAAATAAATTTCGATTCTGAGTTGTTAACCTGTAAACAAACAACTCAAAATTGTTGTTTATTTACAGATAAACAACGATAAATTATTTCGATTCTTACATGACCAGACAAAATATTCTCCAATTACAATGCCAACTACACGTTACAGTTTCGGAAATACTTTTTCCAGTTGTCTACTGGCAATTCAACAAACAACGGAAATTTAGCGCGTGTCAAGTTAGAATATGTTGCTCACATATGACATTCAAGAAAGATATTGATAAGGTCGCTTTCCCACAGGCTAATCCAGGACGGCACTTTCCGCCTACAGTGGATTTATTTTTAGAAGAGACTTCCTTGAAACAGAAAATATCATAAAAGCGGAAAGTGTCGTCCCGGATTAGCCTGTGCAGTCGGGACGAAACTTTATGCACATGCATTAAGCCCGGTTTTACCACGACACGTCTCCTTTATTTTAATTTTATTTTTTTAATTTATTTATTAACTGTATTGTCACATCGTTCAACAAACTGGTGAATATTATAATTAAGTTTGACATGAAGTGTGAATGGTTCTTATGAAATCGGCGGCAGCAGTAACAAAATTATTTCACATGAACAACCAAATAAAACAAAACTCGGGAAGGCGGTGAATGCTGTAGACACAGTTATTTTTCTTGTAATTTGGACTTCCTCTAACTGTTATATATCATAAAAAGTTTTATTTGAATTCCTCTGTTAAATAATTGGGTTATAGTCGACATACAGAAATTAAATAATGGTGCATTAGTCCTTATACGCAAAGACGTTGTTTTGTGTACTTTATCTCAAGATTCTCTATCAAAATGTGAAGTTCCATGATATATTATTATATTACGCTTTGTTTGAATACCTAAATAATCCATATATATATGGTATGTAAAAGAAATAAACCAAGTGCAATAAATACTGAAAACAGAATAATCTGACCTTGTAATTCAAGTTGGATGTAGTTTGACATCCGATTGCTCATGCTGACATGTACTAGTGCCCTGTTCCAGTCATTTGTCACGTGACCACTATCCAGTTCCATACGGACAAGCCCGTCTGCTAAAATCTGGTTATACCCTGTTCTGATTTCATGAAAACTGGTCGTGCTTTCTAGCATTACTTTCCATTTACATTCCGGTAGCTGGTCTTGGGTAAGATGTTTTGATGGCCAAAACTGGAATGTGATGTTCCTTCCCAGGAAAGTCGGCTTCAAGACTTCCATATGACCACCTCGGTGATAGCCTGCAAATTGAACATTCTGTAAACCAATATTTGTTTGATGGCATGAGTTAGGAGTTTTTAATAAAAATATTGTGACAAGATTCATGCAAAATTTAATGGTACTTTCGTATGTACATTTATATTTATATAAACATGAACACTTAACATAATAATGTAAACAAACACTTAATGAGAACAAAAAAAAACAGAGGTGTACAGTTTTACCTTGCACTAAATATGTTATCCAGAAGAAGAGCCAAATAGCACGTATCAGAAAGTCCACCTTTAATGACATGCCCATAACAATTTTGTGCAACTAATACCAGTTGCATTGATAGTCCAAATTCATTTCCCTGTCCTTTTTGCGTGATTATCTTTCAATGCAAAAAATGAATATTTCCTTGTGACCCGAACCGGAATAAGAAAGTTTACCACAAACAATACCGTTAAATGCAAATCTAAGCACGATACTGCAAACACTTAGCTATACAAATTTTCATTTATATTTTGAGCATTGACAGATGTGACTATGTTTAAGAAAATACAGTATACTAATATACTTAGCAATTACTTCTTGCACATAATAATCGATTACGGTATTCTACTACTTTTAGTACAAGTGTGTGAAACTATGGCCTGATCGTGCCATCATGATACGTAATACTAATATACTTTATAGAGACATAGTACATGTACATGCTTGGTTCGATCGAAAAATAATTGCTTCATACGATCTGAATCGTTATTTAAATGCCACTTATCCCTTTGTTAATTCGAGGGCAGGTGGCACCCAAGATCCCTAATTAGATGCATATATCCCCAGTGAAACCACCTGTGAGTTTTTGTAGACATGTTCTAGGAATAACGCCTTTTGTCTGTCACCCGTAAGGCCCATGCATTTGTTTATCAATCAATGTTTGCACCAGTTTAACTCTATAGATTGACCAGAGAGAGCGCCCACGTTGCCTGTCTTATTATACACGGTGTTTCATAATATCTGTCCTTAATGTTTCATCACATGTGTCATTGTATTAGAGAATGTCGTCTGTGTAGGCGGAATATATTTGACAATTGTTTTAAACTGAATCTGGAAATCGAACATATATCCATTATTTATTTAAAATTTCCTTCTTTCGCATGTGTGTGCACGTGTGCGATATCTAGTTATATATACATGGTTTAAGAATAAAATCGTGACCTTTATGAACAATCATAAGCGATTACATACGACGTGTCACAACTAAATTGCTTAAACAGCATAGTAAAGAAGCAATCAACTGAACTTCTAATAACTGGCTTTAAAATTAGAAACGTTTACTACTTGGTGTTTCGGGAGTAAAAAAATTAGTAGTTGTGCCAACTTCTTTTTTTAGAATACCTTAAAATGGAACTAAAGATTCGCTTTAGCAATTGTCAGATCAAATTAGAATGCATGGTAGAGGTTATTTAAATATTGTTAATGATTAAAGTTTTATTACAGAAGTGTGCATACTAATGTTTAAGTTCACTCATGTATAAATAAAACTCCCCAAAACAATAACTGACATATAACATTCTATATTAGCTTGGTGAGTGAGTATACCTTAATTTTAATTCAGTTAAAAAATGTAAAATATGAAAATCATTTCAATTAAATAACTATTTATTACACAGGGGGGAGAGAGGGTAAGGGAATTAACCCATCGCTGGACATTAACTTGTTAAGTGGGGATTCCATCTATGCAGAGTTCAGCGCTCTCGGAGTGCTTTCTGGGTTAATAAGACTTATAATAATAATGATATTTTAGCGTCAATTAACGGGTGGTTGCATATTATGATAGTAGTACGCATTTGACAGCATTAAGATATGAACAATTTTGACAATTTGAATTTAACCAACAGATAATATATTCCTCATACATCATTTATTGGGCCACCCTAGTGCATAATGTACGATTTGTGTAAGTAAGTAAACCATTAGAGCAACCAATCCGTTTATAATTCATGAAATCTCATTCACAAGTACACAAGATTTAAACCACATTGGTCATACTTACTAATTGACTTACATCAATTAAAAGGCAAACGCTTCTGTGTTGTTTTGCCAATCTTGACGAGACAACTTCTGGATGTTCACATTACTTACCGTTAACACAACTTATGTAATGCTGCGGATTGTTAGTATATACTAGACTACTCTTATAATCTGGTACAGACATACAGAGTTATATGTTTATTGTATGTTTATTATATGTTTACTTACTCTTGTAATTTGGTACAGACATACAGAGTTATATGTTTATTGAATGAGTGTCACAACATAAGCGCAATTTAATATATTTATTTGAAAACAATTAAACACAGCCTGACATTGTCATTTCAATAAATTCAGCTTATTAATTTCAATTTTGCCGTCAACCAATTAACATAATTAAATTTTAACAATGCATTTGATGACCAGTAATCAATCCAGGATCGTTGTAACGTGAATTTGTTATAAATAGCAAATGTTTGTGCTGCATTTGAACCAATGTCAGTATTTAAATTACTTGCTTGACAGACAATGTTAAATATATTTAATATAATGGCGTATACATGAATGGCATCACAATACAAATTAACATCCAGACCAGTGTTCTTCAAGCCGTGACGCTGATTTCCAGAGAAGCGGCTACAATTCGATAAACCGATATACCACATGGTCAGTTTGCCGCAGTGAAACGAAAATCCATAGTTATAATCTGTCTCTACCTTCCGGTCATATGTCAAGTACTTGGTAATCTCCCGGCATGCGTACAAAGCTCCGACAGTGATTAAGGTCAGTGATTAAGTGATTAGTTTTACTAATTCATGATCATTATAGAAAACATCAAAGTAGTTCAAAGCATCCATCGGTTCTACCGATATTCTTTTTTTTCTTTTTGGCGACACAGCGGGCAATAAATGTTAAATCCAATTAATGTATCACTCTTTTATTCATGACAAATAAGACACAGTTTGCATTGGTGGTTACGTTTCCCGTTCTCTACACTAAATAAAATTTGATGGGTCTGTTATGTTTTTTTTTCATGCTTGTTTTGCAGACCATTGCCACAATTCCAAGATGACAAGAACTTGTGATGAATGAAGTGTCAGCAACCTGTCAAATCGTATTAAGTGCTAACAATATAACATTAACAAACATCTTAAAGTGCTAAATACAACGTTTGCATAGAGAATATTTGTTGATTTCGGTGCAATATCTGATTTCTATGATCACGAGTGAAATAAAATACAATCTTACGCCGAAATCTTTTTTTATTTTATGCTATCTTCCACTTTTTTTAATTTTAATTACTAACTAATTGGGTTTAGCTTGAAAAAATCGCAGGGCGCATAACGCCATGACGTCAAAATAACGACGTCATTTCACAATTTCGAGTCTGCCATCGTGTGTGTTTATTTTAAAACAGTGAATTGCAAATTTTATTTCACTGATATTTCCCTATAAAGCACTGAAAAGCATAAAAAGTTGACTACTTTTGAATTATATTTACAGTTATCAATTGATTTGTGGAAGTCCATGTACGACAATGTCCCAATTAGGGATAAAATACAGTTTGCGGAAGAAGAACACGTTCACAAGTAATTATTTCAAATCACAATATATATTTCAGAATGATTAACTTCTTTTGTGCTGCCCCGATTAGCTATGTCATCTTGACTTTCCGCCAGTCCCTGATGGTAGGTTGTGTTTAGTTTGCTATACTATTTAAATATAAGTTGTAAATGGAATAATTAAGGAACAATATTTTTCTTTCAGAAACACAAACAGTAAGTACTAAACTATAGTTTTGTTTGAAAATAAATTTACTTCTGAATAAGTAGATTTAATTGTCTTTATAATGATATTCATATTTAACATTTAACATAACCTAAATGAATAATTAAACATTTAGGTCAACATACGAATGACTTTTATTCCTGTAGTGCCTGTCTGCTCATTGCAATTACATTAAAAACTAATAGTTTTATAATTTGTGCGCAATGCTTTCCAACTATCGACAAGACAGTTATTTGCTGTTGTTTGTTTTCAAAAACCTCCAAATGAACCCTTGAACAGTATGACTATTGAATTGTTGGGTAATTGATTGTAACTTCTTAATAAATAAGTAGTGTTTACTATACGGGATCAAACTTTATGAAATGACGATACCAATATGTCGTCATGACTTCAAGTCTCTCTCAAATTCAGTTTAAAATCAAAATCGACGTAGACTTATAACCACAGATGATTGCATTCTTTGAGCACTCAATAAATTGAATGTTGACCATACTACTTACAGACAAAGATTGACGCAACAGTGTGCTTCCGAGCGCTCCGAAGATTTTACAGCGGTACCTGTCTACATACGAGTGTGTAAAAATTCAGTTTTATTTGACAATTTAGAACATGATTAAAGGTGAAGTTGCACACTTATAGAAGGGCACGTTTAGAGTCAGAGTCTGAGAACATATTTTCAAAGGAGTCCGATTGACATACCAGTACTGCCTTTGAAAAACTAAAAGAATATGTAAAACAAACCCTTGTAGATAATTGTGGATCTGAAAAGTCGTCATCGCTGTACACGCTATACATATATTAAAATGACTAACACGGTCAGCAATACTGGGCTTAATATCTTAGTAACAAACTGTTAAAATAATTATTTATGATCTCAAAACATATAAATTGAGCAACAAAGATAGGTATTGTCATCTGCAACAAAAGAATTCGGAGTGGAGCTGCCTTCAGTAGAGCAAACTTTGATAGCAATATGGTACATGAGTCGGCATTCTATCTACGGACACCCATTCTATAAATTGCAGTTGAAGTTGATGACATTAAAACTCCATCAACAGAAGATGTTTTGCGCAGTGGTCAGAATGCAATATAAGAATACTGAAACTCCATTGACATCACTACTGGAAACACCTACTGGAATAACTAAATAACTACTGGAAATACCTGTTGAATTGCAATAATTCTCAAGGGTATTTATGATAGCAAACTGAGCAAACGAAATCCTAGAGAATTGTTCAAAGCACATGCGATGATGTTGCATACAGCTCTACAAGAGGTAAAGAAAAGCCAGGAAACATTATATATAGAATGAAATGTTGAACCGGAGGTAGAAAGTAAATATAAATTTTATACAGATTTGGCCACTCAATTAGCTACCATGCCGTCGAAGAAATGGAAACGCTATTTTTTTGCGACACACAACTCCAGATGGAATTACAAAAGAGCCTTTGTCTTTTAACTTCAGTTGCATTGGACAACTATGATGAAAACACAGAAACATGTTCAGGAGCATGACACATTAGGTATATGCTTTCAAAACATCACTCCAGTAAGATATGCTTTAAGTTCCGTCGACACAGTTCAAAGTGTAATTCTTGACATAGAACCAGTTAGAAATAAGAAACAAAGACCCAAAAGGACACTCGTAAAGGAAGAGACTCATCAAGCTACGTACAGGAAGAAACCAAAGACGTCCCTGTTTAATTTTGAAAAACAGAAATTAGACAAACCTGAGTGTCTTACGATCAGAGAATGACTTGATTTCCTCTGGATGTTGTCTTTTAAAACGAATGAGAGAACACCAATGTTGACAGGATGAAAATCTCTCTTGTATGATGCACAGGCTAGCATACCTGGAAAACATCACCCTTCCTCCCACAAAGCTTAACTTAGTTGCAGAAACCTGTCTCCGAACTCAAAAAGTTGCAGAAGAATGTGTCGAAAACTATAGTAACATATGATCTTGCTATAGCTAAACCGGCTCTTCGAATACAGGCAGACGAACCTCCACAATACGATAACATCTTCATATATTTTGGAGCGTTCCATATCCTATGTGCCTACTATGGAGCCTTTGGATATTTCTTAGAAGGGTCGGGCGGATCAAACATCTTAATTATCACTGAGGTGGTGGCAGTTGGATTATTGAATGGTATTCTAAAACAAAAACAATATTATAGATGCACAAGGCTACATCAAATATTTTCATCTTCCTTTCAAAGGCTCCACATCAAGACATTTCTCTCTGAAGAAGTTCAACTTAGAGATAAATTTGTTAAAAACGTAGAGTCTAGAAACCCCTGATAACAAAGATCAGCTTCAACACTTGAATCTTTCAACGAGTTCATAGGGATTACACGACCTTTCTTTTTTTCTTTAAGACCATTCTTGTACTTAGATTCTTATACATTTTTCCGTGTATACGAGGGGTGAGCCAGAATTAACCGGACTGAGGCTGTTATTTTAAAAGAACACAGCACAAACGTAAATAAAAAGGCATTATAACTTATCAATCTTTGATCTATATTATGTGAAAGTTTCATAGCTGTAATGCAAGGAATACAAAATGTGTGTTGATTTACATAACAGCCGAAACTGACGGCCGGGGGCGCTCAGACCTTAACAGAACGTCACAACGATGATGCGTGTTCTGTCATTTTTCCAAATAATCGTAAGATGCCAGCTTGTACGTTCATCAATCGTGAGTTCTGCAAGAAATGCTGAATATTTACAGACCTTTATTTGACATGAACCCTAGATCTAATTATATGCAATCAGTTTATGGCAATATTTATTAATGTAACTACAAGATTAGTGGTTTCGTCAATAATAAGAGTTCTATCCTGCATTCGCAGATGTAGTTTCACTTTGTTTATAATTATAAGAGAAAACTCGTCAAGGTTTGCATAGGAGTGCTGCAAAATACTGGATGATGTATGTTATGCTAGTATTAGTCTTCCTCAAGTTCAGCCGTGCATGTAGAACCAGCAACGTAGCGTCGTATATTCATGCTCTCAAAGAAATGCTACCAATATGTTTTGCAATGAACCGGCCAAAATATGCTTGGTGTGATTTTACCTAAATCCCATAAACATCGACAATACACACCCCGGACTTAAAGAAGGATTAGCAACAAGAGCATTGTCTGTATGACGAACAAATAAATCATTCACTAGATTGCATGTGGATATGGCGCTCGAGCAAACGGCGAATGCATATGCAGATCGGCATAACTTTCTTTAACAACGTTGAGTCGGCACACGTTGACGTTGGATGTTAACGCGTTCAATGAAAAGTGACATTGTTAGGGCTTTACTCGATTAGCAGGATTGAAGAGCATAGCTGTTGTAAGTACACTGAGAGTGACGAGAATAAAGAGTGACCTATATGATGTTCAGAAGATAACATAGGGAATCATCACAACATTGAACCCTTTTAAAGATGCACCAGATATGAAATTTTTACTGTATGTGAACAGGCAAAGAAAATAGCCAAGCAACACGTGATGACCCCTTAAATTGCTGCAAAATAGGTGAACAATGGAATGACGAGTTCCTGAATGGCTGGTTCATTGGCATTTACAATACCAATTAAACGACGAAAGGTGCGTAACCCTACCTCCGATGCCACAAAATGCCAAATAACCTCAAAGGAAAAAATAGTATTGAGCTGAAGGTACCCGTGATCTGTTTTGGCGGCTGCTTTCTTGAGCTCAACAAACAACATCGATTTGAAAAAGGTTTTCCGATTTGGATTGGTTCCAGTACCGCTATCAATTAAACATATTGATGGTTCAATCAACAAGAACGACAAAATCAAACGTATGAAGAAACTTGAACAGTTGAATAATGGACCCTCACCTGCCTTAGTTGATGCCGCATGTGTTGACGCTGTCGTCTTGTTACACACATTGACCAATCTACCAAGAACACATTCTACAAATCCTCTTCAAAATGTAAAAAAAAAGAAACGTCAATGTTGCATGTGAGAGCTATGTTTCACCATTAATAAAGGATATCGAGCGATCAAGGAGAGGATCAAATGATATGAAATACTCAGGAATGGGAAGATCATAGAAAACGTCAACCAAACAACTGGCAACAAGCTCTACTTTCAGGTTCCAAGACGAAAATTTTCTCGTTCATTTCAACAGAAGATTTCATGAACATACAATACGGTTGCCTATTCCATACTCTGCCATACGAATACATACCGCAATACCACTGCCAATATGAAGAGGCAGACATAAGGCTGCTTTATCACGTGCAGATCTGTATGAATGAAAGCAACAAAAACATCAACGATCCTGATGTTTTGATTGTAATTCTTTATAACGTGAACACTCTAAACATGTCAAACATACCAAGGACAATGCATAACTGTGATAACAATGATAAATCATAACGGTGATACTAAGGGCAATACATAACAATGATACTAATGATAAATCATAACTGTGATACCAATAATAAATCATAACTGTGATACCAAGGACAATACAGAACTGTGATACCAATGATAAATTATAACTGTGATATCAAGGACATTACATAAATGTGATAACAATTATAAATCATAACTGTGATATCAAGGACAATACATAACTGTGATACCAATGAGAAATCATAACTGTGATATCAAGGACAGCAAGAGGCAGAATAAACAAAACTGTGATATAAAGGTCAAAACATAACTGTGATACCAAGGAAAAACAAAAGCTCGACTTTCATGTACTTGGCAGACTTACTGGTATTTTTTCGAAAAAAAAAACTGTTTGAATAGTAGGGGCAAATTAAACAAAGTTATTTTCGTTCTCGTGTTATTGAGTGGAAAACATTTTTTCAATTTCAAAACAGTAACCTTGACCTTGATCCCAACCACCCCATATGCGATCTCATGGTCTCGCTATACGGTATCTATAAATTCAGTTTCATTAAAATATTTCAATTTGTTTTCTAGTAATTGAGCAGAAACTGTTCCTATTTAGCTCACATTGAGCACAACGTGCTCATGGTGAGCTTTTAGGATCGCCTTTTGTCCGTCGTCCGTCGTGCGTCGTGCGTCGTGTGTCAACATTTTCGTTCAAAGAACATCTCCTCCTAAACCACTGGGCAGATTTTCATCAAACTACACGGGAATGATCCTTGGGTGACCCTCTTTCAAAATTGTTCAAATCGTTCCGGTCCGCTGCATATGTAGGTCACCAGAACTAAAATAGATTTAAAAACTGAAAATTTTATAAATCTCCTTCTCTGAAGCCACAAGGCTTGGAGCTTTCATATTGGATATGTGACATCCTCTAGTGGTCCTCCACAAAGACTGTTCAAATGAAGCCCCTGGGGTCAAAACTGCCCACACCCCGGGGTTACATGGTTTATATAGACTTGAATAGCAAAATTACTTTAAAAATCTTCTTCTCTGAAACCGAAAGGCTCAGAGGTTTCATATTTGGTTTGTAACATTGTATAGTGGTCCACTACGAAGATTGTTCAAATGATGCCCATAGGGTCAAAACTTCCCACACCCTGAGGCTCACATGGTTTATAAAATGTTTCATATTTGGTATGTAACATTGTATAGTGGTAGTCTACAAAAATTGTTCAAATGATGCCCCTGGGGTCAAAACTGCCCACACCCCGGGGTTACATGGTTTATATAGACTTGAATAGCAAAATTACTTTAAAAATCTTCTCCTCTGAAACCGCAAGGCTCAGAGGTTTCATATTTGGTTTGTAACATTGTATAGTGGTCCACTACGAAGATTGTTCAAATGAAGCCCATAGGGTCAAAACTTCCCACACCCTGAGGCTCACATGGTTTATATGATGTTTCATATTTGGAATGTAACATTGTATAGTGGTAGTCTACAAAAATTGTTCAAATGTGCCACTGGGGTCAAAACTGGCCACAACCCGGGGGTCACATGGTTTATATAGACTTGAATAGCAAAATGACTTTAACAATCTTCTTCTCTGAAACCGCAAGGCCTAGGGATTTCATATTTGGTATGTAACATTGTAGAGTAGTCCTCTACAAAGATTGTTCAAATGATGCCCCTGGGGTCAAAACTGCCCACACCCCGGGGGTTTATATAGACTTGAATAGCAAAATGACTTTAAAAATCTTCTCCTCTGAAACCGCAAGGCTCAGAGGTTTCATATTTGGTTTGTAACATTGTATAGTGGTCCACTACGAAGATTGTTCAAATGATGCCCCTAGGGTCAAAACTGCCCACACCCCTGAGGCTCACGTGGTTTATATAGACTTAAATAGCAAAATGACTTTGAAAATCTTCTCTGAAACCGCAAGGCGTAAATGTTCATATTTGGTATGTAACATTGTATAGTGGTAGTTTACAAAGATTGTTCAAAGGATGCCCCTGGGGTCAAAACTGGCCACAACCCGGGGGTCACATGGTTTATATAGACTTCAATAGCAAAATGACTTTTAAAATCTTCTTCTCTGAAACCGCAAGGCCCAGAGGATTCATATTTGGTATGTAACATTGTATCGTGGTCCTCTACAAAGATTGTTCAAATGATGCCCCTGGGGTCAAAACTGGGCACACCCCGGGGGTCACATGTTTTATATCGACTTTAATAGCAAAATGATTTTAAAAATCTTCTTCTCTGAAACCGTAAGGCCCAGAGATTTCATATTTGGTATGTAATATGGTATAGTGGTCCTCTACAAAGATTGTTCAAATGATGCCCCTGGGGTCAAAACTGGCTACACCCTATGGCTCATATGTTTTATATAGACTTAAATAGCAAAATGGCTTTAAAAATATTCTCCTCTGAAACCGCAAGCCTCATATTTGGTACGTAACATTGTATAGTGGTCCTCTACAAAGATTGTTCACATGATACCCTTGGGGTCAAAACTGGCTACACCCCGGGGGTCACAATGTTTATATAGACTTAAATATTAAAATGACTTCAAAAATCTTCTCCTCTGAAACCGCAAGGCTCAGAGGATTTATATTTGGTATGTAATTGTATAGTGATCCTCTACAAAATTGTTCAAATGATGCCCCTGGAATCAAAACTGGGCACACCCAGGGGGTCACATGTTTTATATAGACTTTAATAGCAAAATGACTTTTAAAATCTTCTTCTCTGAAACCGTAAGGTCCAGAGGTTTAATACTTGGTATGTAAGCTTGTATAGTGGTCCTCTACAAAAAATTGTTCAAAATGATGCCCGTGGGCTTAAAACTGGCCACACCCATGGCTCATGTGGTTTATATAGACTTAAATAGCAAAATGACTTTTAAAATCTTCTCCTCTGAAACCGCAAGGCCCAGAGGTTTCATATTTGGTATGTAATATTGCATAGTGGTCCTCTACACAGATTGTTCAAATGATGCCATTGGGGTCAAAACTGGCCACATTCCGGGGGTCACAATGTTTATATAGACTTAAATAGCAAAATGACTTTAAAAATCTTCTTCTCTGAAACGGCATGGCCCAGAGGTTTCATTTTTGGTATGTAATGTTGTATAGTGGTCCTCTACAAGATTGCGCAAATGATGCCCATGGGACCAAAACTGGCCACACCCTTGGGCTCACATGGTTTATATGGACGTAAATGGCTAATGATTTAAAAAGTCTTCTCCTCTGAAACCACAAGGCCCAGAGGTTTCATATTTGGTTGGAAACATTATATCGAGACCTCGATTGGGATTGCATATGGGGTGGGTGGGGTCAAGGTCACTGTTACTAAAAATATATAAAAAGTTTCTGCTCAATAACTTTAAACACATTGAGATATATCAATGAAACTTTATACAAAGATACCTTATATCAAGACCTCGCTTAGGATTGCATATAAGGTGGGTGGGGTCGAGTTCATGGTCAATGTTACTAAAAATAGAAAAATCGTTTCCGGTAAATATCTTTAGAACGCATTGAGCTATTTTAATGAAACTTAATACATAAAAACCTTATATCGAGACCTTGCTTGGGATTGCATATGGGGTGGTATGGGTAAAGGTCAAGTTCACCGTTACTTAAAATAGAATAATAATTTCCGCTAAATATCTTGAGAACGAATTGAGCTATTTTAATGAAATTTAATACAGAAATACCTTATACTGAGGTCTTGCTTGGGATATCATATGGGGTGGGTGGGGTGAAGGTCCCTGCTACTAAAATTAGAAAAACACTTTTGCTCAATCGCTTGAGAACGTATTAAGATATGTTAATGAAACTTCATACATAATATCTTATATCAAGACCTCGCATGGGATTGCATGTCGGGTGGGTGGGGTCAAGGTCAGCATTACTAAAACTAGACTGAAATTTTTGCGTTGATTTTGATGCATTTCGTTCGAAAAATTTGGTTGTCGTGGCATTTCCACGTTTCTTGTAATTTGTATGAAACATTGTATAGTGGTCCTCTACAAAGATTGTTCAAATGATGCCCCTGGGGTAAAATATGGCCACGCCCTGTGTGTCACATAGTTTATATAGATTTAATTTGCAAAATGACTTTAGAAATCTTCTCCTCTAAAACCGCAAGGTCCAGTGGTTTAATATTTGGTATATAATATTATATAGTGGCCCTCTACAAATATTGTTCAAATTATACCCCTGGGGTAGAAAGTGGCCACGCCCTGTTGGTCATATGGTTTATATAGACTATATAAATCTCCTGAAACTGCAAGTCCCAGATCTTTATACTCAGGTTGGTGCTTTAATGCCATTTGGCCCTCTTGTTATAAGCCATTATGATGCTTTTAACTCAGGTGAGCGACCTAGGGCCATCGTGGCCCTCTTGTTTTCTATTTTCTACTAAAAATGCAAAATTATATGTTTAATAGACCTCAAACCAACATTTTTGAAAACGCAGCAAATTACACATGTCGAAAGGAATTATTTTATGCCATTAATGTTCTAATTGTATGTAAAATATGTCTTAACACGTTCAAATTAATCAATTAGCTGTTTCAATTTCCACCATGTCACGACTTATAAAAGTCCTCACGTTTTGAAATGCGTTTTGACTTCATACCTCTCTACATTGTTGGAAGGTAAAATTGTTTCCGAATCGCACTACATTGTCCGATTTTTGAAACAGTGTCTCAAATTGTCATACAACATATAAACCCAACTCACCTTCTATAATTGTTTACTTTTTTATACTACTTCCTGTCATTGGCGCCACCTCGGAAGTATAATTGTGTTTTTTTTTCCAATGCATCTCCAAACAGAGGTGGCGCCAGTGATTACAGACCGTGATACAATCTACTTGCTTAAAAGCGCGATAACAAAATTATTACAAACAACTCATTTCTGCATTATGTAGCGCAATTAAACCACGTGTTCACTATATTTAAAGGGACCTGTTCACAGATTGTCGAACTGACAGTTTTTCAACTTTTTTGTCACCGATTCCAAAAATAAAAGGTCAGTGTATAAAAGGGAGCAAACTAACACTACGGACCTAGAAATATACAGTGAAAACCGTTTTGTTTATGAGTAATCATCAGTTGAAATTGATAAAATTATAAAGCGTTTGTAACGCTAAACGATGGAATAATTTGCAGTGTTTCTGTTGTTTTCGTTGAAACGGTTGACATCACGTGGAACACTTCCATAAAGTAAATAATGCAGGGTGAAATATAGAAGTCGGAATGGCTGAGTGGTTAAGGCAATAGCCTTTTAATCCGGAGGTCCCGGGTTCGAATCCCGGTTAGACCAGTTTTTTGTTTAAATACTGTTATTGTTATTATACTTGCGCTTTTTAGTTTCGATGCTGAAATCTGTCAAGTTAAGACTTTTAATGGCATACTTAAAAAAATGCGAACATCTGTGAACAAGTCCCTTTAAGTATGACATCACATTGAATCTTTGATTTTATCAATGAAACTGACTTCATTCGCTCAATGTTTATCTATGAATCTGACATCATATTGCATTGTTATGATTAATTGACGTCACTGAAACGCACGCGTGAATGTACTAAGCGGAAAAAGGACGGAGTATAGATAAATAGAGAATATATGGTTTGTGACTTTGATATCATGTGATATTAGACGATATCACATGATATCAAATGTCACCAACCAACACAATATGCAAATGAGACAGCCTGAAGACGTATACTTGCGTCGATGCATAGTTACGCATGAAAAATAGTTCTAGACAAAATCAACAACAATAACATTTTAAGACACATTTAATAAATACACAAAAAATGAAGCGAGAAATGGTTACTCATTGTAACATTGAACGAAATATAAATACATTTACATTATTTTATCTATTAACACACACAACAAGTACACTGCAGTCGACATGATGATTAATGACTTTTCAAACGTTTATGTGTGTTATGTTAACATTAAATAACGTGGGTCTAACAAAAAACAACAACAGCGGATTTAAAAGTAAAACAAACGTGGATTTATTAGCAAATGGGTCGTTAATCAACATTTCCATCAGTGCATAATGCGTTCAAAGTTGAGATGGGCCTACTGATAAACTATCCCCCATATGTGACGTCAAAGTGGGTGGGGAACGCAGGATTCGGAGATGCAGCTTGCCGTGATTGTGATGTGGGCACGCGAGGTGTCTTGAGCTGCAAAATATTCGTGGGACAACGACGGTACCATGTAGCGTCTGTATCATGTGCTTTCTGGTAGATTCAGCAACTGGTGAGTGTCCTGGTTATAGGTCTACCAGCTTGAGACTTGAGTGCACATTATCCTTGGACTTGGCCTTGCTTATTCAATAAACATTTTAGAGCCAAATATTTACATATTTATAGAATTAATTAAATTATTTATACACATATGTTGTTTTGTCCATGTTATTGTGAGTTATTTTCAAAAGCTGATTTTCTTTAATATTTTCTGGTTGACAGCCAGTGAAAGCAACGAATAAACATGTGAAAGTTGTTGCAAAAGTACTGAGTACAATTATTGATATGACATTTTAGACACTTTCTAGTGGACATGTTTTCCTGTATCAATAGAGAAATTATCTTGTCTATGAGTTCCAAACAGTACATAACTTGTTGTTTTACTCTAAATTGAAGAATTGTTTGTTGACCATCATATATATTTTATCAATTCCATGTTCTTCTATTGGTTGTGCATTCTTTACCTTATTTTATTTTCATCATTCATTTCCCTTTTTCATGTTGGACTGAAGTAATTTAAAACGCCTTGAGTTTTCTGCATTTTACTTCACTAAAACCTTTTGTTTTTAATTTTTATAGCCACGTGTTATCCTGTAATTTTTACATTTCATGTAGAAATGAATTGATGGGCTGTGAATCAACTTAGATCGGCTAGTATACTGAGTATGAATTTGAATTTGATGAAATGTAAGAATTCAGTTTTGTTAAATGGACCATAATTTCTTAAACCATTTTTTTTTATTTTTGCCTTTCATTTCATTTTAATTAAAATATTGTTAAATTGTTTCCTGGTTACATTGTTTGATTTGTTTTGTTTAGAACATTTAAATTCAATTGTTTATTTAACATAACTGTTCTTAATAGCATTTTCCTAAAACATTGCATTTATATTAAAGTGACATAAAAACATGATTGTCGTAGCTTATTTCTTTGTAAGACTTACACTGTACTGTAACTTACAACAATGGTTTCCCAGAACCTAAGTAATTGTGTTTTGTTTTCTGTATCATGAGATAAAATTAAAGGGCAATGTCATCCAATTCTTTCATGAATTTCAATTTTTTTTTGTGATGTCTGATTGTAATAGTTTCAGCTTTAAAAAATACCAGCTTTTTAAGATTTTTTAGATATTAACATGTTTTCTATGCGATAGATTGCGTGTTTCTTGCATAATGCTTATTTGTCGTAATAACTTAATTCTTGTTAATTGAATACTGTTTGAATGTTTTGTTCCAGTAAATTACATTTTTTTGTGAATTAAAATGTTATGATTGTTTAGATCTATTCTTTGTTTACATTTAAAACACCTAAGCGACATTTCACGCCTACAAAAAGTAGTTCCGAGGAGTGGGCGGGACTAAAGAATAATTACACGTGCCACAGTAGCATGATAATCGTTAAAGAAAGGCGGAGCTAAAAAGTGTTATCAGTCAGTGACATGATATTACAGAAAGTGGAAGGAGTTAATTTATGTTATCGGTCAGTATAATAACGCTTAAAAATATTGGGTTATCATCTTCAACGTTAATGTGCACTAGTGTCATAATAATATTTATTATACCTCACTTCGTTTTCCCATTGTAAACTCCCGTATACCCATCCCTGCATATATAGGATCTGACACGAGTTGTCATTTCAAACCATAATTTATTAAACGAGTTCAGGAATTGTGTTACTAAGCGAGCCTTTAGCGATCTTACCTACGAATTTCCTGGACGAGTTTAATAAAATATGATGTCGTCAACCCGAGGAAATACTGTTGCCCAAGGCGAAGCTGCGGGCAACAGTATTTTTCGAGGGTTGACAAAATGCACTATCGCCCTAATAGAATGCAATTTTTATTTTATTATACCGAAACAAAGATTTTGTAGAAGAAATACACTTTATTCAATTTAATTAGAAGAGAAGATACAACAACAAACACACAACATAATAAAAGTTCGTTTTCCGATACGGAGGCAAACCTTGCCATTTTGACACTGATGTCGTCTGCGCTTTTGTAACACGGAGTGATTTACTAAATGTTAAATAAGCGCTTATTAACCCCGATCAATCTGTTTATCGACACGACGTCAAAGGGGTGATTTGCACTATGATATTTGCAATTATTGACTGCTCCGTTTTTATATGAACAAAGAAGGAAAACAGAAAGGTGAGGTATAATAAATATAGTATAATAAATATAAATAAAATTATATGTGTATTAGAAATTTACGTTTATTGTCAAAGACATCGTACCAAATAAACAATCATACTGTGAAAAATGTTTATACATTGCTTTAAATTTTTCAAAATGCACACGTAAAATCCCATAAGCAAGTATTAAATTTTGGTGTGGCCTTAATATATTAATTTAGTTCATTAGTAAATTGTATAGTTTGAAACTAGTGTGTTCAAATGTACAACGTCTTTGCTGAAAAAGTTGCCTTCATTTCCATGAACCCATGTGTGGTGCCAGTGGTGGCGCAGAAACCGGAAACGCATGGACTTCCGGTGAAAGCCGCGCTCATTCATCTCAAAACACGCGTTGCGTTCCATCTCATTGCTGCACTCCAAAGAATGAATGTTACTACACTTGGATTCAAAACTTTTTTCACGGATAGGGTCAATTTCGTCTGTGAAGTAGCGCGTGTTCGGCACGTAAACGCTGTTGTCGTCTGCTTCAGGTAACAAACCTTTGTAAAAATATGGAGAGTTACTACTCCAGTCTGTCTTGTTTATCTCAGCGCTTATATTTTCTATACCCATATATTCGTTAAATTCTTTTGTTAGAAACATCGGACCCGTAGTTTCCATAACGCCAGTTGTCTTTCTTAACTTCTCTTCCGGTGTTTGTATTAAATCGTCGAGCACCTTCTTAAAGAACGGATGCTTTGGCCTGCACATCATGAACGCATTGTTAACCATGTGTGGCATCTTAAACAAAAATACAGAATGTTCAAACGGCTCCACAGGAACAACGCAGGCATACTTCATTGTAGCTCGATCCAGTGGTCGCAGAGATTCGGTGTCCAGGTCGACATATACACCACCAAACTCGTACAACACTAAATACCGTAGCATGTCGGACCTTTTTATTACTTCCGCATAACCATCCCAAGAGCTCAACAAATGAGAGTGGCGCTCTTTCAAAAGCTTGCGGGCGGAATCGTCTGTCCAGAAATAGTACTTCCATGTGGGGTGATTGTTGATTAACGACTTGACGAAGTCAGCAAACTGGACGGGTATTAGATCGTTCTTGAAAGTCTGGTGTAAGACGTGGGGAATTCTCGGCTCACTTCCGGAAACAGTCGGAAAATCTTCGGTAACATCCGGTTGTAGGTAGTGAAACGCCGTATTACAGTTATTGTCTGAAAACGAGATTAAATATTGCAAAACGTTTTATTAAATGTATATATCAAGTAATTTAATTGTTTGTGAAAGCAGATGTAGATCGACATACGGAATTTAAAGTTCACGATAGGAATAAGAATAATATGCTTTTTATCGCAATTACTGCAAGGTGATTGCAGGGTTTGCCTGTTCAAGGTAAACACAATCATCATTTGAGCCGCGTCGTGGGAAAACCGGACATAATGCATGTGCGTAAAGTGTCGTCCCGGATTAGCCTATGCAGTCCGCACAGGCTAATCCAGAACGGCACTTTCCGCTTGTATGGTATTTTCTGTTTCAAGGAAGTCTCTTCTAAACATAAATCCACGGTAGGCGGAAAGTGCCGTCCTGGATTAGCCTGTGCGGACTGCACAGGCTAATCCGGGACGACACTTTACGCACATGCATTAAGACCGGTTTTCCCACGACGCGCCACATTTTATTATATATTTAGAGACATATTAATGACAAAACGGTGAGGGTATGAACTATCAATATTAAACTATTCATTAAAATTTAATAATAGGCAAGAGTTAATTTAAGTAAGAGTAAAAATACCAAAACTGCTATGCTTTGATTAATACTTTGCTATTCAAAGACATAATAACACATAATTACATGTACACATATTTGGGTATTTTAATGAATAAGATCTGTATTTACTAGGAACATAAACATACACATATGTTCTGTGCTAACGGCCGCTAATGCATGTAACTGCAAGACAAAGTAAATAGCTAAACAATATAATATATTGTTGATATAGTCTTATAATTATGGTACTTTGGATCTGAAAGATGGAGATACAACAGTTGTTCAGTGATGACCTTTACAATTTTGATAGTTAACTATTTTGCTGTTAAACGATTTAAACACACCTTTTATATTTGAGTTCTTCACATCCTGTACAGGCTTATTTAAATCAATAAAATGAGAACGGCAACATTTATTTCAGAAATAAAATTTAAACAAGCTCATGGCCTTCGAGGAACGGAAAATATATCTGTATTTACACGTAATTGTTTAAACGGAACACCATTATATTTTTTTTTAAATAAACCTACTTGAAATTAACTTTATCTTGAGTGCTTGGTGTTGGTTGTTGAGAACGGTCGACACACTTCCGGTACTTTGTATGGTAACTTCCGGTTGTTGTTGGTGATGTGGCGTATCGCAACTTCCGGTAGTTGTTGTGGTGACTTTCGGTTGTTGTTGGTGAGGTGGCGTTTCGCAGATTTTTTCTGAAAACATGTGAACATTTCAGTAGTAAATGCGTTCTCAATTATCACTTATTATTGTTATTCAAGCATTAACAATGTCAACTGTAAGTCTACATATAAAAAAACATGTCTTATGTCTGGAATTGTGTTCATAATTAACAAAGTGCATTCAAATTGATAGACCATCAGCATTAAAATACTTCTATTTATTTATAGAATTTAACTTTTCGTAATTCATATTTTTTATAACTGTCAAAAATAGAAATTATTTTTGAAGTAAATCATGATTAATTTTTTGGAAAGTAAAATCAACACTTGTCAATGCAGCTGGCATGTTCGATTGTTTCCATAGGACTTATATTGACACAGATTTTCTTAAAAAAATATGGAATGAAATATGAAATATTATACAAGCAAAAGTATCTACGAAACAAAAGTTTAAATCATGAAATAGAACATATTTATAAAGGTTCCCAATCGAGTAAGACTTTTTTTCAAAATTTACACAGTATTTCAGACCGAAATATCTACCGGGTTACTCTTCTTCCGCTATGTTAAAATGAGGATTCGTTTAATTTTAAGCCGCTGTCCATCAATACATCGTAACTTTAGTAATAGTTCTTATGAACGTTTATGGTGTTTATTCGCCTGGAATATGTTTCTTATTTACGAAAGGCATTGTTCAAAAGCGCTTGGTACGAACGAAATACTATAATGTACATACTGGTTTACTCCAGAGTCATCACCAGTTTCCGGAGTCATCACCAGTTATCGCATGCAGAAAATAGACGACAGCAAGTTACCAAAATGTAAATAATTCACGGATTTCAAATGCGTAGTTTTATTATTCTGTTCGGTAACATGCCCATAACAAACACTTTCTACACAGTTTTATTTTTATTAACATATTTATGGACTGCTCCTTTAAAACCTGGGCGCGACTGTCAAAAAATAGTACACAAATATATTTTTTTTGGCATTAAATCAAATTCGTGGCGGGCCATAAAAATACGTTGCGACGCTGCCAGGGGAACAAATCATTGACTTTTTTAGCCTATAAATGATTAATTGACTTCGAAATGTGTATGTATTATGCATAGATAGCTTTCAAGATGTAGGTAGGGTATATTACTTAAGAATACCTATACGCGTCTGATAAAAAATAATTTTCATTCATTCCCGCAATTGTTTTCGTACATTGTTATGTTAATTTGTTAAATTTGGCTGACACATTTATATATTAATGATGTTTACGTAAATTATTTAGGTTATTCATGTATCACTGGTGAAAACATGGGGCGGTATGTTCGGTTTATTTACCTAACAAATCCTAATAATTATTGAATTAATCACAAATTAATTGTGGGATCCGAAACGTTTTCTTATGGTTTCCCAAAAAACCTGGGTCCGAGAAGTCTCCCTATATAAGTGGAGACCGAAAAATCTGGGGTCCGAGAAGCCACGTAACCGATCATCTTGACCCTCTTGTATCATATGTTTTGGGTAAAAATGATATCTCGGTATATTAATGTCAACGACGACTGTCTTTTTTAAAGACATTTCTTGTTCATCTTCATATCACCGCCTTTATATATCGGTACTATTATCACCCCACGCTTTAGAATATTCTCCAGTCTTAAATAAACAATTAACGAGTTTTAAAATAAACGGTGATAACTCGTTTATTGTATGTTAATATATTCCTGCGCACATGTTGTCTACTTCTCTGCTGTTTTATTTTTATGTGAACAAATCGCAACAGTAATTTCTTTGAGACTAAATTCTTGGTCAAGATCTTGATTACGATTTCTTTGATTATTTTGTGACGCGTCACTTTCAACCAAACTTTTAGTAGAATATAGTTTTTTTTAAATGTTCATACAACTTCGACGTATACAAATTATTGGCTTTAATGGCACTAGCAATACGCGAAAACCATACTCGGAGAAAACAATATTTGCGATTGTGATGACATAATTACATCTGCTATGTTTTCGGACATATTTCGAACAAATATTTTTGTGACTAAATATTCGGACACCGGAAATATGTAATTGTTTTAACGTGTCCGAAAACAGAGATTAAATACGGTAGTCACAGCAATTTGGGTGGACGGCTATAAAAGCTAATGTTTTCAATTTTGGAAAAAAAAGTTAAACACCTACCTCTATTATAAACAAAATAGATATTAAAAACACTTATCAGAACCAAAATAACTAGGATGCACCGCGAAAACCTCATACGACGAAAGTCCATTATGATAATATGCATTTAAACATCCCAATAAAACCAACAATCCAAATTTAATAAGTTCCTGTATACATCGGTTAACATTAAGAGTACTTCCGAAAACATTTATCTACATTGTATTCGAAAATAACTGTGTTCGCTGACAATTGAGATCGAATAAGCGATTAATTAAACATCCGGAGTGCGTTTCACTAAACTACGTACGCAAGTTATTTCCGTAAATATATGCGTACGCAAAAGAACTTCTCAAAAATGCGTTTCACTAAGGAGCGTAAAGTTGCGAATTGCGTAACTTCTGACGAAAACGTACGCTCGAGAAATACTTCGCGTAACTCTGAAAATTTGCGCAAGTATGACCGCTATTGCAGAAGCTTTTAATGTAGATCTACGCGAGATTCGTCCACGAATATTCAGGGATAGAATTGATCCTTTGGCGTTTCTTGGAGAAAAAGAAATCGTAGAAAGATATAGGCTGTCAGGAGATGGTATTCGCTATTTGGAGGAGCTCATTCGAGCTGATTGCGAACCAATGAGCGACAGGAGTCACCCCTTAATGTGCGGACAAAGGTCTGCTTTAATTCGTTTATTTTTTCACATATCAAGAGTGCTAGTCTTGAAATATGTTAAAAGAACGTTTCATATGTTATAGTCATTTTGATTCTTATAACTTAGTGGGGTTTAACCCTTACGTTTATCCATTGTTATAGCCCTTGAATATGTAGAAACACTTTTGTAACGTGTGCCATTGTCATCGTGATCGTGTCCCTTATTTGTAGTAATAATCTTATTCAAATACCTGTAGTGTATATTCACACAAAGCATTGACTAATGTGCCCGCTGATCATTACTATTTAGCAGTTCATGGATTTTTGCGTGGCGAGTGGTTAAATTGTGTGGACCCGGATTGGAATCAGATATACCTATTTCGGATTACATTATTTCTATTTTGAAATTGACACATGAAGCGATTGTTTTATTGAAGCATTTCATGTGTAGTTTTGAAATTGTATGACCACTATGCTAATCTGATGTTATGTGTCGATTCTGACAGGATTAATGTGGAAGGTAAGTTAATGTTTCAACATTTACTTAGTAAATTAAGTTGTTTGTAATGCTTTATTTCAGCTCCTAGTGACACTGCGCTACCTTGCGAAAGGGGATTTCTACAGTGCTAGTAGAAGTTCTGTGTGTAGATGTGTCCAACTGGTATAAACAACTATCATTATTTAATAATAAAACAATTGTTTTCTTATGTACATTTATTCAGTGATGTATGTTAATGAAATAAATCATATCTAATACATGTAACTGAATAACTCGGAAACCACTAAGATTCTGCGTGGTATCAGACCTGTATCAAGTCTGTATCGCAGCATGATAATCAAACAAACGGCATTACTCTATTAATCTAATGTACTAGTGAAAATGTTGTAGCAATTAAATAATAAGTATGGCCAAGCAATCTGGAATTCTTATATTATTGCTTGAGAGCAAGAAAATGTTAGAAGCCTGCCTATATAAATCTGATAATCTGAACAATCCCAGTGCAACATTTACTAGTTCAGAGCTTACAGGCTTGTGCTAATTTCGAAAACTGGCAGTGTTCACAATACTGTTTTGTCATGACATGCCAAATCTAGCATAAGGCATAAGCCATAAGCCATACAGCTTTAACTTGCCGTAACCTCCTAGACTGGTCTGAAATAAAATATAAAATCTAGAATTATTAAAATATACCGTTCAGATGATGGCTATGTTGTTCATACAGAATAGAGAAAAATCTTTGTATTGTTGTATTTTTGGTAAATGAATTTTAATTGTGTTATTTTGTTGCCTTCATGTACTTGCCCCTTTGGGAAGACAGGTGAAAACCTTAAATTGCCCCCCAAACATTTGGTTGTCCGTGCCTCTGAGGCATGTGTGTTATTTTCTAAGACTGTCACATTGCCTTATGTGGTCACAGTGCCTTATGTGTTAATTCTTTGTTAGTGCTTCATTATGTATGCTCTGAAAATTAAGTTTTAAAGAAGTATTTATCAAGAAAATATCTTTTATATTTTTATTTTGAAAGTGATGTTGCTTTCATCAACATCAACTTTCCATCATCAGTGCAGGACCTTGCAGCAACCAAATTGATGTTCCATCAAATTGCAGGCATCCCAAATGTGATAGGGGCCGTAGACGGAACTCTGATCCCCATTCAAATGCCTACAGGCAATGAACAGATATTTGTCTGCAGGAAGGGTTCCACGCTGTCAACGCACAAGCGGTTGTTTATAGCAACTTGAGGTAAATTGTAGTTACCAGTATTTATTGAATTTATGTTTATTCCATATTGATTAATTGAATTGACTAGTATAAACAATTCTAGAAATTAAAACAATAAGTGGAACTTGTATAACTTTGTACGTTGTAATAAAATAAAAACCTTACCTCGTACAGAATACTCACTTTTTAGGTTTAACCGAGTCACATGCTGACCGTGTATTATTCCATGCTATTTCATCAATTTAATGCTTTGTGAGTTAGTACTTAATATGTTTGTCATCTTTACTGAATACATATAATTATATAAATAATATATTTATAAAAAAAACCTAAAAAAACCTACATTTTTATTTAGGTTTACCAATGTCAATGCGAAATGGCCAGGATCAACCCATGATGCCACGGTATTTGAACACTCCTTGTTAAAGAATCATTTGCAAGTCCTCAAACCTGGAAGCCTCCTGGGTGATTCTGGATACCCATTGAGGGAATACCTTATCACTCCAAAGGTAACGTATGATACAGCATTAAATGTACATATTTTTTTTCATTGCTTTTTTATTACTATCAGCTCGTCTATTCTCTGCATAGTATGAGCAATACTACTCATCCGTTCGTTGGTGTCTGCGTAATGCTCTGTTTAAGGTTTGCGTGCAACTTGTGCATATCTCTGTAACTAACTACTGATATTTGATTGAAACTTCACACATATTTTCGGGGTCATTATGTAAGATCACTGGCCAAGGCCCATAATTCCGACGACAAAGCGAAATGAAAAGGTGTGCGTGCTGTCCTAAGACAGCTCTTGTTATTATTGTTTTTATTATCTCTTATGATATGAATACCTTTACTTTGGATAGTATTATATTTGTCAAGGTTAGGCATTTATCAGCTAATAATGGTATATATATATGTGTCAGTCATTTCAGTGTATTTAAATAAATACAGTCTAAAGAATTCAAGTTAAAATATATCATATCTTTGACCTATTGTCTTATCCTTTTCATATTGATAAAAATTCTGTGTTTTAGCAAGTAATCCTTTAATGTTTTGGGACGATGGACTTGATAATTAAAAAATAGTGCAATGCACACAAAATTTCAAAATTCTAATATATATATATATATATTGAACTAAGTGTAAACTTCAGTTACAAAAAATATATTGGTATACAATTATATTAAATAATTTTCAGAACAACCCACACACTGTACAGGAAGTGCGGTTTAATGGTGCACATTCCCGGACAAGGATTTGTGTCAAAAGGGCATTTGGTCTTTTGAAAGCTAGGTTCAGGTAATATTTGCTTAAACAATGTATAATATATAATTAAATGGCAAACAAAGTTTGTTTTATTTTTGGCCTAATATCCACATCATTTCATTGGTTATATATTTGTGTCGGCTCTTCAAATGATTGTTTATGGTGATAGAATTTTCAAATAATCTGATAAATATGACTACCGCATGATGATATGTCATGCAGAAGAAATTGCTTACTTCAAGATGGATACATTGTATTATTTGTACAAAATTAAAATGTCAATAAATGAAAATAATGTTACTATTATAGTACTGTCATAAATAGCCATATTTATCAATTTCTTTGAAATTAATTTATATGGTTTGACGAACATTTCAGATGCCTTCACAAGAGTGGTGGAGTGCTTCCATTCAGGCCAGTCATTTGCATGGAGGTGATTGTTGTATGTGCCAAATTGCATAATTTATGCATAGACCTTAAAGTGCCATTCAACAATGACATTGATATCAATGATGAAAACCTCAACAATGATGATGTACAGGATGGGGATGGAAATTACATCAATTGGACTGGCCAACAAAACAGACAGGCTTTAATTAACATGTTTTGAATTTATATCTTTGTCCTACTTACAGTCTCCATACTGATTGTTGGAATGACTTGCCCACAGTCTCCATACTGATTGTTGGAATGACTTGCCCATTATGACACTTACAGCCTCCATACTGATTGTTGGAATGACTTGCCCATTAGGACACTTACAGTCTCCATACTGATTGTTGGAATGACTTGCCCATTAGGACACTTACAGTCTCCATACTGATTGTTGGAATGACTTGCCCATTAGGACACTTACAGCATCCATACTGATTGTTGGAATGACTTGCCCATTAGGACACTTACAGCCTCCATACTGATTGTTGGAATGACTTGCCCATTAGGACACTTACAGCCTCCATACTGATTGTTGGAATGACTTGCCCATTAGGACACTTACAGCCTCCATACTGATTGTTGGAATGACTTGCCCATTAGGACACTTACAGTCTCCATACTGATTGTTGGAATGACTTGCCCACAGTCTCCATACTGATTGTTGGAATGACTTGCCCATTAGGACACTTACAGCCTCCATACTGATTGTTGGAATGACTTGCCCATTAGGACACTTACAGTCTCCATACTGATTGTTGGAATGACTTGCCCACAGTCTCCATACTGATTGTTGGAATGACTTGCCCATTAGGACATAAGCCATACAATTCAACTTGCCCGAATTCACCTTGTTTACATTGTTGTGAATAATGGAAAATAATATGTGGATTAATCAGGTTGTTATGATAATGATGTTGTTAATGTAGTTATATGGATAGAAAAACATGAAATAATAATATATTTACAGACAATACTTTTTCAATAGTGTTATTATTATATATATTTTTTGATTTTGTATATTTTTAATTCCAAAATGTATTTTTTTTTCCTGTAATTGCCATTTTTGCAATTAGGTATAAATATTACTTTGAACAGATGATGATTTTAAGTATCCTTAGTTTCGGGCAAATGAATTAATTCAAAGACTGTTATTATTTTTGTAATAGAATAACAGACAATCCTGCATCTACAGGACATTGTGACTTTTGTATTTCAATCAGTTTTTGTTTTTCAATTTCCTTCATTTCCTTTAACTTCAGTTTTTTTCAATTCCATGTGTTCTTTCTGTAGTGACAAGAGCTGCTCTTGATAACGTGTAACCTGTTCTGGAAATTCAAAACAAAATAAACAAATAAATTATATTATTGAGCCTAAGTATATTTAGACTACAGATTTAAGAAAACATATGTTAAAAATGCTGATTATGGTTATTTGGTGCCATTCACAAAGATTGGATAAATGATACAACTATGACACTTTAATTTTAATTATATTTTTCAAGAGACAAATACATTATCAGACTTTATTGGTTTCTGCATTTTACAATAAATAAAGTACATCTATTAAAGCATTAGTAATATAGAAAACACTAGAATAGTGTTGAATACAGATACATTTCCAACGACATGAAAATCAAATTGATAAACATTATAAATATATGTTTCCTTCATTTTCTATAACTGGATTATGCTAAATTGTTCAGAGTTATTAGCATAATAACATAACAAATTAAATACCCTTTTCAAGTTTTCTTTTTCATTGACTTTTTCTCAATGTTACCTGTAAATAAATAAAAAAAATATTCCACTCAAAATATTTCATTCCAACAAATGTTATGCAAATTGCATTATGTACTTTAATAATATCATGAAATTTTGAATAAATGCCACTCAGTGACTGAAAAGTACTCACATGCTACTTCATTCACACCTTCCTGCTTTTCTTCTAGTTGAATGTCTGTAAAAAGTGTGCACTTGCAAATTATTTCTGTATATGTTACCATTATGTTCATTAAAGTTTAATTGTATATATCTGTGAATTGCCTTACACATGCATTTCTTAGAATGTGTATAAAATGTTTATGTTATAGGACCTTGTACTAATCACATGATTTTATAATATGTTTAATATTTGTAAGTCAAAATGTATTTACAATGTATAATGTTGGAATAAAATAATTATTTGATTAGTGTTAAGTTCAGGAATGTTGTCATTTTAAAGTTCTACTAACATATCATATGGTAACTTGGTAGACCAATGGTTTGAGTACACATTAAATGCTTCCCAAATTAGTCCAATAGTTGTTGTTACACAACATAATTCTAAAAATTGTGTGAGAATAAGCACAAATGAAAATGAATGTAATTCAAATTCAGCGTACCAGTGCACGCAGATGCAGATGCAGGCATGTCAGCCAATGATACTGAAATGAAAGTTCTTAATGTTGTGCAAAAGATTTCAATGGCAATTAACAGACTATTCAAAAGCTCTAACTCAACTGTCAGACACCATGCTTTGTAACATGTTGTAAGTTGATATTGAAGTTATAATTCATTGATTTATTTAACAAAAAAGTCAAATGAACATAAAATATGTATACTATAAGGCGTTTTATACATTTTGGCAGACACCTAAATTTTTTATCAAATATATTTAACTGTCTGACAGGTTGTGTGATAAGTTAAAATATAGTGTAGGCTACCATAATGATAAAAATACCAGAAGAACAGTGTATCAATGCCATCATCCAGGCCATGCACTGCTGCTGTTGGAATTATTTCAAGCATCGGCGAATTAAAGGAAATATACATTGGTGATATTTAAATATTTTATTTTAGGTAAACCAATAATTTAATTAGTTCAATCTTGTTTGCCATATTAATCTTTTTTTAAATAATTTTCTTAAAGAATAATTATTGAATTATTACAATGAACATAATTGAACTTTAAAAAACACACACACAAACAACGCATTATGATGCGTTATCAATACTGCGTGGGGATAATGCTTAAATACCTTAACTTCCCAAATGCGACAGTTCTTCAGCAGGAGGCCCTCCTCCTGTTCCTCGGTCATGCGCCACCCGGGTCCTCTCTTTCTTTTTCGCAGCAACCTTAATGTCACAGATTTTCTTCTTCGTCTCGTCCACAGTTCTTCCGACTGGACCTGTGCTGTTAACACTGAAATAATGATAACAATAATTTAATTTACAAATTGATGAACTACAAAGGTGCATCATGACTATTATAACAGATGTTTACAAATAACAGAGAAAGATCTGCGTTTATAATAAATGATCCGATCATGTAAACATTATAATTAGAGCAACAGAAAAGTAACACATTTTCGGTCGACAAAAGATGGGGCTTTCATATTTTGCCAATTTTGGATAGCTGGTAGTGGTACACTGCTTTAGAAATAACTTACAGTGCTAATATTTCCTCCCAAGCCCTCCGCTTGTCCGACGCTGATAAAGAAGGAGTAAGTTTGCCATCTAACACGTCTACTCTTCCGGCATATGCCGACATAAGAGTATCAATCTCACATTTCGTCCAGTTGGACTTCCGCCTTGACGACGATTCGGCCATCTTGTTTACAATAGCAACTGATGCAGACGAAAAGTATTTCTTAAGCGTCCGCGCGCACCTGTCGGCTTACAAAAATACCTTCAATGAAGAGTATTCATACTTACGCACAGCGTAAACTTACGCCAATGTTAGTGAAACGCCTTACGCATTTGTTTACGCTCGGCGTAAATCGTTTACGTACGTAAAAAAATGCGCAAGTCTACGCAATGTTAGTGAAACGCACTCCCGGAGTTTTAACTGACACCATTATTAAAATAGAATATTCTCGGCGACGTGAAGCAACCGTGACTAGTGCTTTGAGCAGAACGCGGGAATCTTGCTCAGCATAGAACTGAGATTTTAAAGGGACTCTGCATAGGACTGAGATTTTAAAGGGACTCTGCATAGGACTGAGATTTTTTTAAAGGGACTATGTCAACAAAATTGGTTTCCTATTGCACTGTAAATGATATTAAATGATAGAAATACGCTATGCTAAAACATGTACGCTCAATAAAAACTAATAATATAATACATAATGCGTTATTTTATAAAAACAAATCAGCTAAAATTGTTGAATAGAATTAAAACCCCAAGGGGTATCGAACTCACGACTTAAGAGCCATACGAAGAAATGAAAGTAGACAGCACTTTAACAAATTGCGCTATTCGGCTTTGCGGGGAAATATGAATAAATTGTGTTTATACAAAATACTCAAGAGTACTGGGATTTGAACCAAAACTCATGACTTACTTTGTGCTGGGCTGGGATTTTACTGGTTCCGGTTCAGATAATCAGATGTGAAAGTTTATCTTATAAAGACCAATCAATTAGTGTCCATGGTGAATCCTTTCCAAATTTATAAACAGATGCAAATACGAGTTTCGGATCTACAAAACGACTACAATCATATTATACAGTACATGTGAAGTCTATTATAGTGATGTGATTGGAAATCTTGACTGAAATCATATTATACAGTACATGTGAAGCCTATTATAGTGATGTGATTGGAAATCTCGACTAAAATCATATTATACAGTACATGTGAAGCCTATTATAGTGATGTGATTGGAAATCTTGACTAAAATCATATTATACAGTACATGTAAAGCCTATTATAGTGATGTGATTGGAAATCTCGACTAAAATCATATTATACACTACATGTAAAGCCTATTATAGTGATGTGATTGGAAATCTCGACTAAAATCATATTATACAGTACATGTGAAGCCTCTGATAGTGATGTGGTTGGAAATCTGGACAGAAATCATATTATACAGTACATGTTAAGCCTATTATAGTGTATGATTGGAAATCTCAACTAAATTAATATTATACAGTACCATTGAAATGAAACCGTCACAGTTGGAGCGCATGAACGATTGCCTCGGAAATTGTAAAATAAGAAAAAAAAAGATGCAGTCTAATTCGGATGAATTCAGTAAAATTGTTGCCTTAGAACATATAACTTCATGTGACAATGCACACAGATACGAAATTGAAGTGTGTTGAAATGATGGCGATGTTGACATTATTACAGATGCTAATTATTCAGCCGGAGGAACCCACAAAGTACAAAGTACTCAAAAATGAATACGGATAGAGGAAAACTAGTGTTGAGTATTTTGACAAAGGTGTAAGTCTGAGGCGCCATGCATATGCCAGAAATGACAGCGTCATAAATGCGTAGGGGACAATAGACCAGCAACAACGAAGCGCAGCTGCTTGGTATGGGTCAGTCTCTGTTTAAAAAAAATAAAGAAAGTATATACTGGGGCAAATAAAAAAGGAATTGCGCGACATTAAAACGCTTTTCCTGTGTTTCCCAAGATGAAAAATGCACATTGTTGATTTCTATTACAGATTATGCTGAAGTGAATTATCATGAATTTCAACATGTATAAAGGGAAGGCTTCAACTCCATGGGTCTCAAGAAAAGAAGATTGTTTCAAATATAGCATAACAAATTTAAAGGCAAGCAATGTCCATCATATATCGATCGCACGATGGAAGCAACGGGCGTCAGTGAACGGGCGATTTTCCGGGTTCGGAAAAAGCTTCGAGAGACAGGCAAACTGACGTCACCCACGCGACCGTCCCGCAGAGGGGCCTACAAGCCGATCGATAGCTTCAATGAAACCTTGATTAACCACAAGATTCGACATGTTTATGAGGTTCGATTGCAATTACATGCTCTCACCAACTTATTGGCGATGCTTAAGGTGGATATTGCTTATTGCAGGCAGTAGAAACACCCACAGAGAATAGGCTTCTCTTGGAGAAGGACGAAAGACAACCGAAACGTTCTCGTAGAAGGACCGGAATAGTGATGCAGCGCTTGGCATTCCTAAGAGAAGGAAGTGTATGTTTGTCTACGTCGACGAGACGTGGCTGGATACCTCGCCCTCCGTGCGTAAGTGTTGGCAGCACGAAGAGATCCCTGGCGTCGTACCTCCCTACAAGCACGGCCTGCGATTGGTTGTTGTACACGCGGGATTGAGAAACGGTTTCGTCGACGGTGCCCAATTGGTATATACAGCATCACCAACCTCAGAAGACTGTCGTCAGGAGATGAATGCAGCAAACTTCAGGACATGTCTGACAGAGAGACTGCTCCTCAGCCTACCAGAATAGAGTTGTAATGGATAACACCAGTCACCATTCTATGAGAGCAGAGAAATGTCCGACGATGACCAAGAAGAAGGCTGATATTAAGGTACAAGACTCATATAAGCCCCTTAGCGTTATTCTGCCTTCGAAACGTAATGTTGGAGATTCTTGTGCATCTTACTTGTTTGTTCTCATTTTCAGAATTGGCTGCAGAGGTAGGGGGGGTTGGCTACCGGAAAAACATTACAAAAGCGTCACTTATGGAAACATACTATAGACATACTAACGAACGCAGTCTAAATACATATTTATTACAGCATATTAACAAAATGTCAGCTATTGGCGTCATCTGCTTTAAATGGTGAGCAACTGTGTTAATGTCATGTGTGAAAATATACTCCTTTATTAAGTAAATAAAATAATTTTTACTGTTTTATTGGCCATGTCTATTTATTTCTTTATAAACTGTACATTATGTGTGATGTCCTTTTAAGAAGAACCACTGCATATTGCTCCTTAGAAAAGGTAAACACATCAACGCAGGGGTTGGAAAATAAAGATTTCTTATTTTTGTTTGAATTGTATAATACCAGTAGCCTGGAGCAACAAGACCAACAACAACGACACTATGAGTCTAAGATGTGGCTTATGAATGCATTAACAAGCCAGCTCCATCACACGAAATTGACAAACTCATCAGGAGCAACGGATATAAGGTTTTTTGCCTGCCACCCTTTCATCCAAATATGAACGCCATTGAGATGATATGGAGTAAGTTATAGAACGTCGTCAACAGCAAGAACCTTTTCTTCAAGTTGATAATTGTAAATGTATAATTAAATAGCAAATTATATCCCAGTTTCAAGAATAAAAAATATATTTAATTATAAACTTGTGGAACAAGGTCTTTTTTTCTTCATTTCATTTTAAATTGGAATACTCATAGGCATTTTCAGAAATTGGCGAGGACAGATGGCGCAAAGCATGTGACCACGTGGAGAAAATGCATGTTCAAGAAGGAGGCTGGTCATTTTGCTGACGTCATGACACGGAATCTCATCATCAACCACGATTCTGACACAGAAGACAGCTGCACCGATACTTCATGCGAAACAGATTTGTGATTGCATTTTATGTAGATATAATGAATGAACTAATAAAATAGATATAATGAATGAACTAATAAAAAATATAAAAAAGTGAAAAAAGAACAGGAAAAGAAAGACAAAATAAAGAAACAATGTCACGAGAATAAGCGATGTTAAAGTAAGAAAATGACAAAAAAAAACGAGAACAATTTTGGAAGGATTCGAACCACAGTCTTTGTGATTCAAAGTCTCAAACAGTATCTACCACGCTTGTTTATGGGTGCTTTTGTTATATGACTATGAAATTCGTGCTTTAGACGCTAGGTACATATCAAACCGATAAATATCGAACAGTCGAGCGCTACCGGAGATCAATAAGTGCCAGGTCAATAAAATCGCACTATATTTGTGTGTGTTTTTTTTTCATTTTAAATATGTGTTTTATCCATATTTTGTTATTAGCTGTTTGCAATTATGCTTTTGCATGGAAATTTGCAGTTCCCCTTAGGTTAAACAATACGTGGTTAAATACATGCAAATACGTTGTTCATGTCTGTCATGTGCAATTTACCTTAGTTAAAACTGATGTCTTTTAGCGCATTCCCTAATCAGTTTTAGGTGTGCAGTTTGTTGTTATAATACAAATAAAAAGTCCCGTTGAAGTTTGTTGGTATACTAAAGTCACTTATCATGAGCTCTTTTTCGTGCTAAACTCGGTTGTTTGAACCCTAGTCCTGTGCATTGGAAAACCATGGTTGTTTTACTTCCCATAGAAGATGATACTAGTATTTGGACGTAAATGCATCTTACTTTGAGGGCGAATAGCTATTTCCTATATCAACGTACATTATATTATATTACATTATATGTAAATTATATTATACTAATGCATGCTGCAATGCAAAAAGGATTTTAATGAAAAAGTATAAATAACAGAGTAGCCTTCCTTCCTATATATTAGGCCACCTCTGTCTATTCGGTCACTTGCTTATGACGTAATAAACACTTAATCCGCGAATCCGCGCGTGTCCGAATTCTCAGCAAACAAGCACATAAGTCAACTAGCTGTCATCAGAAGAATAAAACGACAGGTACAAACCGTTACAAAAATACAAAATACATTTACCGTACCATAAATTGCCTTTGATTTTCTGCAAATATTGGTCAACATATTCTTATTTGAGGTTGCTGTTCGCCTTTCCTTCCCTCGTCAACGTTTCGATGTTTTCTGTTGTGTCACGTGACTTTTTCGCTTCGCTTTTTGTTACGGAAGCGCTTATAATATTTGAGGCCCGTCTATTAGGTTTTATGTCCGTTTTCCTAGCATTAATGTTACTAATTAAAATCCAATTTACGTCAGTCGTTTAATTATTTTCCCCCATTCTCTGTTAGGCAAATCCATCAAAGTACCATAGCAGGTACAGACAGTATTCGGCAGAAACAATGTTGAAGGCTGTCTCAGAGGTACGATGTAACAGGAAATCCATACGCAAGACGGCTTTGGAGTACCAGACGCTTCGAGACAGGATCAGTGGCGAGATCGATCCTGATGATTTTGGTAGAGAAACCCTCTTCACGGAAGAAGAAGAATTAGGCCTCGTAGAGTTCACTAAGATGATGGCTAGGCTGGGGTACGGCGTTTCTAATGCAGCCCTGCAGATGTACGCCGGTGAGATGGCCTTCAGATTTGGGAGACGACCAGTGGACAAGCCTTTAAGCATTTGCTGGCTGTATGGCTTTTTGCAGAGGTGGCGTTCTAGGGCAGTGTCTAAAAAGCCGTGTGATTTAGATAGCAACATTGCCCGGAACTCGATCCCAGATGCACCGTGGTGTGTTTGCAGAAGGAAGAGCAGAAAGCGGAGCAAACCCAACCCAAGTGGTCGCGAGGTCACCGGACAAGACTACGTCGACGAAATCGAGGCCTATCAGGAGCAGAACAAAGAGAACACACCACCCACTGCTCACAAAAAAGCCAAGACAACCGTGGAAAAGAAAATCTCCATTAGTCTCTTGCCGTCAACAAGCGGTCTACACATCTTCATTAATGAAGAGTCCTACTCGGAAAATGATGGCGATGACGTGTGCTGCGTGTGCGAGCAAAGCCAGCCGCCGAACATGAACGACCACCGACACTTAAAAATCCTGAGTTGGGGCAAGTGAGTTCCTGTGCCACCACTACCAATAAAATTATTAATACTTTATTTGTTTGTTTTACTGTTAAAATGTTAGAAGAAAATCAAATTGTTGCCTTCAAAATTTCGCGGTATAACTTTGTATATAAACCACAAAAACTGCACGAAATTAACGTGAACTTTGGATGTTTAGTCGCCTAAAGTACTACTATATCCATTGTTATCCACGTGAAAATGAACTGTAAATGATTTACTCCGGAGGATCAGCTGGAAATGGCTCACTTTTCAAATCTCGTGGCGAAACTTCGCTTTGCAAAAAGCAATTTCATTGGGCGCAGCAGGGCTGATATTTTATTTTTCGGAAGGTCATTTAAACATGACATGCTATGCGATGTCTTCAGATCCTAACAACGTTAGGATTTGATTTTAATGAGATTGACTGTTTATGGTGTTTGTGTGTGTGTGTGTGTGTGTGTGTGTGTGCGTGCGTGCGTGCGTGCGTGCGTGCGTGCGTGCGTGTGTGTGTTTAAATAAAGAAACGTTTTGTTAATGAATTTCTTTCCAAACTGTTACAATAGCGACACAAATTATTCACACAACTGCCTAAACACAACAGTAACACAAATTAAGCACGCCCCTGCAGCGAACCTCATTCTTCACGCGCGATGGATTGACAAATCAGAGTGGCCGAATAGATAGGAAGCGTCGGAGTGATCCAGACTTCTGTCAAATGCAAAACGAGGTTAATATTTGTAAACAAGCCGCTTTCGGTTGAAGATAACATTTAATCGTGTTTCTGATATATTTTTCGTCAAATATTTAGCGTTAGATTGTTTATTTTATTGTTCGTTAATCGTATACGGTTGTTTCTATTCTGAAGTGGCCGAATAGACAGGAAAACAGGCTATAAAATGACTTTTAGTAACAAACAAGTATAAAAATCCTTGCAAAAAAAAAATCACTCGGTGGATATGGTGCTCAAAACTTCGAATAAATCAATTATTGAGGGTGTTAACGACTCAATGCGAAACCACGACACTCAACTGTACACGCACAGGTAGTTTGAGGATAAATATTTTTATCGGAAACACGTTAATCGGTTCGTTATATTTAAAACTGGTTTCGCCACAAAATTTGAAAAATACATGTCGGCACTGAACTGATTAAATGCATTATATATACGCATTAAATTGATTCTATGCATTATAATTACGCAATATGTATTACCAGTAGTAAGTTTAACATTTATAATACTTATAATTCCGGACATAAAACCCCGAAACACCCCTTTTGTTATTCATCCGTTCAAGACTTAAAATATACGTATCAAAACTTCTAACGCATTACATATTCAAAGCTCCTTTTTAATATATAACAAAGATAGTAACATAACATTTACGGTAATCAAAACATACATAGATATGCAAACATATCATAAAATTGCGCCGAACAGTGTACACAATGAGGTATGACTCAATAACGCGCACAAGGCACATAATACAAATCACACACGTCTCCCCCCTCTCCTGAGTTCAATACCGCAGTGCATCTCCAAAGCATGAAAAGAAAAAAAGTTTTTACCGTGTCCAAAGGAGTGGTGACCACTCTTGTTCTTTTCATACGTTTTCCTATGTGTAAAAAGAAGCTTTGAATATATTATGCTTTAGAAGTTTTGATTAGCATACCTGTAACTTCATGTGCAAAGCTTGATCGCACTAAAAGCCCTCTAAAATTCACATGATTCTCTCGACAGAAGCAGTCGCGGATACCTCGGGATTAAAGTGTTGTTTTTTTTATTCACGCGCTGAATTACATATACTGTAAAACAGATAATTTACGCAGGGTTTACATTCCGTGCCAATGGTGAAATTTTGTCTCAGGGACATACCGCAATTCATTATTTATATCACTACTTGTTTATTTATATCACTACTGGAAAGCGGTTTACATGTTCATTACATGTATGGTACCACATTTGAATAATGCGCAAATTAAATGATAGCGAAATACACCCGTGTTACGGTAGTTGGAATGAAAGTTTATTTACTAATACACAACACAAGCGTCTATGAAATATCCGAGTGTGTTTTCCACTATTTAAAAATAATTACATCTTTAGCTTCCTTTGATGCTCCTCCTTTTTTACACAGGAAACTCAAGTTGTATTTTATTTCAATTACAAAAGGTACCACTTCAATGCCTATATTAGGTATATGTTTGCCTATTTGCAACGTATTTTATTCCGTTTTGACGGCAAATCCGACACAACATAAATTCAGTCCATTTTAGTAGTATACATGATGCAGTTCACTGGATATTGCCGTCGAGTACTTGACTGTCGGATTTATACGTGTGTGTGATGGCACATTTCAGAATGGCTTTGCATTTCAGACGAATGCCTCTGATTCATAGGCGATGTTCGCGATGTTTTCTCTTGCTATTGGTGTCAGTTTTTTACACATCGTTGGTTTATTATCGAGGTATGTATTTTACTTTCATTTATAGATAAATAAATTATCATAAAGTATTAACTCCCATCGATGTCAATGCAAAATGGTGTGATAGTTTCAATATGTCATGTGTAGATGAAATTTAACATTCTTATACATATGTGTTTTCTCAAGGTCAAGTACCAGAAAAGGTACATGGTGGTGTTCTAACGCTCCAAGGCAAAGGTTCGGGTGGAGTAAATTTTTGACATTAGCTAATTGTTTATTAATAATTCCTAAGAAAAACATTAATTGATTTAACAATTGTAAGTTTGACAATTTTCTTTTTTTTTCTTTACTTTTTGGTCAATCGTCAACATACATGTTTAAAGGCCTACAATTACCAACAGGAGGGGACGAAAACGGAGTACGGTTGAGTACCTTACCACATGTACATGGAGTACGGCTGAGTACCTTACAACATGTACATGGAGTACGGTTGAGTACCTAATCACATGAACATGGAGCACGGTTGAGTACCTAACCACATGTAATGTATAGCTGTATCCATATGCAACAATCTATATCAATGGGCTGTGTTGTATTGTAGTGTATTGTATTGCAATATGTGTTTTCTATGTGGTATCGCAATATCCTCCACATCGCAATATATTGCCCCATATTCCATATCATTAATGCATCTTATGCCCAAACGTTTTAACTCCATTTGAAATTGCTGAAAATTAAAACAAACCTATAAATCGCAAGACTCACTAGACTACAATAGCTACAAACAAATGTGTTTTGTTATTATTGCGAAATATTGCAATACAGTCTAAGTCATTTTGTTGTACCCTCCTTACTTGTACATTTTGCCAATATTTAAGAATATATAAACGGCTGTCGTACATAATGTTGTCTTATGTTTTTGGACCCTTTAAATTGTTTAACACAAAATCTATCTTAGCAATGCATTAAGCATTAAATATTAAATGAACTATTGTATTCTTGACGCTATACATATTAACATGCATGAATCGAAAACATATGAATAGGTTTAATCGGATTCGATGACAGTTACAGGATTGTGCGTTAAGAGCGTTGTGGGGGTGGGGGTGGGGGGGGGGGGGGGCAAAAGTAAACACCGACTTGCAAAATTTATTCTGCAATACAATCATATGAAGGCCTATTCATAAGCACAGACAACTGTATAGAACACTATTTTAAGCTCGATTTTTGCTCGAATGTTCGTGTTTTGGTAAGATAGTTTCTCAGGAATGGCGTAATGGATTTAATTGAACCATAAAACATGCATTCCCCATATTAAAATAAAAATATTGGCCAAGTTTGGTAACTCTAGTTTCAAAATTTGTTAAAATTATGGGCCTTTTTACACATAGAACTTTCACATATAATCTATTTGGATAGGTTAAAGTTTGTCAATAAGCTGGTTTCTAAGAAATGGCTTTAGGGATTTCATTCAAACTATAAAACGTATTCCTTATTTTAAAATAAACCCATAGTCCAACGTGGATAACTCTAGTTTGACATTTGTCAGAATTATGGGCCTTTTTATACTAAATTAAATTTTTTTACATTCCCGCATGAGGGGTGGCGGCGTCAACTTATGATTTCCACACTCTGACTCGAGAATGATTCTTCATACATAGATACCCTAATATAATACTTTACTTGGGATTGCATTTCGGGTGGGTTGGGTGGTGTCAAGATCAATGTCACTTTTACTAAAAATATTTAAAAAAAACAACAGTGTCTGCTAAATAACTCGAGAACTAATAGAAATATATTAATAAAATTCAATTTATGTATATCGTATTGCGAGACATTTCATGATATTATATATGGTGTGGGTGGGGTCTAGATCATTGCTTTGGAAATGAAAACAATGTTTTCCACTCAGTAACTCAAAAATGAATATTTTAAATTGGCCCCTAGTATCCAAAGGGTTTGTTTTAAAAATGCCTGTAACTCTTGCAAGTACAAGAAAAGTCGAGCGCGCTGTCCACCGACAGCTCTTATGTTATTTGTTACAAAAGGGTATTGTCATAATTTGATCATCATAGGTGTCGGTGTCGGTGTTAGCTTGTTTGTTAGTTTTTCGTTTGGGTTCATTTTTCTTAAACACTACTTGACCTACAGCTTTCAAACTTGGCATACTTATTCAGCACGATGAAATAGGTGTGTATGACAAGAAGCATAAAACTGTAATGGATTTTGATTGAATTATGGCCCTTTTTCGACTTACATTTCAACTCGACTGTCTACTAATCCCTGCGTCGGCGTCCGCACTTTATTCAAGATTATTTTCAAAAGTCCTGTAACTTCATATCTACATAAGTTATTCATTTGAACTTGCAATATACATTTGTCATCAAATCCAGCATCAAGTGCAATATTCCACATACATTGTAGCTTATTTTGACAGAGTTATGTCCAGTTTATATTCGAAATGTACGAATAATGATAAGACTTGCAACTTCAAAACTACAAAAGTAATTCACTTGAGACTTGGAGTATACCTTTGTCATTAACTCCAGCATCAGGTACAACCATACCCATAACTAAATGTTTATTTGGCAGACGTATGCTCCTTTTTCACAGAGATTTTCTGGTTTAGTTCAAGTGTCTTATGTCAACACTACACAAGTTATTCACTTCAAACTTAGCGTGTACCATGGTCATCAACTCCCAGATAAAGTGAAACAATACATAACTATATTTTGTTTTTTGACATAGTTATATTTATTTCCACAAGATGTTTAGATTTAAAATTGTATTCAAAAGTGTTATAAACTTGATAGGTTATTCACTTAAAACTAGAAATATTCATTTTTCATCAACCGCAGCATCAGGTGCCACAATACACATAAGCCTCTTTTTTAATTTGACAGAGTTATTACTCTTTCCACTTAATTGTATCAGCTTAAAGTTTTTATTCAAAATTCTTATTTGTTTAAAATTACATAAGTTATTCACTTGCAACCTGGATTGTACCTTTATCATCAACTCCAGAATCAGGCGCGACAATGCCCATACACAGTTATGCCCCCTTTTTACATAGATTTTCAGTAAAAGTTATATTAAAAAATATAATAATATTTAAACGACATAAGCAAGTCACTTGAAACTTCTGTGTAATCAACTAAAGAATCAGGTTCAACAATCCCCATAACTCGGTTTTGTATTTTAACAGAGGTATGCACACTTTGCACATAGTCCACGCTGTCGTCAGACACCTCATGTATGAGTTATTTCCAACTTGCAACTCGATGAAAAAGAATAACATTATAAAACCTTTCTACTATCAAAAACCAAACGCGGCTAAATTTAAAGAACTTTTGGTTACTCCAAGAAAACTTCAGTGGGTTTATTTGTAGAGCTTTTAACTTGGGCTCATGTTTGGGTTAATATCAAGCAATCTATATTTACAAATTGTTGAGCTTATAAAAACAGTCGTGTAAGGCCCTGGTAACAAACACATTTATGACGAAATATGTATTGTTAAGTTATAAAGGTAACATATATGTATGCTTCAGTTACTTATGTCACATTTCCTTACTCATCTATGCCACCAATAGCTGTTGGTATTAGTTATGCATACATATATACATATGTTTGCGTGCAAGAACATGTTAAAATCTGTTTACACTGACTTTGTATACATTTACCCTAACTGACAAAACTGTAAAGTGTACGTTAAATCATAAAGTACGAGTACATTTCAAGAAAATATACATATTGCACGGTTGACAAGTAAACCTGTGTCTCGACTTACATTTGGTATTATAAATACACTAAAACGACTTAAGGGTGAACAGTAAAACACTATTGAAATGTTCTTCTTTCAGACCAAACATGTGTTCCGCCACTTCACAACCAACAACCGGAAGTAACCACGACAGTTCCGAAAAATTCGACAACTTCAAGCAGTATGCCGTTAACTCACTCCACACCACAACAAACCCTCAAGCAGCAGCTAATTTCTGGTCAGTATATTTTATTGATATATGTACATACAGTTATTGTTTCTTTCTATGTAGGCCATAAGCTTTCAAATGATTGATTGCTGACATTTTTACAGTGTCGTTATTATGTCCCCCGAACAATTTCGGGGGAACATATAGTCGCCGCATTGTCCGTCCTTTAGTATTTCAATTTCACAGCAACTACTAGCCAGAATCCAATGAAACTTTATTGAAAGATTTATTACATAAGGAGTTGTGCATATTACCCAGACGTTCAGCTTCAATGATTTTTTCAGAGTTATGGGACTTTCTGAAATTAGTAATTAATTCTTGTCCGGGCTATATCTCAGCAACTACTGGCCTGATTTTATATTTTTTCTATGAAGAAAATTCATTGAATAGAAACGTCCTGGTATTATTCACAAATCTTCTTGGCAATGGAGCTTTATATGATTTTTGGAGTAATGGACATTTGAATATTGCTGAAATGAGTATATATTGCACAATTCTCAGCAACTACTGGTCGGACTTCAATGAAACTTTATGGGAAGTTTTACTACTAGGAACAGTTATGCAAATATCCATGATTTTTCAATATAACGATTTGTATTGGATTTGGAGGACTTTGATTATTGCTGCATTGGGTATATAGTGCATTATAATTGCCAGGCTACTTCATAGCAACCAGTTGCAGAAATTGTACTTAAGTCTTTGATACCAAAAGAAGATGAGTATATTGCCTGGATGACCTTGTTTTATGATTTTCTGTACAGATTCAGGGGTCTTTTTCAGGTTTATTTTTCTGGAATTGATATATGAAATGCAATGATCCCCGACGAGAGGTTAAATAACAAGGATGAAATAGACATATTACGATAGTGTTCCATCATTTTTATAGTTGTGAAGCTTTGATTGTTATAACTTTGCTTCATCTGTATGTTCATATGGTCTATTTATGGCATGCTCACATGCAGTTTTGATGTCAGACTTGGTCCTGTAGTTCTATTGATTTTGAGTTCAACTTTTCTAAGAAACAATGTCGAACTATTGTCGTCGCTCTGTCGTCTGCGTAGCGTCAGCGTCTGCGTTAGTTTTCGGGTTAAGTTTTTCATTTGAAACTTTCAATACTTGTTCACTATCAAAAGAGTAACCCATAACAAACCATGTGACTTGCATTTCCTGAGTTATCTGCACTTGTTTGTACTTACAACTTAGCACATTTTGACATATGTTTAGATATAAAATTTATCAATAACTATCAAAGACATTAAATTGAAAGTCAATGTACTTGTTTATGATGTTGTCCCCATACTACTGCAGACAAGATTAGGTAACTCTTTCAAGGTTTCTGTTGTAGTTATTATCCTTTTTTTCAACTTACAATTTTTGCTTTAGGTCAAAGTTTTCAATACCTGTAGACAAGAGGGTTTTAACACTGTCAAGGATTTTGTTGGAGTTTTTACAAATTAGAATTTTGCTTTAGGTTAAATTTCAATAGATCTATAAGAGGTATGGATTTCAAACTCGATAACTTACAGTAATGAACCCATTCTGTCGACAACATTAGGAAAGTATTTTGGCGGATATTATTGCCCATTTGTCAACTTAACAATTTCGCTAAGAGATATAAGACGTATTGACTTGAAATTCAAAATACTTCATCACAGTGATGAACCCATTCTATAAACAAAAGGAAACCAGTGACTTCCTTAGTAGCCAACAACTTCACATAGCAACAGTCCATTTCTATAGCAACCCATGCCTTTCACAGCAGCAACTGACTTCCTTGGCAACCAATGACTTTATTCGCAATAACTTACTCACCTTAGCAACAAATTACATCCCCTAGAAACACTTGATTTCCTTAGAAAACCATTACTTTCTTAGCAACTAGTGACCTCCTTGGCAACCAGTGACTTCCTTTGCGACAAATTACTCACCTTAGCAACCTAGTCACTTCCTTAGTAACCAGTGACTTACACTGGCAACGCTTGAATTTTTTTAGCAATCCATGACTTCCTAAGCAACCCTTGACAACCTTGGCAACCAAAAACTTCTTTAGCAACGCTGTATTCGCCTTAGTAACCAGTAACTTTCTTACCATCTCTTGACTGCTTTAGCAACCACTGACTTCATCTAGAAACAGTAAACATATTTAGCCTTAGCATATTGTGACTTTCCCAAGCAACAATTGATTTCCTTGGCAACTAATTTATTTTACCTTGACTATTTTAAGCATTATTAGGGTATTGTTGAATTTTTAATTACAACCCCGGGTACTATCAAGAACAAGCCACAGTACTTTCAAATGCAAGAAGGTCGAGCGTCCAGAACCCGTAGGCGGTGTTTTTGTATATTACAGAAATGGGCAGTACTGAGGTAGTACTAAGGCATTTTAATTAAATTTTATATAGCTATAAAAGCGCAGAATAAGATAAGATTAATGCAAAAACAAATCATTGACAAACAAAACGACCTCAATTATACAATGATTTTTTTCAGTTTATGTCAACCCTATCATATCATATGCCTAATGTAACCCATATAATTTGCAAGTGCTTATACGATAATATTTTATTTACAGCCATAAGCAATACTTTATTCTTCCATTAATTAAGCGCAGACACATCTTCATTTTCGTTTCTGCACCAATTTTAACAGTATTCGTCTAACGATTCGTCCTTTATGCAATTGTCAGAATTAAGTGATATTGGAAGTCGAAGTTTAGAGCCTCTGCGAAGCAAATTTCTAAGGTTTTTATTTTTAAGAAAATTAAGATCACCTGTTAAAACATGACCAACAGGGCTGTACAAATATTTAAAATGAACACATTCTCATGATGTAGGGCAGTTTTCCAATACATTTTTTTCGGTGGTAAGAGAATTATAATTAAAAACAATACTCCTTACTGGTTTACTATATTTGTAACAAATTATTGGTGTTTCATTATTACGAAAAGAAGGAGGTATTAACATACGCACACTCTTATCATTGAATAATTTAGGAAGGTCAATTAAATCAATTCCTTTATTACTGAATTTTACGAGTCCTCATTCTGTTGTGCAGACTTTCAATGAATAGTTTAAGACAATAGTCAGTGTAGAAGTGAATAATATTAGCACATTCATACCATGGGTCACTTTGAAGAAAAATACTTTTACATTCATTATCAATAAATTTCAAAGAAGAAACAGAAAGGGAGCATAAAGCACTTAATAATTTGTGTGTCCGCCATTTTTAAATCACAAGTAGCAGTCATTTAAAGAAAGTATGCGTCTAAATTTACGTCTTGTGTTTCCATTTTTCCTTCTACCATGTGAGCGTTTGTTTTTACACGTTTATTAAAAAAAAAAAGCAGGCATTGATGGAGCTGTCTTCAGATGTTTCGAACGTTAACAATATTATCATTTAATCCTAGAGAGTAAAATGTTTGTAAAAATTTAATCCATTCAAATTCCGAAATAGATTTAACTTGATACTGATTAAACGTTGCATTATCGAATGTTAGCTGTTCAGCGGGTTGAACTGAAATATTAGTAATATCATGGCAAGTTTTGTTAAAATGTTGATAAATGAAATTGCTATTATTTTTTTAATTTTAATAAAATGATCACAGAAACGAGCTTTAAACGATCAACCAGTCTGACCAATGTTTTGTGCACCACAGCAGGGTGCATTTTGATAAAACATCAAATTGATACAAAATTAGACATAGAGTTAAATATCAATTGAAATAAATTTTAACTTAAAAAAAAATGTATATATGTAATGTGTACAAGTGTTAATATTCTTCTATAACTCGGACACGCTTAATTTCATATCACGCGCAGACAAAAAAAGAACTACTTTTGATGTAGGAATAATATTAGTTACACTGTTAGTAGCAGCTCCAGTATGGTATGAAGCCACTGAGGGTGTATAGCCCATACACCATCAGTTACTAATAGTGTAACGAATATATCTCACCGACTACCTTCATTGGTTTCTTTTAATTTGATCTAGGTACGCACATGTTTGTCCTTTAATAATCAATAATTATTAAATCTTATTTAATTGTTTAATGGTCGTTAATGGATCAAATAAGTAAAGATACTTAAAATGTTACCATATGCAATTGTTATTTTATTCAATACTGTCCCTTTAAAAAACTGGAACTGACTGTAGGCAATGTGTGCACCAAGAAACAGAAAATAAAAGTAGACCTACGTCATTTAAGTAACGTCATCTTTACTAAACAAATGAAGTGTCAAGCAGTACTAGCGCAGTGCCTAAATCCGCCACTTGCCTAAATCCGCCACCCCATCCGAATAAGTGTTTATTTACCGGCGATTTGTATTTTGTTGATCTCGATCAATCAGATGGTGTCCGTGATAAAAATAAATTATCGTGTTGTAATATTATATCCATATGAGCACGTGCAGCATAAAATTAACCGTTATTCATTTGCATTACATACAATAAAATGTGGAGAAAAACCGCTTATTAAAAGCGCAAATATCTCGGTACTCAAAACCATCAAAACTCAAAACATATGTGTCCCACGTACACGCAGGGCCTCAGTTTCAAAGCTGTTTGTACAAATAAAAAATAGATTTGAAGAAATTGAAACATTGTATTAACAACAAACCATCGAGCTGCTTAATATAGATAATTATATCAGAACAATAGTCGAATGTGGAATAAGCATGTCACGGTTCCTGATCTACGATTTCACCAAGTAACTTCGGATCACCGTGTTTTTTTTATTAAACACTATAAAAATGAACCTTAAATAAACAAAAGCCGGAGTTTTTTCAATAGAAGTACAAACAGTTGCTTTGAAAACAGAATTCATAAAAGAATATTATTTTCGAGCAATTTGAACATTTTAAAGAGGGGTGGCGGATTTAGGCACTCCCACGCTAATTTTTTACACTGTTTAGGCCTTCAATCACAATAATTATTTTTCATTTACCAAGTATTTAAAATGTAACCAAAACATGACAGCAAATGCACATTAAACCTAACTTGATTTATGTAATTTTTTATGTCAATCGGTAAACACCTTTTGAAAATATCGTACAAATACCGCCCAAATATGGCGGATTTAGTCACTGCGTCAGTATACTGTAGTACACATTGGATATTTAAGACATTTTAACTAGACTAATCATGGAAAGTCAATGAAATTAACACGTGAACTGTGGGCATAATATGCTCATGTGAAAATGGATTTATTAAATTGGATTTATTAAAATATGACAAGAACAAAGCAGTATTTTGTTTTTGTCAGATACACTTTCTAGGTTTTAAAACAGCACAAACACCGAGGTATGATGGCTTTATTTTTATTGTTGGTGCACGTTCGACAGTTCTTTCACAGTATTAAGATACATTTGTTTTGAATCTGTATTGAAACATAAAACATATGCCATTCCACGTCAAGTTGATATAAACAACAGATTATCCAGCAGTCGCCATTTGTTTTACTTTCTATGGAGTATTGAAAATTACCCATGGTGTAGGGAAAATACACCACGGTCATGTGACCGCTATAAGCCAATCGGATCGCGTCATTTATGTAGGAGGTGAGATATAAAACTATTCAATACACGTATTTTAGTGACTTTTGTGATGCCTTTTATCGGAAATATAACGAAGGATCTTATTTTATTCTTTTAAAACCCTACATGGAATCTCTGAATCAATGTGAGAAGTACTGTCATGAACTAATTTTATTATTTACAAATCAAGTTTTATCTTTATTTTAATAAGCTGCCTTTTTGCACATTATGACAAATTCACTGTGGCTACCCTTATCAGTTGATATAAATGCACCGCTGCAGAGGAAACTGTGCACTTAGCCATTGTTCTGTCAGCTGAAAGAAATGATTGCAGAAAGAAATTTTATGGTTGACCAATACACAGAGTGAAATACCCAATGGAGAGGCCAGACATTCCTTAATCTAGGCCTTTAATGTTGTTCTGCTATTCTGCTGGAGTTATTCTGCTATGCTGCTGAAGTTGTTCTGCTGTTTGCTATTCTGCTATTCGGCTGGATTTAGTCTGCTTTTCTGCATACTTTACACAGGCAAGCAGAACAACTCCAGCATATTCATCAGCATTTGAAATTTGCTTGGATTTTTTCTGACATTAGCGGAGTTATGGCCTTTGTTAAAAAAATGACAATTTTGGACATGTGAAAAACTACCCAGGGCAACAAGTTCAATGCTGATAAATATGTTTACAAAGATTCATCACTCTAGCAGTTATGCTGATTGCTCTATGAGTACACGTGACACAAAAAACCGACGGACTGACTGTTGGATGAAAAGGACGGACGGACAAGGCCAAATATATATGCCACCCCCCTTGGGGCATAAACATCATGAAGCATTTTTGTCTTTAAAATGTTAATCTGCTATTCTTCTTGAGTTAATTGCTATTCTGCTAGAGTTGTTCTGTTATTCTGCTGTGCTTATTATGTTGGAATGATTCTACTATTCTGCGGTGTTACTTTTGCTATTTTGCAGTTATACTTTTCGAGTATTTGCTACACAAGTCCAAAAATGTCATTTTTTCCAACAAGGGCCATAACATAATTGGTACATACAAATGGGCACTCAAGACGTGATTAACAAGGTATTCTAGACGACAATTGGTACATACAAATGGGCACTCAAGGCGTGATTAACAAGGCATTCTAGACGACAATTGGTACATACAAATGGGCACTCAAGGCGTGATTAACAAGGCATTCTAGACGACAATTGGTACATACAAATGGGCACTCAAGACGTGATTAACAAGGCATTCTAGACGACAATTGGAACATACAAATGGGCACTCAAGACGTGATTAACAAGAAGCCATTTTAAGTTTCCTTTAATATATAATTATGAAATAACTGTTTGAAATTATTAATATATTGCATACCTTGCATTCATTTTTGCCTTTTTTATATCGCAAAACATTAATATATGTTTGTTTTTCATTATTGCAATATATTGCAGTACTGTCTAAGCCATTATGTAGTAGCATTTGTACGTGAACCGTTTACTGTAGATTTTTCCAATATTTAAAGGCACACACAAGGTGCTGCAAGTTAAAACAACCATTAAGAGTTTAATATAGATTTTACAAACACGTAAAATAACTCATTATGACCAAACAAACATTATACATTTTCTTAAAATAAATGGTATTTGACACATTTTTATTGCACTGTATTGTTTACATTTTAGAAACATTGGGTGCCCTAGTTTCCTGTAAAAGGAATGTAGTTGACATGCATGATATTTGCATGGAAAAATTCCGTCATTGTGGCCAGTAAGGTATTTCAATTTAGAGGGTCGTTTAATAAACCTATAAGTATGAATTGTATAAAGACATAAACTGATACAACAAATTCAGAAAACATAGGATATTATAAACAAAGTAACATGTTTTAGTATGGAAATTTACTTGTAAGTGGTCAGAAACTGACCAAGTGATTTTAAGTTTGTAGATTGTAAAACGTATTATGTATTTGAAATTTCAATTACTGCATAACATGCTTCAAAGTGGGCCCTCAAAATGACTTGTCCAGTTTATGGCAATTTATATTACTGTTAGAAGTACAGTTATTCATGAAAAACATGGAAATTGTGCACATTACCACATTACGATCATTAGCACATAAACAAAACTAGTGTTTATAAACAGTTTACTTGGAGGATCATTGTTTGCATTTTAAACAGTATCCAAACACCAAATAGTTTCCGGACCCAGGATATAACTAAGCTTAAACATACAATAATATAATTTTACCAGACATTTAAATGACTAAATTCTAAATTTGACCATTTCCACCTTTAATGAGGCTTTAAGGATATATGATCGGCTGTCGTTTATAATGTTAGTTTATGTCATTTGGACCCTTTTAACTGTGTAACACACTTAGTACTTGGACATAGCAACACATACTACATAAGTAATGCAATTAACATAAAAAAATGAATGAAATAGTGTTAACGTTATGTATATTAACTTTCTTGAAACGAAAACATGTAAAAATGTTGTATCAGACTATGTTACAACATTGTGGGTTAAGAGCGTCAAAGTAAACGCTGACAACAATCTTTTGAAGTTCGTTTTAGCTCGACTTTTCGAAGAAAAGGCAAGCTATTCTACACGCCCCAGGTTCGACTTCGGCGTCGGCGTCCGGGCTATGTTAAAGTTTAAAAGGTAAGCTAGTTTCTCTGGAAGGGCTTTAGGGATTTCATTCAAACTTAAAGCATTTATTTCCCATTTTAAAATAAACCTTTATACCAAGTTTGGTAACTCTTGTTAGAAATTTTCCCAAATTATGGGCCTTTTTGCAATTAGAAATTTGACTTATAGGTTAAGGTTCTTCGGTAAGCTAGTTTCTCAGGAATGGCTTGAGGGATTTTATTCAAACTTAAAAAACGTATACGCGATATTAAAATGGGCCCATACGCCAATTTTGATAACTCTATTCTGAAATTTGTTTATGTTACAAAAAGGCCAGTTCCTCTTACAGTGTCTCAGACTCTGACTTTTACAATTACAAGAAAAGTCGAGCGCGCTTTCCTCCGACAGCTGTTGTTTTAAGAAGCTATTGTCTTCATTTGATCGTCAAAGGCGTTGGTCTTGACTTTTTTTGTTAAGTTTTTCGTTTGTGTCCATTTTTCTTGAAAACTATTAAATCTACAGTTTTCAAACTTGGTATACATATTCAGCATGATGGGACGAGTGTGTATGACAAGGAGCATAACTCTGTCATGGATTTTAATTGAATCATTACCCTTGAAACTTGGAATACACTTTTGTCATCAACTCCAGCATCAGATGCAACATTCTCCATAGCTTTATTTTGTATTTTAACAGAGTTATGTCCCTTTTTCACAGAGATTTTCTGGTTAATGTTAATATTCAAAAGTCTTATAATTTCAAAACTACTCAAGTTATTCACTTGAAAGTTGGCATGTACCTTTGTCATCAACTCCGACATCAAGTGCAAAAATTCATAACTCTGTTTTGTATTTTGACATATAGCATTTTAGGTTGAAGCTTTTATTCACAAGTCTTATCACTTCAAAACTACATAGGTTTGTCACTTGAAACCTGGATTATACCTTTATCATCAACTCCAGCATCAGGTGCAACAATGCCCATAACTCTGTTTTACAAAGTTATGCCCCCTTTTCACATAGATATTCAGTGTAAAGTTTTTTTTTCATTTCTCGGCTACATAAGGTAATCACTTGCAACTTTATATACATCTTTGTAATCAACTCCAGCATCAGGCGCATAAATCTGTTTTATTGTTCTTAAAACTACATACGGTATTCACTTGAAACTTTAATTAAATTGATTAAATAATTGCCATAGCTCCGCTTTGTATTACAACAAAGGTATGCCCATTTCCACTATCAAACATATGTACCAAGTGAAATACTTCGAATAGTCGAGCGCGCTGTCCTCTGACAGCTCTTGTAAAAGTGCATGTCCAGTTTGCAAATCGATGAGAAAGGATTATATTATAAAACTTAAATACTATCAAAAACCAAGCGTGACTATATTTATGGAATTTGTGATTACTTCAAACAAACCCTCTGTACTTTTATTTAAAGAGCTTTTAACTTGCGCTCAACTTTAGGTTAATATCAATCAATATTTACTGTTGAGCTTATAAATACAGTCGTGTAATGCCTTGGTAACATATTTATGACGAAATATGTATTGTTAAGTTATAAAAGTTACCTGTATGTACGCTTCAGTTACTTATGTCATGTTTCATTACACGTCTATGCCACCAATAACTGTGTTGGTACTAATTATTCATTATACATCTAGTAGGCCTAGATCACCGCTATTCCGAACACCGTTAATCCGATTCTGTTATGGTCAAATTATTGTCAGTTAGATAATAAACACAAAAGGTTCAGTGTATAATGCATATGATTTTTAAAATACACTTTAAATGATATGTTTTGGTATCAATTTAAATGTATATATGTAAGAAATAAGAAAACCAGACAGTTTTAGGGATTACTTTATCTTAAATGGTTCCCAGCTTCATAACTTTTGGCCCATGTATTCATGCACAAAATGGCAGCCCCCTGCCTGTCAAGACCGGTGTGTTTATTCTAAGGTTAATATTTTGAGTTGAGTTACAACGTATAGAAATTTTTGACATGCTGTTTTTTTCAAAAGGTTATGGCCTTATCTTTCCAACAATGTATGGTGATAAATTGGGAAGTCGCTTGGTCATGGTGAAAATTGAGATCAAACATTTAATATTTTATATGTAACAATGAAGGAATTTATTTTCGCATGCGTAACCTTATTTCCAAGTATATTTTCGGTTCCGATTTTTGCCTTCTTAATTTAATTAGAAATTTCATTTTTAATTCGAAATCGGATATTTTGAATAATCGCTATTTCGAATCCATTAATCAGGTCCCAACTCCGTGAATTTATCAATCGTTAATTCGAAGTTTTAATCTGCACGATCGAAGTCAGTTTTCACACCTCATTATTGTTATTATTAAGTATGACGGCATGTGCTCTGAGCTTGATTTCATACGTTCGTGTTTCTTTCATTAAAGTGTGCAAAGTCTTGCACCAAGCAGCTTGCATAGCAAATACGTTTGTCAAAACACTGCGTATTTGTTAGGTTTTCGTATACAAATTGGACTTTGTAAATAATGAAATAAAATATTTAATGAAAGTAAAATAACGTTTAATCAAACACGTTGTTATAATAAACATTTAACCATGTTAAAATCTAGTCAGATTGTGTAGTTTGGTCACTATAATGCACCTGTCAATATTTCCCCCAGGGGGGAGCGGTTGGCTAACCCAGGGGAATTCAATAAATCTTATTTTTGGGGTCTAATTCTCCCCGCCAGAGCCAAGCATATTTGTTTAAATCCCCTCAGAGGGAGATGCTATGTGTATATCAAATGGCCCGGGGCGGGGGGCTTGTCTTACCGGGACCTAAAATCCGACCAAAGTATTTTACCCCGGGACTCTGAATATGACCGCCCCCCCCCCCTCCCCACCAGATGAAAATATTGATAGGTGCATAAATGTTATATAGCAATGCGATCTTTAAACAATAATTCTTATTAAGATAATCTAGTTTGTATTAGGAATACATTAAAACGACTTTAGAATTAACACTATTGTAATGTTGTTCTTTCAGACCAAGCATATGTTACGCCACCTCATAACCAACAACCGGAAGTAACCACGACAGTTCCAAAAAATTCGACGACTTCCAGAAGTATGCCGATAACTCCCTCCACGCCACAACAAACCCTCAAGCCTCAGCTAATTTATGGTCAGTATATATTAGTGATACATGTACACATAGTAATTTTTCTCTCTATGTAGGCCATCAGATTTTATATCATTGATTGTTGACATTTTGATAGTGTCGTTATTATGTTCCCGAAACAATTTCGGGAGAACGGCATATGGTCGCCGCTTTGTCCGTCCTTCCGTTCTTCCGTGCCGCATTTTCCGGGCTCTTTCGTAACAAATACTAGCCAGAATTCAACGAAACTTTATAGAAAGATTTATTACGTAAGAAGTTGTGCATATTACTCGGACTTTCCGCTTCAATAACTTGTTTTCAGAGTTATCGGACTTCGAAAATTTCCGAAAAGTAGTAAATTGTGCACAATTCTTGCCCGAGCTATTCCTCAACATTTTATTGCCAGAGTTCAGCAAAATTATAAGGGACGTTTCATTACGAATAGGTGGTGTGCATATAACCAGCAACTATTAGCCAGATTTTATAAAAGTTCATGGGAAGCTGCATTGACAAGAGGACGCGTGCATATTACCAGGATATTTCGCTTCAATGAGTTTTTTTACAAGGTATAGGACTTTCTGACAGTTTGTATATACCGTAGTGTATAATCCTTGTCTGGGCTATTTGTCAGCGCAACTACTTGCTATTATTAAATGAAACTATATGGCAAGCTTCATTACCAAGAGGAGATTTGCATAGTACCCTTATGTTCCGCTTCAATATTTTGTATTAAGCCCATGGAGGGCATATTAAAATCCAGCTGTCCGTTCGTCCGTCCGAGAGTCAGTGCGTCCGTCCGTCCGTTGAATTATATACATTGTTTAATTAAAATAATCTATAGAACGAAAGCTTGCTCATTAAATATGCACCATGAAAATTAAATTTTGCGCATTTCAAACAATAATTTTGTATCACGCATTACCTTCTTTTGGTCGCTTTTAAAGCACGAATACCACTTTATTGACTATTCAGTTCAAAGCTCCCGCCTCTTATTGAAATATAGTACCCTTAAACACCTCTCCCCCCCCCCCCTAATAAACTAAAACTAAAAAGGACCCATTGTTAAATAGCAATATCTCCTGGCGTCGTTCGACACTTTCCTTTATTTCAGATGTTGCGAGTCTGGTCTCTTTCTTTCTACTTTCAACATTTAGGCTAAACATTTTATGTTACTTCTAGGAAAATGCATTTCACTTGATTGCTGTCATGCTGTCTATAAAAACATGTAAACTCCTAAAAGTTAAAAGAAATGTAGTGTCTAGATACATAACAAGAACATACAGGCACGACATTTTCAGGCAATAACCTTTGAACAAGTGTTTATTATCAGAAATGTTTCTCTTAACAGAAACAAACAAACTGTTTGATACATGGCTCACTTTCAAGAGGAACACCGGACAATTTCTCTGTATTTACTTGTACCTGATACTCGTGCACATAGCCCTATAAAATCTCGCAATGTAATAAACAATTGTTGTTGTTGTTGTTGTTGTTGTTGTTGTTGTTGTTTTGAAGTTAAGTTTCTGTGTCTACAAACAAGTTATCTCTTATTTAATTAATTTAAACATATTTTATTTTCATATTGAAGTACAAGTACAAATGACATTTATACATTATTATTTTTTATTTATCTCTTATATGAATACATTGTACATGATTTTATACTATAGAAATGGGCAGTACCATGGCATCTTAATTAAAAACAATATGGCTATAATAGCGCAGAATAAGATATTACAAATCAACAAAAATGATTGCCAAATGAAAAACCATAAAAAATGTGTTTGCGCTAACAACTTAGGAGCGATAAGTACTACTGCCAACAGGCAGCGATATAACAACCCAAAACAAGAAAAAGACCAAACAAAGAACGAACTAAATTATGCAATTATTTTTCTCAGAATACGTAAACGCCCTGGCTTATAGTAACCCATATAATTAGCAAATGCTAATTACTAAATTTCAGTTATATTATATAATGTTTCCCCCTTGAGGACCTTCTCGTAGGCAACGACCCTGGAACATCTAATAAACACGTATTTAACAAGCAGCCCATTCATGATCGTAGTAATTTGTTGCAATAACATGTTTACATATTTGTCAAAAAGTAACACTGAAGAGCTTGATATAATATCATGACTCTAGTAAGTGTATGTTTTCTTTCCGACCCTAACAAACGAATATAAACTAAAGAAATTTTAGATTCAAATGAACCATATATGGCTAACTATGTGTTGCTCTATTAAATCTATTCCCCACCTAACCATTCAAATCCTCAATCTCGATCTGCATATGTTTCCAAGATATTATAAAATACATGTTGCAATGTTTCATCTCGATTTCAGACAAAACCTGCGATAAGGCGATTCGTTTTCTACAGCCGAAAGTTACCGAAGAATTTCCGACGGTTTACGGAAGTTAGCCGAGAATTCCAAACATCTTACACCCGACATTCAAGAACGAGCTAATACCCATCCAGTTTGCTGACTACGTCCGGTCGTTTATCGACAATCACGCCGCATGGAAATACTATTTCTGGACAGACGATTCCTCCCGGAAACTTTTAGAAGAGCGCCACCCTCATTTGTTGAGCACTTGTGATGGTTATGCGGAAGGGATAAAAAAAGTCCAACATGCTACGGTATTTACTGTTGTACGAGTATGGCGGTGTTTATGTCGACCTGGACATCGAATCTCTGCGACCACTTGATCGAGCTACATTGAAATATACCTGCTTTGGTCCGGTGGAGCCGTTTGAGCATTCGGTATTTTTGTTTGGGATACCATACGTGGTAAACAATGCATTCATGATATGCAGGCCAAAACATCCTTTCTTCAAGCAGGTGCTCAATGACCTAGCACGACTACCGAATAAGACGTATAAATCTTCTGCGGATAGCGTTATGAAAACAACCGGTCCCATTTATTTAACAAGAGAACTTAACAAATATATGGGAGTGGAGAAAATGAACGTTGAGATGAACACAACAGACTGGAGTAGCAACTGTCCATATTTTTACAAAGGTATGTTACCTGAAGCAGACGACAATAGCGTTTACGTTCCGAACACGCGATACTTCACAGACGAACTCGACGCTAGGAACGAAAGCGGTTTTCAATCAAAGTGTAAACATATTAATTCTCTGAAGTGCAACATTAAAATGGAATGCTACGATTGCTTTGAGACGAATTAGCGCGGGTTTTACCGGAAGTCCTTGCGTTTCCGGTTTGTCAGCCACCACACTTGGGCGAAGGGAAATAATGGCATTTTTTAAAGAAATTATGTTGTACATTAGAACACTCTAGTTTCAAACTATACAATTTATAAATAAATTAAACTACTTACGGTCATAACATTTAATCTACAATTTGGAATTGTGTTCATTAACTGCATATGTTAAAATGTACTAGTATTGAAATTCAATGATTACTTGAACATGAATTTATTCATTGAGATGAAATACCTTTTACGTGCACAGAACGGACCTGCCCACGAGAAACGTATTGTTCGACAACAGTACATTGAACTATTTACATAACATGTATTATACATTTGTACACAATCAGTATAGAACTTTCGGTGTATTTTGAGATACAATTCTAATTTCAGATAACACGAAATTAAAATATGCGTCAATGCATGAAATTGATGTCAACCTGTGCATTTGTATTTACAACAACAGGTCATTCAAATTACATATGCACTTTTGTATTGCCCCAAAGGAGGGCATATTAAAATCAAACCATCCGTCTGTCCGTGCAGCCGCCCGTGCGTGCGTCCGTTTGTTAGTCCGTCCGGCAAAGGTTAAAGTTGTTCTAAATGTCAAATATCTTGAATATTATCGAATACTATCAAAGGTATTTACTTGAAACTTGAAATAATTCTTTACTACCAATGTCTCCACCTGGAAAATCAAATAACTCTTTTTGTTTTTTGAAAAATGTATGCCCCTTTTTGAACCTAGAAATGATGGTTAAAGTTTTGCATCAAGTCCAATATCTTGAATACCATCAAAGGTATAAACTTGAAACTTAAAACTTGTCTTCAGTATCAATGCCCCCACCAGGGAAATCAACCCCCATAACTCTGTTTTATTTTGACAGATTTATGCCCTTTTTGAACTTAAAAAAATTGATTTAAGTTTTTCATATGTTTCTTCAGAGTAGCAATTTTGACGGAAGTAATTTAGTTTACATATTTCATTCACTTCTTTACAAAGTTTCATTATGGTATCAAATGTCTCACTTACTGACGGAGAATTCGGGGGCATATGTCACCTGATAGTGACCGCACCTGTTTAGAATTTAAAAATATATAAATACATGTAGACCAAATACATGCAAGCTATATTCGTTTTAGCTCGACTTTTCGGAGAAAAGGCAAGCTATTCTACTCACCCAGGCATCGGCGTTGGCGTGTGCATCGGCTCCCGGACTATGTTAAAGGTTTTTGGTAAGCTAGAATGGTTTTAGGGATTTATTCAAACTTAAATTTATTCCCCATATTAAAATGAATCTATAGGCCAAGTTAGGTAACTCTAGTTTGAAATCTGTCAAAATTATGGGTTTTAATTTTAAGCAAATGACTAAAGTCTGTCTGAGGAATATGCTGGAATAGGTCTGTTAACAATGCGTTTAAATGCATACATTTTAAGAATCTTGTATGCAAACCGTATTTCAGTATTCAATATTTTACAAATCGTTGGGATGTTTTCGCTATATTATGCATTTAGACCTCTGAATCATTATAACTAATTGTCATGTCTGCAGTCTTGCATTAAATGTCCCGACTTAAAATTACTACAGATGGAACTTCCTTGTTAAGTCAGACAATTTTATTTGAGGCGTCTCGTGGAAAACCGAGCTTAATGCATGTGCGTAAAGTGTCGTGCCGCATCAGCATGTGCAGTCCGCACAGGCTGATCCGGGCCTTCCGCTTTTATGGTATTTTCTGTTTCGAGGCAGTCTTGTCTTAACATAAATCCACTGCAGGCGGAAAGTGTCGTCCTGGATAAGCCTGTTTCCCATGACATGCCTCACCTTAACTATGCTTACTGTCCTCATGTCTGCAGTCTTGAATTAAACGCTCTTCAGACGGATCTTCCTTGTTGAGACCGGGCCCGGTTAGCTGAGTTGGTAGAGCGATGTACTCTCAATTCGGGTTCGTAAGCTCGAGTCCAGCCCCCATAACTTATGTGGGACTTGGTCATGAAATAATTTCTACGGCCATATTCTCGCTACGTCTGATTCAAGTAGGGCAGTTGTCAGATACTGGCATAATAATGTGCCATTGGTACTGGTCAACCGCTTAGATCGCCTCAGCTTGTCCAGAAAGAGTATGAAAAGGTTATCTTACCGCCGTTATATGACTAAAAACCGTTAAAATACAGCGAAAAAAAAAATAAGGATGGGACCGAATATTTGAATAATCGGATAATATTCGAATATAAAAGAAACGAATACGAATATTCGATTTTCAAATTTATTTAAAGAACAAATTTTCTTTAAAAAATCATGTTTTTTTCCAGATTGATTGCAAAGTTAACATGAATTCCAGTCGTATTTCCTGCCTAGCAGATGGGCGGGGGCAGTGTAACGTTTTCACAACACATGCCGACCATGTCCAATAAACGACAATTGATAATTGGCAGGGGGGCCACGTCTTTACAAGGGCCGCGAATCAACGGTTTGTAGGAGGCGCGAATATGACGCATTGTATCCACAAATAACAAAACTGGGCCATGTTGTGATAACGGTTTCACAGTTTGCACAAGGCGTACATTGTTGTATTGTCCTTCAGTGACATCTATACGGTTAACTTGTTTACAGTAAATTACAATTATTCTCTAAGTAAACCAATAAAAATGAATCCCTTATCAGCCTATCAATTTCTGTACTTAAACATGATTAATTTATGTCTGTGTGATGTATATAGTGTATATATAAAATTACTAACAACGCTGTTTGCTACTTAAACATGCTTAATATATTTTATATATGGTGGTGCTATGGGTTTGTGTAAAAAATGTGTGTTACTTTATATGAAATTTAAATTTTAATGACATCATAGCGCGTATTCTTCGAAATAAAAAAGCAATGTCTGCAATAATATACTTTGAATTGCCACGAATCGCTGCACAGCAGATACAAGTTTCATGGTTCTGAATACAAAACGGAACGACTAACAAATTCATTAACAATACATTTAACAATATCTTAAATTCCTGTATATTTGCCTAACACTCACTAAGTTATATCGCTCATTAACCACTGAAACAAGGTTACAACTACGTACATGTAGTATACATATTACGGATAGGTAAATATTCGGACAGAGTGCCGTATATAGTAGTATTTACAAATCGAAAATTCGAATATATTCGAATACCTAAAACGAATATTCGAATATTGATTTCTGTATTGGGTCCCATCCCTGAAAAAAACACACCCACAATTTTATTTATTTTCAGAGAGGAAGCTACCGTCAGTATCAGCGACCAGAAAAACGTGGATCACTATGTGGCCGTCACCCCTGTAAGTTCATATTCTTATATGAACAGTTCAACTCCGCACTAGAAAAGCAACATCACAAAGGACAATAATGACGGCGAATCAACAAAAAACACCATTATCACCACCACAACCGATGATCAAGAGCGAAGTAGCAGGTTGCTGCACACAGCTCCTTTCATCATCCCTTCTGCCCCTGTGGACTGGACAACAGAGAAACATTGAAAATCTTTTGAAATTTAATATATTTATGAAAATATTAAGTAACGAATTAACAGGCCACGATTAAAAAAAAAAACCAGCAATAATCGGTCAAATTAAAATGGTTAAACGCATGCATTTACACATTTATTAACGAATGTCAAACAATCCATCCGCCACACACATCCTTTTAAACAGCACCCTGTAACTGTAGCGGATAGCACTAGCTTCACAATCCAGGGGTCGCAATTTCGAGCCCCCGCTATACCCTAACCTACTAACTCGTCTTACGCATGATACGTTAAACTGAGGTGTGGTGTACAAAGTGCTTCACACCGGGCACTAAAACACCGAAGGTCGCCTCTGCAAATCAACCATTTTAACTGTATACAAATAATGGCCATATTCCTAAAGTAAACTATTTACATTAAAATCTTCAAAGAAATAATTTGATGCAGGCTCAGGCAATGCACACCATCAAATCAGTGCTACATAGTTGAACATATTTAAATTTAATTGCTCAAAATTCCCTAAAGCTACCGATAAAAGTAACTAAATTATCATTTAAACATATTATAAGTTTCGTTTCATCTTTCAAAAGTAAACACATGCTTGGTTTATGTTGCAAAGTTTGTCAGATGTCCTCATTATTGCTTTGTTTGCTACACACTGTTTATGTACACATTTTATAACTTACTAATATATAATTTGTATTATAGAATTATTTTTTTTTACATTTGACACTTTACAATCTCATGATAAATCCACTAGATAAAAAAGTAATCACACAGATGAACAGAAAAACTTCTGTTTATGATTTTTCTTGTCTTGTGCAGTTGGAAGAGAACAGTATAACACATGTTGGGGCTTTTTTCTGTTCTTTCTATCTTCATACTGTTGCACTGATGCCTTGGAGTGAAAACTGCACACTGAAACAATATAACAGTTTAAATAAATTATTAATATTAATAAATTAATCATTTATTTATTTATTTATTTTTAGTTTGTTTGATCAATTTATATTCTTTTAGTAAGGATAATGGTCTTTATTAACATAAGATTGAAATGTATTATTTGTTGTTAATTATTTAAAATAATAGAACAATGTATTTGAAGATCTATAAATAAGCATTACTAAATTTCTGGTGTTTTTTTTTTCAATAGTAAACAACACGTCCGAATATCCGAATTAATGGATGTTCAGACAGGTTATTTAGTATATTTAATCGATATACATTCAACGAGATTTAAATCACTAAAAGATCGCGATATACTTAAATGAAATATAATGTTTGGTTACAACGACAGGCAAAACAAACGCAAACAATTGAGAAAACTATGTTTTTATGTATGACATACAGTTAGTCCGCCATATTGTATAGTTCATGAGTAATCGGCCATGGATTGGTTGACGTCAGACTAGTCCTAGATTATGACCACACAATTAATGCGCTACATTTCTGACTCCTTGCCAAAGTGTTCTTTGTTATTATCGATTCTCATTCTGAATATTTTGACAACAAATTACTGCAATTTGTTAAATTTAAACTGTAGTATGGAAAATCAAGAGCTTGCATCGTATGACCTTGCACCGTATGACTCAGTAGGCTACGCTGCACTAACAATCAGTGCTCCTAACTACTACGCTTTATCGGTTATTCTGGCCCGTTGCATATTGACTTGTTAACTGGCAAACTGGCACGTATATAATTCCGTTTCATAAGATTGTTAGCTCGAAAAAAATCATTGTTCGTTACCTACAAATTAGTCTTTATTACGATGTCGTATATTATTGAATAAGCAGTCATATTAGAGATGAGAAATTAAACTTCATTCAATCAAATGTTTCCTTTTAGCAAAAATGCATTGATAGTTCACGCGCTTTTAATTTCTTTTGTCACCAACGGTCTGTCGACGCTGGCAGCGTTTAGATTTACATTTGGCAGAGTTATTTCTCAATTAACCTAATCCAGAAAACACACGGGCATCCGGTAATGACGCCACAATCGAAGACAAGACTGGACATTTTTAACGAGTACATTTAGCACCACGAATTGCCATTCACGTTAGGTTGTTGTTGTTGTTGTTGTTTTTACATTTGGCAGGGTTATTTCTCCATTAACCTGATCCAGAAAACACACGGGCATATGACAATACAAGATTTGAAGAGGAGACCGGCCATGGATGAGCCCTCCCTCACAATGTTCTCTGACGACATCTCGATTCCGGTCGGGTAAGTGTCAGTAGTGTGTTCAGAGAATATTTACCCATGGAATAGTAGGACAAGACAAGACAAGAGTTTTATTCGCGATAAGTACAAAGTACATGATCTAGAAAAAACGAACATATATACATTCTATACGTAGGCAAATGAACGTTAATTTATGTAATTTTCTTAACTCAAGGTTAACCAGACTTCGTAAAATTGTTGTTTCATTATAAAATAGTGTTAAAGACGTTAAAACAGGTTTTGAAAATTAAAACGATCCTCTTAGTAGACCGAAGGGAAACAAAATGGCCATAAAGTATGCAAACAATAAGATTCGTGTGTTAATACATGCTATCTCACATTTTGAAAGGAGAAACTTGGACGATGTGACAATGCGACATTTTAGTTTTCATTCTTTGCTGATTTCGCGCTTTTTTAAACTTGGAAACATAAAATTTAACAATGTTAGGACGATCATAAGCGTCACAATTTTGTGTGTCTCTGAAATGTCTTAAAGTAATGGGCAAAACACAGTTTTGGTTGTCGCAACTTCGCGGTCTGGTATAAAGCGAAATTTAACTCGCGGACAAATGTAGCAATATTGTTCTTAGTCACAGATGATGTTGGAGTCAATTCATAACAGTTCTTTTCGTATAATTAAACATCTTATCTTATTTGTTCCAGAGAACACGGAGATGTAGTAATTCAGGTGACGTTCTTAAGAATGGTAATGTGTTTATGTTTCAAAGCTTAAAAGTTTATTGATAAGTCGGCTTATTGGCCATTTAAGGCATTGTCACATTGTGGCGACTTTGAACTTCGAATTTTGTACGAGTTCTGGCGAGTTATAACTCGCCGTAGAGTGGACAAGTTGGTCGCGGAATAGTTTCAAAACGACATTTGTTCGAGTTCTCTTCAACATATTAGTACGATATACGTACGATACCTCTTCGAAAATCGAAGACATGTCTTCGAGAATGTACGAGTGAGAACGAGTCTGTACGAATGGCAACGACATGTGCACGAGAAGAAGTCGTAGGCAAGTCTCCTAAACTCGCAGCAGACTCGTGTTATGTCGTAGAACGATAGTATACGGCGAAACGCTACGACTATGGAAAACATGACTACGGAATGTGTTCGAGAGTGCGCGATATTCCTTTGACATGTCTTCGACACGTGTACGAGAACGAAAGTCGCCGAGAAGCGGCGAGAAGTTTAAACGGATTAAAACTCTTGCCGCTTCTTGGCGAGTCCTGGCGACATAAGAAGACATAAGAAGACATTACTGCCACATAGAACGACATGTGTACAAGATTTACCCGACAACAGGCGAGTTGTGGCGAGTTACAACTAGCCAGAACTCGTAGCTCAAATTCGCCACAGTGGGAAAGGGCCTTCAACATATATATGTAAACAATATGGCCAAGAGAAGGAATCATACACAGAAAGTTACAAAAATAATGAAACATATGATACTGTTTAAAACACATAACATTTACCGGGTAATCATAATCAAAATGTAACAAAATAATATAACATCCACGTCTTTACGTTAAGCGTAAAGATACATAATGACGTCATACCCAACGTTTCCATGTGACCTACGTTACGAACAACCCGGCGGCCCCAAGCCACTTCTACCAGTGTGCCGACGTCACTGTCCACAGCATAGGGGGTGGTGGTGTTGTCGGCTGAATCTGACAACACGGTGTTTGCTCACAGATTACTCTATTCTCTGATAGTGTTTGGTAACAGTACGGGTTATATTGTCTTGATAAATGTGCAGCTTCAACTAAAATGAAGTTAAATTAACGTTTCTTATGTCGTGTTTAATTAAAACAAGGGCTGGCATTGATAAAGAATCTTAAGTCGAAAATTAAGAAAAATGGTAAAATTCTGCAATTTTTTATTGACAATGTGATAAACGATGGCGTGCGTTATTCAAAACGCGACAGTACCATGGTGTAGGTTATTCAAAACGCGATGTCAATAGTACTTTGTACCTTTTTGGAAACGCAAAAGTACGATGGTGTGCGTTATGTAAAACTCGATAGTATGCTGGTGGACTTCATTGAAAACGCGACTATAGAATGGTGTGTGTTATTGAACACGCGATAGTACGATGGTGTGTGTTTTTGAACACGCGATAATACGATGGTGTGCGTTATTGAAAATGCGACAGTACGATGGTTGCGTTATTGATAACGTAATAGCGATAGTATTTTGTACTTTATTGGAAACGCAAAAGTACGATGGCGTGTGTTATTGAAAATGCAATAGTACGATGGTGTGCGTTATTTAAAAAATTGACTGTAAGATGGTGTGCGTTAGTCAAAACGCGATAGTACGATGGCGTGCGTTATTTAAAACGCGATTGTAAGATGGTGTACGTTATTGAACACGCGATAGTTAGCTGATGTACGTTATTGAACACGCGATAGTACGATGGTGTGCGTTATTCAAAACGCGATAGTAAGATGGTGTACGTGATTGAACACGCGATAGTAAGCTGATGTACGTTATTGAACACGCGATAGTAAGATGGTGTACGTTATTGAACACGCGATAGTACGATGGTGTACGTTATTGAACACGCGATAGTACGATGATGTACGTTATTGAACACGCGATAGTGCGATGGTGTACGTTATTGAACACGCGATAGTACGATGGTGTACGTTATTGAACACGCGATAGTACGATGGTGTACGTTATTGAACACGCGATAGTAAGCTGATGTACGTTATTGAACACGCGATAGTACGATGGTGTACGTTATTGAACACGCGATAGTAAGCTGATGTACGTTATTGAAAACGCGATAGTACTATGATGTACGTTATTGAACACGCGATAGTAAGCTGATGTACGTTATTGAACACGCGATAGTACGATGGTGTGCGCTAGTAAAAAAGCGAAAGTACCGTGGTGTTAATAACGCGAAAATAAGGTGGTGTAAGATGTTGAAAAGAGGATGAACAAACTTAAGAACTTTTCAATTTCACCTCTTTACTACCTATTCCATACAAAATACATATCATAGTTTGATTGAGATAATGATTAAGGATTACTCTGGCGTTCTTACGCTACTCGAAAAAAAAACAACAACAACGTAAAACCAGGCTAAGTTATTAAATATTATACTTAACAAATTTGAATGTACATATAAATGAAACGTTTTCTTTTCGAAATTAGCAATATTAATAATGTTACAACGAGAACAACAACAACAACAACAACAACAACAACAACGATAACAACAACGCTTATTTTTCCAAGATGAGACACAAACAATGAACGTAAATAACATGTTTAATAATGATTTTTTTAATTAAAGTAAACGGCACAGTGGTTATCTAATAATGAGAAAAAAAATAGACATGTAATTTTAAATTAAATGGACTCTCAGTGACTCTTAATTCAGAAGATTTATTACATTTATTGTCATATTTATCAGCTTATTACGATCGACTTTCGTCAATCGCACCCCTAATCTTTGCCAGGCTTAGTAGTATTTGGCAACTCTTTATTTCGTTCAGTTAATATTTAATCGGCTTTTGAAATCATAATTAGTACACAAATCAGTACAAAGCACCCCTGCAATTTATTGCGTGCGATGGGTATTTAATAACGTTGCACATATTTGCTACAAGTCGTTTTAATAAGGTATACACTGGCACCATTGAGGTTAAGAAAATACAGTGTGTGTCATACCAGAGAGGTCAGTCAGAGTGTTAAGAGGTTCTCTCGGGTTATCACATTCCGCCAGTATGGTAAGCGATTATCTATTGTGTGATAAATTTATTACGATATTGTATAGATGTAGCAATGCTCCACGTTTTTCATATAGTCTAGTATTACCATTCTTATGATAATGTGTAGTAATATAATTTAATTAGTAGTATTATTATTTTATTTTTAATCTGATTATGATTCTGATGTTTCTTCTTCTTTTTTTGAATATTAATACTATGTAAGAATATTTTTTTAATTATTATTCTGATTATTATTATTTTCATTTCTTCTTCTTCCTCGTCTTCTTATTCTTCATCATCATCATTATCAACATCATCATCACTTACTTCTCCTTCTTCCTCTTATTATTATTATTATTATTATTATTATTGTTATCTTTATTATTAGTAGTAGTAGTAGATGTGGTGGTGGTGGTGGTAACAATGATTCTTTCTTAAACCACACTGGATTCACAACACGTAGGGCAATGAGCTGATAGGGCGGTGTGCTCTCCGAGTCCTTTCTATATTTGTGGCGTGTCGTGAGCAAACCGGGCGTAATGCACGTGCGTAAAGTGACGTCCCGGTCCGCACAGGCTTATCTGAGACGACACATTCTGCCAAAAGTGGATTCATGTTTAGAAGAGATTTCTTGGAAACAGAAAATACCATATATACCAGAAAATTACCGTTCCTGCGGGAACGGCTAATCCAGGACGACACATTCCGCATACGCATCAAGTCCAGTTTTCCCACGACACGCCTTATATTATAATTGTACATTTGCAATACACTCTATGCTGTGTCTATAGATACCGCATCTATATTTTTTTACAATTGTATAATTGGTGCATTCAACAGAAAAATGCATTCTTTTATTGTTTTAAATAACAATAATACACACAACATAGTGCATTGTCACAGAACGATGTGACAATAAAATTCCGTGAGAATTATTGTTTAATGCGTCAGAGATCTACTTTTAAATGACATTTATTTCTTCAAGGTAACTTACAAAAGCATACTAAACCAAACTCAGTTAAACTGACTAAAAAAGTCATGTGATAATCCACAAACGGAGAATATTCTGTCACGTTCATAACCCATTATCAACGCACATTGGCGGAAATTTTAAACGCATTAAGAGAAAATCCTTTAGTCCAATAACCTACTATTATAAAACCCTGAAGTAAGTTATATAAGGACGAATTATACATGTATGCACACGACGTTCGTTAACATATATTTACTGTTTGTTTAAATATGAAATATGACACATAAGGTTATAGCTGTAGAACTACCTAAGTATTGGCAGGTACATCTAAAGTGTGTTTTTTGTATTTGTATTGTCAACCTCCCCACACTTTTGAAGATCCTTTGTGTAGGGCTTACTGTTTGCTGTTGTTGTTTTTTGTTACTGGCTACACAGAAGGAAATGGTTGTAAGTTTGATCCCAACATTATCGCGTTCTATTTTATTGACTTTTCCTTACTCGTTAAATTTTCCGGCCCGGCTAGCTCAGTTGGTAGCGCGCTGGACTGTCAATCCGGGCATCGTAAGTTCTAATGAATCCGGTCATGAAATTATTTATACGGCCATTCTCCCCTACCTCTGATTCAAGTAGGGCAGTTGTCAGTTACTGGCATAGGTATGTGCGCTTAGTACTGGTAAACTGCTTAAATCGGCTAGTCTTCTCAGGAAAAGTGTAAGTTTACAGACCGCCGTGATATGACTGAAATACTGTTAAAAACGGCGAACAATCCAAACAAACAAAACAACTCGTTAAATTAGCACATTTGCTTCATATAAGTAAGAACTGCCATCCATGCTACATGGAATGTATTGATGTAGGGTTTGATGGGGTTTTAATATAATCGCTTAAGTTTAAATCATATTTTCAAGGGCATAACGAATAGTTTGCTACATCAAAACAACTAAATGCTCGGAATCAAACTTTCAATAAGCTTAACTTGTTAGCGCTGGGCGAATTTGAGCTACTTTTTATAATGGAAATATTAAGCCATATATTAAAAGTATAAATTCGCTGAGTGTCTTGTAAATAAGACTAACTTCAATAGAAACAAAAAACACACTAAAATTTCAAACAAACACATCCGCAACTATAATTATTACACAATGACTATATGAGGTGTGTCGTGGGAAAACCGGTTTTATAATGCATCTGCGTAAAGTGTCGTCCAGGATCAGCCTGTGCAGTTCGCACAGGCTAGTCCAGAAAGACACTTTCCGCATTGATGATATTTTATGTTTCAAGGAAGTCTCTTCTGAACATAAATCCACTGTAGGCGGACTGCACAGGCTAATCCGGGACTGCACTTTACGCGCATGCATTCAGCCCGATTTTCCCACCCACGCATCTGCACGTATTTTCACTTTTTCAGACCGATATTGACGGAGAGAGACGAGCAGGTATGTTAGTTTGTTTGTTTTTGTTGTTTCATATGTTACACTTTTGATTCCAAATGTTTTGCATTTATACTCTTATAACACGTAATATTACATATATTTGAATGCTAAAGAGAACAATGTGAATTACCAGTACCATATTTAAACATTTTCAGCTAAATATCAAGAGCATGTATTAGTTAATAAGAAGTTATGATTATATTTATAAACAATTTGAAATTAATGAACATTCATATTAATATAAACAACATACAAGATATACCAAGAACATTCAGTTTGATATCTAGGTATGTCTTGTTGAAATCGAGAGCGTGTATTGTAATGTTATGCATGTTCAGGCTAATGTCTACAAATGCAATATTTATATCAAGGGCGAGTTTATATCAAGAGCGTTCATGTTAATATTAACAGCGTTCATGTAATTGTCAAAATGGTTCATGTTAATATTAAGTTCGGTCATGTTAACATTATGAGCGGTCATATCAATATCAAGAGCGTTCGTGTTAATATTAACAGCGTTCATGTAATTGTCAAAATGGTTCATGTTAATATTAAGTTCGGTCATGTTAACATTAAAGCGGTCATATCAATATCAAGAGCGTTCATGTTAATATTAACAGCGTTCATGTAATTGTCAAAATGGTTCCTGTTAATATTAAGTTCGGTCATGTTAACATTAAAAGCGGTCATATCAATATCAAGAGCGTTCAGGTTAATATTAACAGCGTTCATGTAATTGTCAAAATGGTTCATGTTAATATGAAGTTCGGTAATTTTAACATTATAAGCGGTCATATCAATATCAAGAGCGTTCATGTTAATATTAACAGCGTTCATGTAATTGTCAAAAAAGTTTATGTTAATGTTAAGTTCGGTCATGTTAACATTAAAAGCGGTCATATCAATATCAAGAGCGTTCATGTTAATATCAAGAGCGTTCATGTAAATTTCAAGAGCGTTCATGCTAATATCCAAAGCGTTCATGTTAATAGTCAAAGCGGGCGTGTTAATAGCCAGAACGGACATGATAATATCAAGAGCGTGCAGGTTAATATCCAGAGTATTTATGTTAATATTAAGGGCGGTCACGTTCATATCCAGAGCGTACCGGTTCATATCTAGAGCGGTCATGTTAATATATAGAGCGGTCATGTTAATATCTAGAGCGGTCATGTTAATATCCAGAGAGTTCATGTTAATATCCAGATTATTCATGTTAATATCCAAAGTGTTCCAGTTCTTATCTAGAGCGGTCATGTTAATATCCGAAGCGTTCACACTAATATCTATAGCGGTCATTTTCATAACTAGAGCGTTCATGCTAATATCCAGAGCGTTCCGGATCATATCTAGAGCGGTCATATTAATATCCAGAGCGTTCATGTTAATATCCAGAGCGTGCATGTTAATATCCAGAGCGTTCATGTTAATATCCGAAGCGTTCATGCTAATGGCCATAGTGTTCGTGTTAAAGGGACTTGTTCACAGATTGTCAAAATGACATTTTCCCAACTTTTTGTCACAGATTCAAAAAATAAAAGAACACTGTACACCAGGGAGCGAAATGACACTAATGGCGTAGACTCATTATGAAAATACAGTTTCGTTTATGAATAGTGAACATTTGAAATTGATAAAATTATAAAGCGTTACAAACGCCAAACGATTGAATAATTTGGAATGTTTCTGTTGTTTCCGTTAAATTTTGTAACAACACGTGGATCACTTATATCAAGTATTAAACGCAGGCTTCTTATAACAGTCCGGATGGCCGAGTGGTTACGGCGATAACCTTTTAATCCAAAGGGCACTGGTTCGAGCCCCGATAGGGACAAACTTTTTTCTTTTAATTTCTCTTTTTTAATTCTATTCTTGTTATTATAATGGCGCTCTAGAGTTCCGATGTTTAAATCTAACAATTTAAGGCATTTAATGACACACTTCAAAAAATGTCCCAATCTGTGAACAAGTCCCTTTAATATCCAGAACGTTCATTTAATATCAAGGGCGTTAAGGTTAATATCAAGGGCGTTCAGGTTAATATCAAGGACGTTCACGTTAATATCCGGAACGCTCATGCTAATATCAAGAGCGGTTTGGTAAGTATCAATGACCTAAATATTAATAGTTTACACTGCAATCTTGAAAACGTACAATTTAGTTTTAAACAGTTTTAAAAACTTGGTTAACATCAAGAGCGTGATTGGCAAATATGATAATTTAATCCAACTAAATATCCAATAAATATCATAAATATCATACTACAATTAACAAAGCTTATTAAATAATTTGACTTTTCTATACTACAATTAAGATGTTTCTTACCTCAGAAGAATTAACGTTTATGCTCAAAATAGGCGAAGATCCATGCTCTGTATGTGAAATGTGCCAATCTGAAGGCACTTAATGATAAGTTAACCTCAATGTTCTATATATGATGTAAGTGAAACTCAATGTACTGTTTATGAAATATGCGACGTACTGTATATGAGATATTAGCTAATATGTATGAACATCTACGTGTATTGTTTATATATTAGGCCACCCTCGATGTACTGTTGGTGAGAAAAGCTCATTCCGATGCACAGTATTTTACATAAGCAAAGCTTGATTTGAGTCGTGTCGTGGGTAAACCGGACTTAACGCATGTGCATAAAGTGTCGTCCCGGTTTAGCCTGTGCAGTCCGCACCGGCTAATCCAGGACGGCACTTTCCGCCTACAGTGGATTTTTGTTTAGAAGAGACTACCTTGAAACAGAAAATACCATAAAGGCAGAAAATGCCGTCCCGGATTAGCCTGTGCGGACAGCACAGGCTAATCCGGGATCACACTTTACTCACATGCATTAAGTCCGATATTCCCACGACACACATCATTTATAGTTTATGATCCTTGTCTTTCATGCAGAGTACAAAGAGGCGTTTTCGATTTTTGACAAGGACAATGATGGGACCATCAACGTCAGCGAGCTGGGCACCGCCCTGAGGTCCCTTGGTATGAACCCCACCGAGACGGAAGTGAGGGAGATGATAGCGGAGGTCGACGACGACGGTAGGGCGGTGATTTCTTTATAACGTCTTTTTTGTTATTATCTTTATTTAATACATTCATACGAAGGTTATTATTTCGTTTTATTTTCTGCTTTCTAGTGATTTATAGGGAAATATCAGTGAAATAGCATTGGTAATTCACTGTTTTAAAACAGTGAAAAGTACCGCTCTTGTAATTGTCACTGTTTCACACTGGTTCCCGATTTAAAACAGTCAATGAAACTGATTGTCAATGAAGCCCGATTCAAACTTTTTAAATGACCTAATTATTTTTACGTCAAGACTTTATAAGAACCGCGAAATTTTCAGGTTAAATCCATGTAAAATATAAACACGGTGGGAAATAAAGCATAACTAAAAAGCGACATTGTTGTTTCGGTGTAAGATCATATTTTATTTCACTCGGGTTCATAGAAAATATATTTTTTCACTCGTTGCTGCGCCACTTCCGCAAATATCATTTTCTCGTGAAATAAAATACGATCTTGCACCGAAATAAACAAATATCCTCTGTATTTTAGACAGTAACGAATTGCATGTCGTTTGAAGACGTCACACTGTCAATGAAAATAGTGCCACTCTTACTGCATCGTTGTCGCGTAATTATATTTGTATTGATTCTTTATGGAACGCCGGCACTTTCTTATGTCTTACATTTTTATTATATTATGATCTTTCTTTTTTATGTTATTAGGTTACAACTTTATATGATGTGGACATTTCTTTATATGCTGTGGATCTTTTCTTATATTATGTTGCTACGACGTTATATGATGTGGATCTTTCTTTATATGATGTGGACATTTCTTTATATGATGTGGATACTTCTTTATATGATGTGAACATTTCTTTATATGATGTGGATATCGTATGATGTTGATATTTCTTTATATGATGCGGATATGTCTTTATATGTTGCGGACATTTCTTTATACCAGGTGGATATTTCTTTATATGATGTGGATACTTCTTTATATGATGTGGACATTGCTTTATATGCTGTGGATACTTCTTTATATGATATGGACATTTCTTTATATGATGTGGACATTTCTTTATATGATGTGGATACTTCTTTATTTGCTTTGGTCTTTTCTTTATATGATGTGGATATTTTTTATACGCTGTGGGTTTTTCTTTGTATGCTGTGGATACTTATTTATATGATGTAGATATTTCTTTATATGCTATGGGTTTTCTATATATGCTGTGGATTGTTCTTTATATGATGTGGACATTTCCTTATATGATGTAGACATTTCTTTATATGCTGTGGACATGTCTTTATATGCTGTGGACATTTCTTTATATACTGTGGACATTTCTTTATATGCTGTGGACATTTCTTTATATACTGTGGACATTTCTTTACATGCTGTGGATATTTCTGTATATGATGTGGACATTTCTTTATATGATGTGGATATTTTTTAAATATAATGGGGATATTTCTTGATATGATGTGGGTTTTTCTTTATATGCTGTGGATACTTCTTTATATGATGTAGATATTTCTTTATATGCTATGGGTTTTTCTTTATATGCTGAGGATACTTCTTTATATGATGTGGACATTTCCTTATATGATGTACACATTTCTTTATATGCTGTGGACATTTCTTTATATGCTGTGGACATTTCTTTATACGATGCGGAAATTTCTTTATATGATGTGGATATTTTTTTTCATTGATGTGGATATATAGAGAATACATGGTTGGTGCCGTGATGGAGAAAGTTTATCCGGTGAGGCTTAGAAAATGAAAATAGGGCGGTCTTTAGCGAGCCCTATTTTTGTTTTCGGGCCGAACCGGATAAACTTTCTCCTTCCCGGCACCTACCGTGTATTCTATTTATCCTGATTTCTATTCAATTAAATTTAAAAACACCAAACACTAAAGTTTTAAATAATAAAACAAATTCAAGACGGGCCACGACCTAATAACTCGCTTGCATGAATGCGTACTACCCGGAAAAAATAGTTCTCTATTTATTAATCACCTTTTTCAAAAAGCAAAAGTAAAATATTAATAAATCTTATTTGCTGATGTCAGTACGACACGAAAATGACGTAGTAAATCTGCTTTTGTTTTAAACCAGATTATATTGGTTTTTAAAGAGTTAAATTACGTCACACCAACTACGTCATTCATTTTGAGTTGTAAGTTTACACAATGTAGTCAAACCAGAACGCGAGTGTTTTGCAGTTTAAAATTTAACTCTTTAAAAACCAATATAATCTGGTTTAAAACAAAAGCAGATTTACTACGTCATTTTCGTGTCGTGCTGACATCAGCAAATAAGATCTATTAATATTTTACTTTTGCTTTTTGAAAAAGGTGAATAAGAAATGGAGAACAAATTTTTCCGGGTAGTACGCATTCATGCAAGCGAGTTATTAGGTCGAGGCCAGTCTAGATTTTTTTTTTAAATTTAAAACTTTAGTGTTTGGTGTTTTTAAATTTAATTGAATAGAAATCAGGATAAATAGAATACACGGTAGGTGCCGGGAAGGAGAAAGTTTATCCGGTTCGGCCCGAAAACAAAAATAGGGCTCGCTAAAGCCCGCCCTATTTTCATTTTCTAAGCCTCACGGGATAAACTTTCTCCATCCCGGCACCAACCATGTATTCTCTATATATCATGTGGATATGTCTTTATATGATGTGAGTTTTTCTTTATATGCTGTGGATACTTCTTTATTTTATGTGGACATTTCTTTATATGATGTGGACATTTCTTTATATCATGTGGATATTTCTTTATATGATGTGGGTTTTGTTTATATGATGCGGATACTTCCTTATTTTATGTGGACATTTCCTTATATGATGTGGACATTTCTTTATATGCTGTGGACATTTCTTTATATGATGTGGATACTTCTTTATATGATGTGGTCTTCTCTTTATATGATGTAGATAATTCTTTATATGCTTTGTGTTTTTCTTTATATGCTGTGGATACTTCCTTATATGATGTGGACATTTCCTTATATGATGTAGACATTTCTTTATATGCTGTGGACATTTCTTTATATGATGCGGACATTTCTTTATATGATGTGATTATTTTTTATATATAATGTGGATATTTCTTTAAATGATGTAGATATTTCTTTATATGCTGTGGAGTTTTCTTTATATGCTCTGGATACTTCTTTATATCATGTGGATATTTCTGTATATGATGTGGGTTTTTGTTTATACGCTGCGGATACTTCCTTATTTTATGTGGACATTTTCTTATATGATGTGGATATTTCTTTATATGCTGTGGACATTTCTTTATATGATGTGGATACTTCTTTATATGATGTGGATATTTCTTTATATGCTGTGGTCTTTTCTGTATATGCTGTGGACATTTCTTTATATGATGTGGATACTTCTTTATATGCTGTGGTCTTTTCTTTATATGATGTGGATATTTCTTTATATTATGTGGGCTTTTCTTTATATGATGTGGATATGTCTTTATATGATGTGGACATTTCTTTATATGTTGTGGACATTTCTTTATATGCTGTTGATATTTCTTTATATGCTGTGGACATTTCTTTATATGATGTTGATTCTTCTTTATATGATGTGGACATTTCTTTATATGTTGTGGATACTTCTTTATATCATGTGGATATTTCTTTATATGCTGTGGACATTTCTTTATATGATGTGGACATTTCTTTATATGATGTGCATATTTCTTTATATGCTGTGGACATTTCTTTATATCATGTGGACATTTCTTCATATGATGTGGATATTTCTTTATATTACATATCGTTACTATAAATAGTAACAAATTGACGTCACGAGCGGGCCGATATTCGTATCCGCCGGGCCAATATAATCATATTGGCCCCGGGCCGATTTTCTATATCTGAAAAGAATCAGATCGCGCGACGTCAACGACGACGACTGACGTAATCACTAGAAAACATGGCGGCGTCAGAAAAAACGCTAGAATCGTTAGCAAATCGTTTAATGGATCTCGATGCAATAATACAGTGTAATGAGACCATAGAAAGGCAGAAGATTACCAACAAAGATACATATGACTTTGTTGAAAGCAAAAAAAGTGAGAACACAAGAAAAAAAACGGAATATGATGTACGACATTTCCGGGAATGGCTTACGCTGGAAGATGAAGTGACAGATTTTGAACAAATGGAGCCGGCAGCATTGGATATGTGTATGGCGAGATACTTTTTGAGTGTCAAGAATTGCAAAACAAAGAAAGACCTTGAACCCGGCACTTTAAAGGGAATTCAAGGTAGCATCAAGAGATACCTGTGTGACAAAAACTATGGTGTTGACATTATGACTGATCTGCGGTGTAAGCACTCCAGGAATGTTCTGAGGGCCAAGGCCGTGGACTTGAAAGAAAAGGGACTGGGCAACAAAGCCAAGCGATCCGATCCATTTACACCAAGAGAGATTGACATTCTGTACAAGAAAAAGCTACTTGGTACAGGTATGTTAGCGTGTTCATGCAATCAGCTGATTCCTGTCAAGTTTACTATTTACTGTTGCATAACAACAAGGGAAGTCACTCTGAGTTCTGGAAATTTCGCAACCTCTACATTTCGTACCCGGATTAACTTTAATTGTGACGCATTTAATACAGTCTTAAAGATAAGAAAAACCGTATTATATTGAATTTGTCAATAACATAAAAACGTACATTGTTGTTCCGGATAAGTATTAAACACATTTACTGAGTAAATCTATATATTTAAAATAAATGTACATCTCTAAGCTTACTTATAATTGTTTTAGATAAGAGATACTTTCGAGCGTTATACGGTTCCGAAAAATATATAGATAAATATCATACTTGAAAATTAACAACATATTTTCCAGAATCGCCAAAGTCCATTATCAACACACTCTGGTTGAACAACACCCTTTACTTTGGCCTCAGAGGCAGGCAAGAACATATGAACATGCTTTGGGGGGACCTGGAATTAATGCAGACAACAGATGGAACCAGATACGTAGAGTACACAGAGAGAGCCACTAAGACCAGGAAGGGAATAACAGACGATGCACGAATGTTCAAGCCCAAAATCTTTGAGCAACCAGGTAGTAAATGAAGTTGATGTTAACATCGAATTATTGATATGTTATTAATCTTTCTTTACACATGTCTTATATATTGAAAAGAAATTGTAAATTATACTTAAAATGCAATAATGAATAACATTTTATTTAATCTGTATGCTCTTATCAAACTGACAATTCTATTGTTAAGTGTAATACATATTGTTTGAAAAACACAATAGCTTTAACATTATTCAATGACTTGAAATAAACAATGTATTTTCAGGAGATGAGAGATGTCCAGTGAAACTATATATGGAATATGAAAGCAGACGCCCTCTTACAAGTCTGCGTCCTGACAGTAGGTTTTACCTACGGCCCAGTGATAAAGCCCGAGGTGAGGACCACTTCTGGTTCGTAAATCAGGCCGTTGGTAAGAACAAGCTTTGCCAGATAGCAAAAAACATGAGTACAACTGCCGGATTCACAGGAAGACATGTAAACCATTCCGGTAGAAAGACATTAGTTACCTCCCTTCTGAATGCAGGGGTTGCACCCACTGAAGTGGTTCAGGTTACCGGGCATAAAAACATCATGACACTCAACAGCTATCATAGCTTGAGCATTGACCGGCAACAACAAATGGCTAACATAATTCACAAGAATTGTTCTACAAGCACAGTTTCATCTTCTAATGAGCCAGGACCTTCTGGTGATCATGATGACGACATGAGTGATGCTGAACTCCTGCAACTTTCCCAAGAGATGGATCCAGTTGTGGAGCAGACATTAAAACAAATAAACCACTATGAAAATGTACTTGACTTGCAGGTTGTTCACAGTCCAGGTGGCTCATTGTCCATGCAACACCTAAAAACCCCAGGCAAACTGTTTTCGAACTGCACATTTAATGGTGCAGTGAACCTGAATTTTAAGAAATGATAAAAACCTAAAATTTGTGACAGCATGGTGCATATTTGTAGTTTGATTTCCATTTCATTCAGCATATTGCATAATAAATTTGATTAGCACTATCTTTGTTAATTGTTTTATTCATAATATTAATGTCATGTACTTATACAAATTGTCACTGTATTTGCCTTTCTCATTAAATCTGAGATCTTTGTTATGTAATTACAGATTATTACATAAAAGAAACCTAAAAAGCTGTTTGCAGATTTTTGCACAAAAATAGTTCTTTATTGTTTGTTCCTCTAAATTAATGTTACTAATATAATGAATTGAAATATGAGCATTAATTTTAGTCACAAGTTTCAAGTTTCAAGTTTTTTATTGGAACATCGGCAAAACGCCTTTGACCATTTACATACAAGTAAACAACATATAGTCAAAGTGCATCAGTACAATACAAATACAATCATGTTAATAGACATAAACTACAGTGAAGAGTGTTTAAACATCGTGTACAAAAGTGTATGTATTAAAAACAACGCAATGAGAACAAACAAGTAATAAATAGACAATATATTTAGTGTTTCATAAAATATTTATTAAGAAGCAGCAAATACCTGTAATTTTTCCTCACGGAGATTCATAGCATCGGTAATGAATCTGGCAACATTGTTAATGACTGTAGTATTTTGACAAGAGAGAATGTTTTTAAATTTTACTAAATTTGGCCAGTTGGATCGAATACAATATTTTGTTCGAAGATCTTTGTTGATTGAGCAAGTTAGAAAGAAATGATATTCGGATTCAACAGTGTTTGCATTACATAGTTTACATTTGCGTTCATCTCTAGGTATGTTATTATATCTACCAGTCTCTATTTCCAATGTATGGGCGCTAAGTCTAAATCTTGATAGCTGATGTTTTTGATTTTTATTATTAATGCAATCTAGATATTTTTCATACACGAATTCCGTCTTAAACATTCTATAGTACTCTAGTTTCGGTTGGTTATTAATTGTAACGTGCCAATTTTGGATAAACTGATCTTTTATTCTCTGGTTAATTTCATTAGAATAATTAAAATTGTCGTTTAAGTTATTGAAATACATTCCGTGTCCTAGTTGTTCTAAAGCTTGTTTAACAAATACACACCACAGAGTATTGTTATTGTTATTATCCCTAATAGAATCATTGTAGAGATCACATTGTTCGTTGTAAACAATGTGCATCAAAGATTCGGGTTTTTGCTTAATTTTAACCCAATAACTAAGGGCACGTTGCTTGCATATAATAAAGAGAGGAAATCTGCCTAATTCACCTAAGACAGCGGCATTAGAAGTCACATATGATGTCATGTACTTGTATAAATATAATTGCATTTTTTTTAATCGTATATCTTTGTTATGTAATGTCATAGTCTTATGAAATAAATGAAATTAAAAAAAGCTAATAGTCTGTTAATAAATAATTTTTAGCACAGAAATGGTTCTTTAGCGTTTGTTCCTTTTAAATAATATTTTATGATAGAATAATAGAAATATTAGCATTTATTGTATATGTCATGTCATGTACTTGGACTAATATGATTGCCTTTCTTGCTAAATTTGATGTTATTGTTATGTTACTGGTATGTTAGATTTTATATTAAAGAAAGCTAATACCGGTAGTCTGTTAATAAAACATTTTGAGCACAGAAATTGTTCTACACTGTATTGCTTAGTAAATTTTCTAAATTATGACAAACACCTTTACAGTTAAAGCTAATTCCATAACCATCCAAAACGGAGAAAGGTAAACATACCCGAAATACTATTCCAAACACTAAAGTCACGATCCATTAATGAACAGCATTCCGCGCGTGCCTGCTGATCGTTCGAGAACTTGCTAGTAACCATTTTTAACTCTACAATGGCAGCTAGCAAAGCACTCGATGTGTTTAACGAACGAAAAATATTTACGTCCATCTTGTCGTGTCCTCTGTGTTAACTTGTCTCCCTTTGCTAAAGGTAAAACGGTTTCGTCAAAACGGACACAAGTAAAATGGTTATGTTGGAAAGAGAACGATTAAATAATGAGCGAACTGGCATAATACCTTTAATAGTTTAAACAAACGTGATATGTAATATAAACGATAACATACGGCAGAGCCGGGCCGGATGTCTATAATCGGCCCTAGCCGAATAACGGCCCTCGGGCCAAAGGCCCTCGGGCCGTTATAGCGGCAGCGGGCCGATATATAGACGTCCGGCCCGGCCCTGCCGTATGTTATTGTCTAAATATAATATGGACATTTCTTTATATGCTGTGGTACTTCTTCATACTACAGATATTCAACTGATACTTTCCAAGTGTCTTCGGGTTCATTTTGTAAGGTCACTGACAGAAAATGTATTATTATCAAAGCGGAATGAATAGTCGAGCCTGCTGTGTTGAGACAGCTCTTGTTTCTGGCATGGCAGGATTTTATAATAATTAATGAACAGAAATGATCACCATCATTAGATGTCATGCGAAAGAACCCGGCCTTTAATTTAGAGGATCAAGATATTTATCCAGGGCATATATTTCACTCTTTTTTTCTGACATTGTGTTGCCTCCCCTTGACAAGCATATGCTTATACATCACATCCTGTGACAAACCTTGTTCGTTTAAACAGTGTCGTTACCTGGTATGTATTTTTCCCATACTGCATCTGCTTATCGGACAAGCTGTGCATAGGCTCCTAATTGTCCAACACTCATAATTTGCTATATTTTAGTTGTTAATTAGTTAATTGACGTCAATTTGCATTGAATTCGACATTTATCAGAATTGCCACAACAAATTTTGGAAGGTGAGAAATGATGCACATTCTTGGTGAAGGGCACTGTCAGCTATTGAGTACACTAGCATATAGCTCTTGCTGATGCAATACTCGAACGTATTGTTAATTGTAAATTTGTACACAAGCAGTTTTAAGACAGGTTTTATGTCTATATTTTATTTTAAGGAAATTCTTTATATTGTTTTAGTTATTTGACTAAAACAACAGAAAGTGCAATAATTTCCATAACCCAGGCTTCATTTTGACGCTTCAATGCTCCTTTTAAATGTTAAGTTAAAATGTGTTTTTAAAAAGTGCTATTTTTGGTCGTAACTACAAAAGGCATTCATTTGCAACTTGCAACGTAATATGTTTATTGCATATGACATGACCTAATGCTTAGTACTAAAGTTATATATTTTTGCACTGTTATGTATTTCTAGTGTCTACTTTCTGGTATATATTTTAATTAGATCATTGCAATTTTACTACCCTTATGTGTAATCAAATCCATTTTTCTAATACCGAACATTTGTATTGAAGCTGTTTATTTCTGCAGTCAACTTTAAAATAAAATGCATCAACTGAAGAACTAAAAATAGTTGTCGATGCTGCCCTATGATAGCTCGTTAATCTGACTGTAGTGATTTATTAAAATACTGATGCCATTATAAACCTTTAGCAGCACATTTTGTAATAGCATTACCTCAATAAAACACATGACTATTAGTGTTGTAACTTCATGAATATGTTATTTATTCACAATTTCATATAATCACTCCAGTGCAAGACACAACCCATAACAGTGTGTTGCCTTAACCTCATGTCTTAGTACAGTGTAAACTTTGTACATGTAACTCCTTAATGATATACACTGTTCAAGCAAGTCATTAAATCTTGACTGTTCATGGGGCGGTATTCACAAAACATCTTAAGTAATTTCTTAAATATTTTTACTTAAATGTAAAATTTAAATATAAATTGTATTAGTTTACTGAATTCACACCATGGTTGTTGATATTTTGCAAATAACATTTTAATACTGATGTTATTTCATTGTGTACTGTTTTTGTACGGAGTAATAGAAACTCATTATTGAAGGATAAGGATTAAAGATGCTTTGTGAATACCACCCATGGGAACCTGATTAAATCTTTCGAAGTATGGAATGGTGTGCATTTATAAAATAATATGTTTCTATCATAGTTTGTTGTTGAATAACCCACTGTAAGAAGTATAGATTCCTAGGAATTAAATCACAAGGGCAAAGCACGAGTGATTTGATAACACGCATCTATACTCCTTACCATGTGTTATTCGACAACAAAGTATCACACATTTTTTATTTTAATTCTAATACGATCTTAGTGTGTATTTTAAAGCTGTTGAATGAGAACTTACTTTTTTCTATACTCTGCCCCTTTTTCTACAAAGTACAATCACACGCACGTTTCAGTGACGTCAATGAATAATAACAAACAATATGACGTTAGCTTTATTCATAAACATTGAGCAAACGGCATCCGATTCATTGATAAAAGTCAAAGACCAATATGACGCCATGTTATTAATGCTATAGTGAAAGTACCATTGTAACAAACACAATAAAATTAAATTTTCAAAAACGTTTAAGCATTTAATACGCATTTTTGTTTCAATACACTATATGGAAACAGTAAGTTTGTTGCAATTTGTCTAGTGTACGTTTAAGCACGTGCATTTTACTGCAAAATTTCCGTAAATTTTGCAGAACAATTTTTAATAATTAGACTCCGTCCATAACCCATACTTGATTTCTTTCTTTGTCTATTGAAAACAAGCCTCGCGTCATTTTAGAATTTAAAATGAACCTGTCTCACAAACATCCAACAAATGTTATTTAGAAAATCGAAACAGTCCGAAGAAAATTATTATGAGTGATATAGCAAGATGCTGTTGTATCCGTTTTGTTTCCGGACTTGCCTTTTTCGACAGGAACAACAACACAAAGATGGATATATATGCGTTTTTATATTCAATGACTGTAATAGACAGTGAATGAAACTCAATTAAAAGCATTTAACAGACAAAAAACTGATTTACCAAATTACTGTTAAATTAGAAATGTGTCTAAACAGCACGCATGTACCCCACCATGCAGCTCTTTCTAAATGATAAAGCATGACAATATGCATACCAATTATGTCATTTTATATTGTATTTTCTATTTATGTGTTCTGTCAGTCTGAGAAGGTTAAGGTACCATCTCATAATACTTATCACTTTTGCAGGCCTCCTAGCAGATCTCAATGAAAATAAAGGTTTATATTAAGGTTCAATTTTTGCAAAATAACGGCTTTTTATTGAGTTTTCGGTAAAAGTAAAGAGGAAATAAAGGCTAATCTTGACATTCTAAACTGATGGATATTTAGGAAATGACCCTAAATTCCACATGCATTCCAGTATAATACTTACAAAAGACAATTTAAAAAAAACATCTTATTATTTTTTAATATGAATTAAATGTAGTTCACTGTAAATAAACAATAATGACAGCAAAATAAGCACTGCACTCTTATTATTTAAATGGGAAAACAGTCACAATCCATATAGAAAAGTACATCTTAATGAAAAGATCAAGAACAAAGAGGAAGGCATTTTGTCCTTTTTGGATGTTGTTTAAAGTCTATTTTTAGCAAAGTATAGATCACTTGAAGGCATTTCAGTTCTTATTCTTGCAAATAATAATTTTAGTGAATCTGATGGATTTGTTCTGCCTGGTGTATATATGATGGCTGTCAGATAACAGACTTTTAAAAACAACACAAAATTGCAAGGTGATGGATGCTCCACAATATGCATTTTGATGAATGATCCACAATATTCATTCCGGCAAGTTTTGGGAATGAAATAAAAAATCACTAGTTGCAAGGCCAAATCAATAACCAAAACTATGTTTGAGCATGAAACAAAAAATACCATACAACTAGACATGTGTCCGTAGTACACGGATGCCCCCACATTCCGCTGGTTGTCAAAAAACTCTGCTGTCGGAAAAAATGCAGCAACATACCCAGGCGCACAGGTTCACATGCTGACGAATATGTTTAGAAAGTTTGATCAGTCTAGCAGTTATACGTTTTGAGTTACACGCCACACAAATCCAAAAATGTCATTTTTGGTAAAAAAGGGGCCATAGCTCCGCTGATGTCGGAAACAACTGCACCAAAATACCCAGGTGCACATGTTCACATGCTGATTAATATGTTTGTAAAGTTTCATCACTCCATCAGCAATACTTTTTGAGTTACGCAAGACACAAGTCCAAAAATATCATTTTTTGCTAAAAAAGGGCCATAACTCTGCTGATGTCGGAAAACACTGCACCAAAATACCCAGGTGCACAAGCCCCGATGCCGATGAATATGCTTATAAAGTTCCATCACTCTAGCAGTTAAACGTTTTGCGTTATGCGCCACACAAAAATCAGACTGACGGATGGAAGGACGGACAAGGACAAATCTATATGCCCCCCCCCCCCCTCTAAAGTGGGGGCATAAAAATGCAGATTATACAAAATCACTAACAAAATACAAAGTTCTTAACTTCAATACATCACTTAGTAAGAACATAATTGTAAAAGATCATCTTATCTCCGTATTTTAGCTTCTTTCGAATGTCCATTGAATTTCATACAGTAGTTCCAGAAAAAGTCTTGACACAACTAATACAGGTACAGTTTGAGGTTCTTGAATACAGTAGCAATGAGTAATGCAATGTAGCTGGCATGCACACCTAAACAGTAGCCACAGCATGTAAAATTCTTGCCTAAAATATCAACGACAATGTGATGGCTTATACAACTGTTAATGACACGCTAAAAATATTAATGGAAATAGAATATTCTTTGACATATCTATGATCTTGCCTATATCACAACCTGATAATTTCCACCTTTAAGGCCATGAGTTTCTATCAAATTTCTTGCTCAGAATGTAAACAAAAGTGCAGGTATTCATTTTGCTGGGCGTCACTAAATGCATGTACAAGCCGTACCGCCAACATGGGACATTCTATTGACATAGTAAATTACAATTTCAATCATTTTATTGTTTCTAATTGTTTACAGTTGTTTTGATATAATTGATATAAACAATCTTTAAACATAACGTATCTTCATTATATTGGTTGAAAACAATAACATTCAGTATTTCTGTGTTGACCCACCCAGAGCAGCAGTGGAAACCAAAAGAAGCAGGTTGCAGCAACCAGCTACAATGCATCTTGTTGTGGATCTTTGGGAAGTCTTCAACTGATACATTCTAAGGCCTTCCATGTCCAATAATTTGGTATGAAATGATAACGGTACTTTACACAAAATGTTTAGTATTACCATTAATATACAGGATAGTTGCAGAGATATTCTGTTGATAAATATTTTAGGGTTATTGCTACCCTGCTATATCCACAACGTTTTTACTTGAAGTCTTGTAAAATTTAATCTGCACACAAAGGTTTGAAATGTTTGTAAGAACATTTGCATTAGTCTTGTATGTGATAGTTTAAATATTTATTACTATAACAAGATGCAACAAACTGATTGAAACAAATATGTAGGTTTTGTGAGCAAATTACCAGTTTTTACAGGTTTTCCAGGAAAAATAAAGGTTTTAAAGGATTTTCCCAAAATTAAAGGTTTACAAAGGTTTTAAAGGAGGCCTGGAGTTTTGCAAAGTAATTTAAAACTCTTCAATGCCGGTTAAAATTATGCTCTGGAAATACTTAATAGTTTTCATTCTTATATTTGGCCTTTGAATGTGACCTTGACCTTGGATCTAGTTATTGCATGTGACACTCATTCTTACAATGCTTATCACTTTTGCCAAGTTATTTGAAAATTGTTCAATGCCAGACACGTTTATGAACTGGATATACTCAGAAGGCATTCTGGCATTCAGGAATTTCCAAACGGAGCTCAAGTTCACAGTTTTCACTTACAAACACTAACGGTGAACTGAATATTTGCCGTTGATTTTCTTCCTCATTTTGGCCAATTTCAATTTCATCACTAGGACCAACTTGACGAATGTAGATTGGCATCTCAACAGGACTGTTAAGCAGTCCTGCTGTAAACAGACTGTTCGGTGAGGACCTTACTGTCTGGATTCTGTGACTTGCCCATGCTTGTTGCCAAATGTGTAGTTTTTCATTTATCTTTGGCAGAAAGACATAGTGAAGAGCAGTTATATGAATATCGTTCAGTATATCAAGAACACCTTCATCTTCCATGAAATGAAAAAGTGAATAATAAAAGCACAGAACCCCCTCATAAACGTCTCTCCAAAGTCGTTCAATCCTTTGATTATGGATGCTTTTGCAAGTAAGCATGCTGCCTGAGCTACGAGCTTGAATCATAAAGTCAGCAATACCAACATTTTCCAGCCCCTTGTCTGAGCGTACTCGCAGCGGTACACCAAACTCATGAACACCTTCTTCAAAACACTTCAAAACTGCAGCCGATTTGTTATTATCTGTACATTTTAAGAATGTGACCAGTCTACTAAATCCGTCAATTCCACCAGCAATAACAAAATTCCATCTTATCAGTTTATGGTTCGTGTCCACATGCCATAGATTGTTTGGGCCTGTCACCTCATATTCTCTCCTATGTATACGCCTGCGGCTTCTTTGTTGCACACCACTTGAATCAACCTGATGTAAGGAATCTCGCATATCTGATCTCGAAACCTGAAGAAAAAATCATTACATAATTATAAGCAATATAAAACAAGAGGGTCAAGATGGTCCTGGGTCGCTGAGTTTAGCTAGAACTGCCACCGTCATGGCGCAAATACTCTTGCCACCTCAATCATTAACAGTTATTGGCGTTGAATAATAACATGAATAAGTATGTGGTCAGACAAAGGAGTGATTTGAAGGAATATGGTAAAGGGTAACCGAAGGAACATTTCTGGGAAAGCTGTTTTCAAATCCAGCTAGGGGTTTCATACAAGGAGATTTTCAAAATTTTCAATACAGCCATATAAGAAAAACAGCCCCGCCCCTGGCGGCCATGTTTTTTCATGAATCAAAATGATTTAAAATAATTGGAAGAAGGTCACCCGAGGAACATTTCTGTAAAATGATTTTGAAATCCAGCCAGTGGTTTCAGACAAGAAGATTTTCAAAGTTTTCAATATAGCCATATAAGAAAACTGCCCCGCCCCATGGCGGCCATGTTTGTTAACGAATCTAAATGATTTGAAGTAATTTGGTAGAGGGTCACCCAAGGAACGTTTCTGTGAAATTTATTTGAAATCCAGCCAGTGGTTTCAGACAAGAAGATTTTAAAGTTTTCAGTATAGCCATTTGGTGAAAACTATTTTCAAATCCAGCCAGTGGTTTTTGACGAGAAGATTTTTTAAGTTTTCCAGTTTTTAAGCTTTGGCTGCCATGTCAACCAGAGTTTTCAATATATTCTAATGAATTGAAGGAATTTGTTAAAGGCCCATCCAAGGAACATTACTGCCAAGTTTGGTTAAAATCCACCCAGCGGTTTCAGAAAAGTTGTTTGAAGTAAAATGTTTCCCGACGCCGGAAACAGACTGATCACATAGCTTACCCTCGAGCACTTTGTGCTCAGGTAAGCTATAAAAAGTAAAAAGTGGGCCATGATGGCCAAAGTGCTCACCTGAGTACAGGCAATAACAGCGAATAGCTCTGACATCTGAGTGTCACCGCCTACAAAATGACCCACATAAGACAGATATCTTACTGTTGCTGACCTGCCAATCGACAGGTGCAATACAAATGCCCGTCTTGTCGTCTTCTGTTAACCTGAAAATTGACAGATGCTTATACAGATGCCTGTTTGGCCTATTTCTCCTGGCAATTGATAGGTGCAATACTGATGCATTTAAATTTTTGGGGAAAAAAAGCAAATTTATTAATCAGTGTTTTTTTCATCTGTTGGGTAAAGGTGGCGGGGCCTTTCAGATGGGGGAATTTTGCGTCAAAGGGGATTTTTTTTAGAAAAGCATTATAGTAAAATTACGTGTTTCTATTTTACTTTGTAATAAAACATTAATTAATCAAATGTTTTGCTACAAATGATAACTTAGGTAAAATGTTTTAACTTGGTTTGAAGAAAAATTGCCTGGATATTTTACGAAATCACTCTATCTTAGTCAATTTCTGTCCCATTTTGCTCATTTTTTTTTCAAAATATATCTTACATTCTGAGGGGACTTTTAAAGATTAATATAGGGGAAAAATATATACCTTTTAAGCAGGGGAATGGGGCCGAATTTCGGTCCCAAATTGGCCATAAAAAACACTGTTAATGATCCATTTAGCGTCAAAATCTTGCATATAATACAGACATTGCTTTTAATAATATTATCCAGTATCTGTTGATATAACAAGAGCTTGCTAGAAATCATCTTTAATTAGACAATGAATGCTGACAAACTGCCTGTTGTTTGCACAAGTTTGATCAAACATGATTAAAATCGCATTTTGATATGGCCTTTTATAAGCAAGGATTTAGCGGATACAGTTAATTTATTAACCCAATGGAAAACGACCGAAATGAAAGAAAAGCCTGTTTTTATTTAACCAAAAGAACAAATATAATATTTTGATTAAAAAAAAAAAAAAAACTGGTTTGATTTAACAAAGAAAAACTTTTGAGTAGGGACCTTTTCGTCCGGTAGGTAGGCAACGGCTAACGAAGTTAATTTTCATTTTGGCCTTATGGATGTTTTTCACAAACAATTAAGGGGCCATAACTTTGGCCTCTCTGGTCTGATCTAGCCCAGGAATTTTAGTAGGTTTTGAAAACCAGGAGTCAATTGAACCCTAGCTTTAAAATATGATGCAAAGCATAGTATTTCCTCGAGTCTAAAATGAGAAAATTGCATTGTACTTGCATAAAAAAAGCAGGATTCTGCGTCAATTAAATCCATGTGGCCCATATTAAACAATGACTGAGACCTCATGGTCAAACCCAAACCATGCATGTCTGGTCAAGAATAGGCTATACATGAAGTCTCTGTATTCCATATTTAAGTCACACAAGAACATTTACAAAAACTGTTAAGATATATCTTTCTGAGTAAAAATAAGCATTTTTTTTTAAATTTATACATAAACTTTAGTAATTCAAAACACCTGCAGACAGTCATTGCCATAACCAGCAAATATGTATAAATTATTGTTTTACTTTCGGGAATATTTTTTCCTGAATTTTCACATACTTTTTTAGAATGTGATTTTTCACAGACTTTTTTCCAAATTGCCTGACAATTCACTGACCATGAAAAAAGGGGGAATAACTCTGGTGTTCCTGGTCTGATCTGGCCCATTATGAAATCTGTATCACCTCTACATGCCCAACTGTTTATGCATTACGGACGACAGATGAAGCAGGACAGTCCCCCCTATACCAATACTATTTATGTACCACTCGCTACCTTGTGCCTTTATCCAGCTTTTTCATAATTTGTGTTTGTCATTTAAATCAAGCTTCATATGATTAATGTATTGTAAATACATTTTTACATGTATGCTATTCAAATTTAAAATTGGTAACATTTTCAGACCATGAATATTAATGACTATATAGAAAGAGCAACATAAATGAAACAAAAAACTTATTGATTAAACAGAATGCATAATTATTATATGACAATCACTAACCTTAATATCTGCTAATGAAAAAAAAATCAATTGTATCATATCAATATAATATACATTAACAATACTTCATGTTGTGCTTCAGGTCAGACTGTCAGATAATTATATGTATCTTTGAATGTACGATATTCTTTACAATTGCTAAAACAATATAATTACGGGGCTACAGATAACATTGAAAATACTAAACTAAATCATAATAAGAGGACCAACATCGCCAGACACTCTTCTTGCCCAGTGCCAAGATTTTTTCAGCCCATTACAACATTAGTAATCAAGTACTAAAATGGTAAGACTATTATATGTTTAAACTGTTGGTAGTAGAGGACTGTATGGTAAGACTATGTTCCAAAGACGTGGGCCATGTGTCACACAGAAATATTTTATTTTTTAAGGATGATCCAACTAAAGTCAATAGAATCACATATTAATTAAGACCTGCCTGTGGCCATTTTTAGCCCATGGCCACCAATTTTAAGAACATTGGTAACGGACCATGTGTTGATGCTATCTACATATCAAAATGCCCATACCAAATGCCCAGGCAGTGTAGCTTCAAAGAATATTTTTATCGTTTTTCCCCATAATAAAACAATGCAACATGTAATTTATTTTTAAACGAATGCTCTTCCAAATTATGAGCATACACGAGTTGTGCAAGTTTGATCATGATTAGATGAACAAGAGAACAGCCTACGGGTGCTGGACGCTCGACTTTCTCATGTTTGATAGTACTCTAGGCTTTTGTGTATGGAATAAGTTTATCACTGTCATGAAGTATTTTGAATTTCAAGTCAATACCTCTTATAGATATTGAGAAATTTGACCTAAAGCAAACAATTCTAATTTGAAACAAGAGGGCCACGATGGCCCGAGGTCGCTCACCTGATATCTATGTATGAAGTTTCATTAAAATATCTCAATAGGTTCTCAAGTTATTAGGCGAAAACTGTTTTCCTATTTTTAGTAACAGTGACCTTGACCCCACCCACCACATAAGTAAAGCAAGGTCTCGATATAAGGTGCCTACGTATGAAGTTTCATTAAAATATCTCAATGTGTTCTTAAGTTATTGAGCGTAAACCGTATTTCTACTTTTAATAACAGTGACCTTGACCCCACCCACCCCATAAGCAATCTCAAGTGAGGTCTCGATATAAGATATGTGTATTAAGTTTCATTAAAATATCGCAATGCGTTCTCAAGTTATTGAGCGGAAACCGTTTTTCTATTTTCAGTAACGGTGCCTTGACCCCACCCACCCCATATGAAATCCCAAGCAATGTCTCGATATAAGGTACTTATGTATTAAGTTTCATTAAAATAGCTCAATGGGTGGTTCTCAAGATATTAGCGGAAACCAATTTTCTACTTTTAATAACGGTGACCTTGACCCCAACCACCCCATATGCAATCCAAATCGAGCTTCAATATAATGTATTTATGTATTTTTTCATTAAAATATGTCAATGCGTTCTCAAGATATTGAGCGGAAACCATTTTTCTATTTTTAGTAACAGCGACCTTGACCCTGACCCCTCCCACACCATATGCAATCCCATGCGAGGTGTCGATATAAGGTATCTATGTATTAAGTTTCATTAAAATATCACAACTTCTTTAAACAGTATTGTTTTGTAGTCAACCTACAATTAGTATTTAAATAAAAAATAATTAACTTTTGAATTGTATCAAAATACACTACGATAAATACTGTGTGCACACAACCAAAAGACGTATCTACTTTTTTCATTTTCTAAAAGTAGATTCGACGTATTTGGTTGTTACTAACTGAAACATTTTTTTTCTTTTGTCAAATCTAGATTTTTAAGATCTATTTTTTTGAAAGCAGGATTCATAAAAAGGGAAGTAACCTATCGAAGACATACTACATTTAGATATAAAGTATTGATTTAAAAAATGATAAATGTTTAATTGTTTTACAAATATCTATGAACAAACAATTATGATACTATGAAAAAAGGTACCATTTTGAATAATGAAATTGTTACTATATGTGTTTTAACTCTCACTTACATTAATTTTCTGCTAGATATGCTGCACTTTTGTATACACACAAAACAATGTTTCATAGGGTAGTAACCTGATTTTGGTCTTATTATATTTTTGATATCAAATTATTAAATTTAAGAAAGATCAATGTTTGATAAATAACCACGTAAATTACCTTTTATATACGAAAAAACATGGTAAAAATATAACATTTTGCATAATGAATTTTGTTACCAAATAATATTAATTTTCTCTTGTATTGCGGCTACTAACTATCGCTCTTCCTTTGAGAATCGAAGCATTGTATTATGTATATTTAATATTGTTTTATTGTTTGAGATGAGCTTTATGTGAGGATACAATTACACATAAACACGTCTGCACACACAAATGTGTCACTTCCTCATGCATTCACATACTTGTACACACACACACACGCGCGCGCGCGCACACACACACACGCACACGCACGCACGCATGCACACCCACACATGCACGCACGCACGCACGCACGCACATACACACACACACATTCACATACGTACATGCTATACACGCAAACATCTGCTCCCCCCCCCCACACACACACGCGTACACGCATGCACACACACACACACACACACACACATGCACGAGTAATACAACACCTTCTAATGTGATTTTTGTGTACATCAAATGTAAAAACACTTATGCTATAGATGATAAGGATGCTGGTCTTCTACCAAGGTTAAATCATTTATGATATACTTATGATATACATGTGCGAACAATCTAAACACTTTAAATATAGAATAGTATTAATGGAACTCTAACACAGCTATTTTTAGGCATGGCGGAGCCTTAAATTTACACTCATAATCTTTTTTTAGCCGAATGGCATTTTTTGTTTTAAACATAGATTTAAGTATCGTTCGTTCGTAACAGAAATAAATTCTCTTAAGACATTTAATGAAAACAATTCTATTTATAAGGACATAATTCATAAAATTATTAAACACATTTGTAATCAATATGACTATAAAATTAGGTAGTTTCAACACTAAAGGTATTGCATCATCAACAAAACGTCGTCAAGTACTCCAATGGTTAAAAGAAAATAAATTTGACATATATTTTTTACAAGAATTACATTATTGCGAAAAAATAGACAATAACATTTGGGGAGATGAATGGGGTGGAGATTTGTTTTTAAGTGGAAATAGTTCAAATTCTCTTGGAGTAGGTATTTTCATTAATCCAAATACAACTCTTGATTATACAATTAAAGAATACATCGATATTGTTGAAGGCAGATTGAAACTTTTACATATTGAAACTCATGGGAGACAAATAATTTTGATGAATGTTTATGGTACAAATACTGACACTGTTGAATTTTTTAATGTTTTGGAAAACTATGTACAAACATACTTCGACCATTCAATAATAATTGGAGGCGATTTTAATACGGTGATTGATCATAAAGCAGGCAAACTAAATGGAAGGCTAGATACAAATAAAAAATGTTGCAAGAACATAAATGAGCTAATTGAAAGTTATGATTTATGTGACATTTGGCGACTTCACAATCCTGACAAAAATGTTTATACTTGGCACTTAAACACTAACCCTCCAATTATTTTGCAGACTTGATTATTTTTTAGTTACGTGCAATATAATAAATTTCAGTACATATTGTAACATAGCACCAGGCTTCAAATCTGATCACTCACTAGTATGCATACGACTTGAAATAGAAACAACGAAAAATGGCCAGGGCTACTTCAAAATAAATAATTCATACTCGAACAAGAATACGAAACACAAATTAAGATATCAATAACAGAAATAGCTCAAATGAATATTGAGGCAAATCCAAATACGCTCTGGGAAATTATAAAAGGAACCATTAGGGACGTAACAATTAAATACTCAAGTGTAAAATCAAAAAATAAACAAAAACAAGAAATGATACTACAAACCAACATATCACAACTAGAGCAAGACCTTATTAGTGAACCTGGTAATATATCTAAACAAAACGATTTAAAGTTGGCGCAAGAGAATTTAAACGATTTGATCGAACAAAATATAAAAGGTATACTACTTAGAACAAAAGCCCAATGGGTCGAAGGCTCAGAAAAGAATTCAAAATATTTTTCAAATCTTGAAAAGAAACGATCAGAAACGAAAACTGTACATCAACTTAAAACGAATGAAAATGAAATTTTAAAAGACCAAGCTTCAATATTAACAAATGTTAAATCATTCTATGAAAAATTATATAAGAAAAACAAAAATATAATTAATGATGAGAAAAACCATTTTTTCAATAACATACATAATAAAATAAATTTGGACCAAATTGAAAATGAAAATAGGTACTTATCAGAATACGAATGTGTTAACGCCTTAAAGGAAATGAAGAACAATAAAAGTCGTGGTTCAGATGGTATATCTGCAGAATTTTATAAAATATTCTGGAATGACATAAAACAATATGTATTGTCGTCGCTCAACTACTCGCTTGACAACAATAACTTAACAAAACTGCAAAAACAAAGCATTATTACTTTATTACCGAAATCTGGAAAAGATACTTGTTGATTGATAACTGGAGACCTATTTCACTTTTAAATGTTGATTATAAAATTGCGTCTAAAGCAATAGCTAATCGGATTAAACCACTTTTAGACACTATTATTAGTACAAACCAGACTGGATTTATAAAAGGGAGATATATCGGAGAAAACGTTAGAATTTTACAATAAATAATTGAAAAGGCAAATGATACCAATGAACCTGGTCTTATATTCTTTTCTGACTTTAATAAAGCTTTCGACAGCATTGATCATGGTTTTATGTTTAAATGCCTCGACACCTTTCAGTTTAGTCAACACACAATAAATTGGGTAAAGCTTTTTTATCGTAATGCAATGTCATGTGTAACAAATAATGGCCAGTTTTCAGAATTTTTCAACATACAAAAAGGTGTCAGACAAGGCTGTCCACTATCTCCTTACCTATTCATTATATGCATAGAACTTTTGTCTGCAGAAATAGATTTAAATCAAAATATTACAGGAATAAATATACATAATGTTCACGTTAAACAATCAATGTTCGCTAATGATGCATCCTTTATGTTAGATGGCACACAAAAATCATTTGAAACTTTAATAAATGTATTCGAAAACTTTGCATCAATATCGGGTTTAACACTCAACAAAAGCAAATGTAAAATTATAAAATTTGGTTCATTAAAATCAAGACAAATTCAATACTGTAAACATAAACAATGAAAAACCTTCAAGTCAAATTAAATGGAATTGAAATTTTGATAATATAGATTGGAGGTATACGCACAGTTTTGTTTTTAGAGTCTCCAGAGACACATACATACAATGGTTGCAGACTAGAATTGTACATAGAATTTTAGGAACTAGATCTTTGTTACATAAAATGAAAATTTTAAACGACAACATGTGTATTTTTTGCAAGACACATGAGGAGACATTAATTCATCTGTTCTGGGAATGTGAACACATACAGCCAATTGTTAACCATATCAAAAATGAGATAGCCTTAAATCATATTAACTTGCCTTCACTTTCATGTCAAGACATGCTTTTTGGAATTTGTAACGAAAAAATGATTCATGTAAACATTTTGTTACTTCAAACAAAAAGGTACATTTGTATGTGTAAAAAATCAAATAGAATTCCGACCATCCAAGGACTTAAGAAAAGTCTGCAGATAGCATGGGAAATCCAAAAACACACTTGGTGTGAGAACGAGTTTCCGAATTGGTCAGTTGTAAGACTCTTGATACAATGAACCCAAAAGTATGCTAATAAGATATTAAAATATACACTAACCTTATTATATATTGTCAGTACACTGTGTTCAATTTTTTTTTTTTTTTTTTTTTTTTTTTTTTTTCTTTACTCTGCAAACTCAAATATTTTTGCAGCATGATTTGCTGCAAATATTTGCAGTACAGCTAATCCATTGTAAACAGTATTTACTAAGTAATAGATGTATTTTGTAATGTGTTAACTGCTACATCATATGGAATGTTTGTGTATCAACATCATTGACAATTGTTTCTAACACATAAAAATGAAACTAACACAAAAAAACTCTGTACGGTATGGAGCTGTGAAATAAATGTTATTTTCCAAAAAAAAAAAAAAAAAAAAAAAAAAAAAAAAGGGGAAAAAAAAAAAAAAAAAAAAATCCCAACATGCCACAGCTCTGGGAATCAACTTCAGTAATAAATCTGAGGAAATAATCGAACTTAACATACCAACTAAAATAAACGAATTTGAAAGTTCTTTAAATAAATGGAAACGATTGAAATTATCAGCGATGGGGAAAATTACAGTTTTAAAATGTTTTGCATTTCCAAAACTAGTTTACCCTCTCACTGTTCTCCCGAATCCACCCGAGAACATCATTAAACAAATTAAATCGATAAGTTTTAAATTTCTCTGAGTTGAAAAACCCGACATGGTTGCAAGAAAACGAATTATTCAAGATTACTCAGAGGGTGGTCTCAAAATGCTTCATATTGACCTTTTCATTGAATTACTCAAAGCAAGTTGGGTTAAACGCTTTATTTTCCAAACAGAATCTAAATTGATACAAATCAATACCAACATGCTAGATAAATTCGATGGTTCATTAATATTCAAATCAAATTTAAAACCCACTGACGTTAAAACCACAAATATAAAATCTGAGTTTCTGAAAAATGTGATTCACGGATGGCTTTGCGCGTCCTGTAACGATGACCCACATGCCAATCCAAAAACAACTTATTTGGAATAATACATTTATAAAGCATAATAACAAAACGCTATTTTTTAAAACATGGTTTGAAAACGGAGTACAAATGTTAGAACATATATTCAATTTCAGAACCAAACAATTTTACACCTTTCCAGAAATCGTTTACCTTTATAATTTAAACAAACATGATTTTTTGAAATATAACGCTTTGATAAACAGCATTCCTATTGAATGGAAACAATTATTACAGCAAAGCCACATCGAGTATTTCCGCTCCAGGATACATGTTCACCAACATCACAGAATCAACCAAATTATGTAAAGTATTATATGGAAAACTAGTATTAAAAGAAAAACCAAAAGATTAAAAAAAAAAAAAAAAATGGAAATTATTACAAAATTTGGAAGAAATTAATTCAAAATTAATTTTCACTCAACCTTTAAAATTATCTATTGATACTAAATTGAGAAGCTTTCAATATAAATATTTAATGCAAATTATTCCGAACAACACCTTGTTGCATAAATGCAAAATAAAGTCTTCAAGTTTGTGCGATTTTTGTTCAATGTATCCTGATTCAAATATCCACATGTTTTGGGAATGTCAATACGTACAAATATTTTGGACATGCCTTCAAAAATTTATACAGGACATGTTGGGCATGGGAGATACGCTAGATTTGAATTATGCTAACATATCATTTTGTAATATTCAAAATGTTACTAAAATGAATTCATACTGCATTAACTTTATAATTTTGTTTGCAAAATTGTATATATTTAAATGTAAAAATGAAAACAGTGTGCCACAAATAAATATGTTTAAAAATGTCCTCAGAAAACGAATTAAATTAGAAGAAATAATTTCACACGTACAGAATAAGTATGAACATTTCCTGTCACGCTGGACTCATTTTATTTCATTCTAATCTTTTTTACGAACCCATCCATGTTAAACTTAGCAAAAACTTTTCTTCTCTTCATTATACATATTTTCTATTTCTTTTTTTTATGTTGTATAGATAAAAATTTCTTTGTAAAACACACTTTGTACTGTAAACTGATTTGATGTAATATGTATATTGGGGTTTGAAAAGAAATAAAATTGGAATGACAAAAAAAGTTTCATTAAAATATCTCAATGCGTTCTAAAGTTATTTGAGCGGAAACCGTTTTTCTATTTTTAGTAACAGTGACCTTGACTTTGACCCACCCATCCCATATGCAATCCCAGTCGAGGTCTCGATATAATGTTTTGACCAAATATGAAACCTCTGGGCCTTGTGGCTTCAGAGAAGAATTTTTAATTTTGCCATTTACGTCTATATAAACCGTGTGAGCCAGTGTTGACCCCATGGGCATCATTTGAACAATCTTTGTAGAGGACCATTATACAACATACTATAACAAATATGAAACCTCCGGGCCTTGCGGTTTCAGGAAAAAAGATTTTTAAAGTCATTTTGCTATTTAAGTCTATATAAACATTGTGACCCCCGGGGTGTGGCCAGTTTTGACCCCAGGGGCATCATTTGAACAATCTTTATAGAGGACCACTATACAATGTTACATACCAAATATGAAACCTCTGGGCCTTGCAGTTTCAGAGGAGAAGATTTTTAAAGTCATTTTGCTATTTAAGTCTATATAAACCATGTGAGCCACAGGGTGTGGCTAGTTCTGACACCAGGGGCATCGTTGAACAATCTTTGTAGAGGACTACTATACAATGTTACATACCAAATATGAACACTCTGGGCCTTGCAGTTTCAGAGCAGAAGAGTTTTAAAGTCATTTTGCTATTGAAGTTTACATAAACCATGTGACCCCCGGGATGTAGCCAGTTTTGACCCCAGGGGCATCATTCAAACAATCTTTGTGGAGGACCACTATACAATGTTACATACCAAATATGAAACCTCTAGCCTTGCGGTTTTAGAGAAGATTGTTAAAGTCATTTGCTATACAAGTCTATATAAACCATGTGACCCCCGGGGCGTGGCCAGTTTTGATCCCAGGGCATCATTTGAACAATCTTTGTAGAAGACCACTAGAGGATGTCACATTTCGAATATGAAAGCTCCAAGCCTTGTGGTTTCTGAGAAGAAGATTTCTAAAGTTTTCAGATTTTAAATCTATGTTTAGCTCTGGTGACCTACATATGCAGCGGACCGGAACGATTTGAACAAGTTTAAAAGAGGGTCACTCAAGGATCATTCCTGTGAAGTTTGGTGAAAATCTGCCCAGTGGTTTGGGAGGAGATGCTCTTTGAATGAAAATGTTGACACACGACGGACGACGCACGACAGACGACGGACAAAGGCGATCCTAAAAGCTCACCATGAGCACGTTGTGCTCAGGTGAGCTAAAAATGGCAATAACTCCACCAAAATCCTTGATATAGTCACCTCATCAATACCTTTTATAGATATTGTGAAATTTTACCTAAAGCAAAATTTCTCAGTTGAAAAAAGAGCAATTATGAGTACTCAAGCCAAATCCTTGATAAGTTCATCACTGTGATACTTTGAGTTTGAAGTCAAAACCTCAGAAAGGTATTGAGAAATTTGACCTAGAGTATTCACAAGCTTTTTCTTCGATTTGGTCAGGTGACCTAGTTTTTGTCCCCTCGTGACCCAGTTTTAAACTCATTCGAGATAAATGTGACTTTTAGAGTGTTCACAAGCTTTTTCTTCAATTAGCCCTAGTTAGTGACATAGTTTTTGACCCCACATGACCCATTTTCGAACTCTTCTGAGATGTCATTGGGATAAAATTTAATGTTCTAAGCAAGTTTCATCTTGATTGGGCAAAAACTGTGGCCTCTAAAGTGTTCACAAGTTTCATGTTGATCGGGCAAAACAATTTACCGCTAGAGTGTTGACAAGCTTTTTCTACAATTTGACCTGGTGACCTAGTTTTGGACCCCAAATACGACCCAGTTTTGAAAAAGTCTGAGATATCATTTGGACTGTGCAAGTTTCATGAATATTGTGCAATAAATGTGGCCTGTATAGTGTTCACAATGTAAATGTTGACGACGGACAACGCACGAGGGACAAAAGGCGATCACAAAAGCTCACCATAAGCACATTGTGCTCAGGTCAGCCAAAATGGGGGAAAAACTCTAGTGTTCTTGGTTCTATCTGGCCCATCATTGCTCTCAGATCGAATGGTCATAGATGAACTGTGCAAGTCAACAAGGAATGAAAAGTTCACAAACAAGGGGAAATAACTGGTCTTTCTGGTCTGATCTGGCCCATTTTGGACATTGACTGAGACCTTATTGTCATACACAAGCAGTGCAAGTTGTTCAAGTGTCTATCCTCGACATTGTCCATTGTTTGCATTTTTCTCACGAACAAGTGGGAATTCCTTTATGGATTATTTTGAAATCATCTTGCCATACACACGCTGTGCAAGTTTAGTTAATATGAGATGAAAAATGAAGTATCAGGCTCTCCAGCTGTTATTTGTTTTTCCTTTTTGTTTTGAAGTGCTCCTAGTTTTTCTTGAATCCTCCTAGTATTCCTAGTTTTGCATTAGCAGCATTATGTGGGAAAGTTTCAAGTTTGTGTTTTGAATGTGTCTCAGAGACCTTTTTGCAGAAAACAATGTACAGGTGTCCAGCTGACTTGTCTGTGGCAGTGTGATTCGGTGTCACTGATACATAGTTTGGCTTTCATCCTGGTCCCATGATGATTTAAGACAAGCCTCAGACAAAACCATTATACTTACACATAAGTGTATATTTGTAACATTTGAAGTACATTTAGAAGCAGTAGCATGTGTTCTGAATATATTATATTGGATGTACATGTTTTGCATACAATGGCCAAGACCTCATTTAATTCAACGATGCTTATGCTGTGGAGAAAGAGTTGTTACCAAATACATTTGTAGATTACACAAATTTATGACTTCAATATTTCAAAATTATGGAAACTGAACTGTGTCGTAGAATGTACATTTTGGGTCTGCTTATTATATTTGGTAACAACTTGATTTTGCTTTGCTATGATCAATGACTGACACACAACTCACAAGTTGTTACCTCAAATATTACTGTATCAGAGTGTTTATGATTTATGTCGGTTTAGGGTCATGCTTGTGTTTGCGTCTCTGTTACTGCCCTTGTTTCTGCCTGAAGTAATCTTGTCTTGCTACTAGTGCTACTTTGTCTTATTTTTAAAAGCATGCGATCCATACCATTTAACCATTCCCGCAACTACTTTTTATATATACTAAAACAGAAAAGAAACACTCACTCTTGCTTTGGATGTGTCCGTTGTTTGTTCTTAGCATGCTAAATTGTACTTGCATTACCTAATATATCTACCCTTTGATTAAGATAAGATAAGATTTATTTAAAGTCGGCAAGACAAATAACAAAATAACATTGTATGCACTTGTCTAGATTTACATGTTTATGTAGTTTGGAGTTGTTGTTTGTTTTCAATAATAATTGTTTCTGTAATATTAGACATATAGGCCTTTCTTAATATTAACCTCATGCATAAAACATGAGAACTCCAGAGCAGGCTGAGATGGGCAGATGTAAACACTGCATTACTGATATGCAGTATGCTTGATTCGTATAGTGACCGAGATACACATAACCTTCCAAAATGTACATTTACTTTTGTTGAACATTACATTAAAGCAAATAAATTTTCATCTGGCCATTAATCAATCTCATGCTACCGTTTCTAAAGTGAGGGATATATACATAGTCTTAAACGTTCAGTTTGTTTTTTCTATTGCACATTTCAGGTATTGAATCAAGATCCATAGTGAACTGTTAAACAAATCTAATATCCACCCCAAGAGTTATTTGTGGCCATTAACTACAGATTCTTATCTCAAGTTTAGGTTAACAAGTAGGGCACATGCAAAATAGACATATAAAACAATCAAGCATAAACTACTAGTATCAAATGAGGTGCAATCATTATCGGGTAAGAACATCAGGACATTTGTATGAATTACTGGTACACAAACTTGTTTCCCTACAAACTACCATACATACTATATTATTTTGTTCAACCAAAAGATTTGGGTTGTACGAAAAATGAACCAAGATTATTAATTATAATAAGGTATTGACACAAATGGTCTGCACTGGGCTTGAACGGTGATTGTTTTGTTTAGTGTCAAAATGACTATCATTTAGAAACTATCTTCTTCAACAGAGATGTGTGCAAAAATATCAAAGTTACAGTTGGTTTGATATTTTCTTATTGCTTCATTAAGTTATTAAGACATGCTATTATCCACAGCTGGTTAGCTAAACAAATTATTAAATTAAATTTAATGGAAGCAATTAAACAATATCGATTTCAGATATTTCATTTATATTGAAGCAACCCTTCAAAATTATTTTACTCATTCCAAAAAGTCAACATTAACTGGTCAATAGGTAAATAGAAAATGAAAATACCATTTTGTTTGGGGTTGAAATGATACAATGGGCATCCTTATGAGTAATCTCCTTGGCGCCTAAAATTTCCTCACAACAGTCAAACACTAGGAACTGCCCCTTTCTTCTTTAATAGTTATCCATCAGGCAAAATCATCTTTTTCAAGTATTTAGACAATTCTGTTGTTCTAAAAATCGTGACGTTTAAGTAAATATGACACTGACCTGTGTTGTATTGTAACATACACTATTATGGCAAGTTAGAATAAGAAATCTAACGTACAATAGACTGTTTTATTGCACCAATAATTTATATGCAGTTAGCACTACGTAAGTCAGAGGTTTTGCAAAGTAATTATTAGAGTAAAAATCTGCATTCATGACTGCATCAGAAAAAATGAATTTAAAACAAAACAGAATATTTGTATACATCGAGAAAAGTTTGACAATAAAACAAAACTGTATTCATGCATGCATGAACACAGTTTTCGAGAACAGTGAAAACAATCAAAGACAAAATCAGTTTTAAAGAAAGAGTAATTAAAGAATGTGAATACTGTCATTAATATCGTGTGTATTAAATAACCGTAATAAAAGAGAATGAACTGCCCAGTTATATGCGAGAAAACTACACATAACAGCTCCATTCTATGTTTGAGGTGCATTGTGAGAACACCGGTCTTAATGCATGTGCGTAAAGAGTCGTCCCAGATTAGCCTGTGCAGTCCACACAGGCTAATCAGGACGGCACTTTCCGATTTTATTGTATTTTCTGTTTCAAGGAAGTCTCTTCTAAACATAAATCCACTGAAGGCAGAAAGTGCCGTCCTGGATTAGCCTGTGCGGACTGCACAGGCTAATCCGGGACGGCACTTTACATACAAGCATTAAGACCGGTTTTCCCACAACACGTCTTATTCTAACTTCACATAATACAGTGTTATAAGTATTCAATGTTATTCTAAAATTAGTAACAGTAGTTTGTTTTATTTAAAACAATGCTTAATTTCTTGGTTGATATTGTGCAAAATAATTTCAGTTAAGGAACAGAAGCATTGGAGAAAAGCAATATAAATACTCAAAACTAAAATACTATTTTTTGTGCATACATTGGACATGTTTGCCTACATCTCTTCTTATTTTCACCACACATTGCTTCTCTTTGTCCTCATTAACAGGTAATCCATGAAAGCTTATTTGTGAATAATATCTTACATTTGAGTTGCAGTTGTATACACAACAATATTAATTACAAACTTTGTTTTCTTGCATGATATTGCCTGGAAAGACGGCTTCACCTGTCGTGGCCAGTGCTATCAGTAATCTGAATGGTATTCATATAACATCGACAAGTAATTAGCGAGTTCTTAATACATCTATTTGCTTAACTCTTGCATACACTAGTCATGTATTGCATATGGTTATGTTCTTGGCTTAAAGTTGGACAATGCTTCAGTTATGTTTTTGTTCAGAAACTGCAGGAGCAAATTAATAATCAGCTGAATACTTGCATGTATGGTAATAGATAAAAAGCTGCAATGTAGCACCTCATCTGTTAATACCTCGTAGCTTTTGTGTCAGTATTCTTAGAATTTCCTAGTTTTTCCTAAGTTTTCTGTGTGAAACATTGCTAGTTTTCGCCTAATTTTGGTATGTATTGCTGGAGAGCCTGATAAGCCTGTATGGTGCACAAAGTCCATTTTGCAGTTTTTCAACATTTTCATGATGTTCCAGGTCCAATCTGGCCCATTATCAAACCTATCCTGAGATTTTATGGTCATACACAAACTGTGAAAGTTTGGAAAAGATTGAATGAAAAGTAAAGTCTCTTACTGTGTTAGTGTGCCCAATTGTATGATGGACGCCAGAGGACGCAGGACAACCCTGTTTACCAACAGCTCAGGGAGCACAAAGTGCTCAGGTGAGCTATTAAAAATAATTATATTATTCCCTGTGAAACAGACATACCTTCATGCCTTTTTGTCGCAGAAGCTGTTGAATCATGCGTTCACCACATCGGGGAAATTCTGTAACAATTTCACTCACAGCCACTTCTAAAACATGCTTATCAATGTCAGTGTATGTCATTTTGCTTAGACCATATTGGTTGGCGAGTAGTGTCCGTGATTTTAGTAGTTGTTCTTTATTTTCAATCGCGTAAGTAATACTTTTAAAGAAAAGCTTGTTGCAGTACAAAGTTCGGCTCCTTCTGTTTACGAGGATGTAAATATCTTGTCATGACGTCATATGGTTTTTTCCATATAAGGGGCTCCAAAGTAATTAATTAGCATTACTTGAAGCAATAAAACTAGAAGTATCCGTGATATTTCCTTTCAGTTGAAAATGCGAATTTTGTGGTACACACCTCAAGATTTTAATTGCTCTATACTGTTCTACATTATATTACCTACATCATAACGATGTAATATTATTAAATTCTATGCCAGATTAGCGGTGATAAAGCGATTACTAACATAAGTGGATGCCGGAAAAAGGTCTTTTGATGACCCATTTGGCGCCCCTTAAAAATGTGCTGATGGTATACGGGAGATAACCATATTATTATTGAAGTAGACATCCCTCCTGCATTGAAATTTTGTCAAAATCTTCCCGAAACTAGCCGTATAATTGAGTAAACATTTTAAAATTGCAATTCTTTGTTAATACTTGCTTTGAGTAAACATTTTGCAATTACAATTCATCTTAAAAAATAAATAATATATTTCACGAAAAATGCATGTTGAATATATGGATGGTGTTGTTTGAATACTGATATTGCTGCTTTATGTGAATAACCAAGCTATCACCCCTGGTAAACCGAAAACAGGGAAGTACAAGATAAAAATAGGGGTTCAATCATATATTTATGCGCATGCGCAAAGACGTGCGCGTGAATGCCCCGCGAGGAGTTAAGTTGTTTTTAGATTTTGTTTAAGAAAAATGTAAATATCTTGAAAAATATGAAGTTTGGGAGACTTCAACTTATTCTGCGTTTGGAACAGTTGCTAGGTGATGTGTGTAAACTCAACATTCAATGCTGGAGAGCTTTACACCTATTAATATACAAATCACGGATACTGCTATTTCACGGATACTACTCGCCAACCAGTATTGTCTCATTCGTCGGTATACAGTGCTTTCAGAAACGCTCAACATCTTGCTAATGTCACTAATTTTAAACTCTACATCTAGGAGATATTCTAAAATTTCTTTCGGGATGTGAAATTCTCTGCTGGAGGCAGTGGAGCCTTCTGACATCGGCTCTGTACTATTTGCATTTCCGTATGAAATGCATTCCATACGCAATGCTATCATGTCTGAACGGTTTGATACTCCTAAACATTGCATTTCGTAGGCCGACAGCTTACACACTCTATCTGGAGTAATGTTTTCCTTTAAAAAACCTGGACTGTAACCACTAAGGCCTAACTTTGGAGAATCAGCTCCATGTCGTGTGTCCAGTCGCGGAAATATTTTAACGCGGGCCCGTTCGAACTTTACGACGGCTGGCCAAACGAGTTATTATATTTAAACCATGGGCGAATTGCTCAAACTTTTAACTGCCAAGTTAGCTTAGGCGTAAAAAATATGGTTGTTTCAGGTTACCCGACCTACCCTAAAAAAATGCCCCGGCCCTAGAACATTTTATTTTCAGATATGTTTTGGTTTTATAAATATAAAAAAAAATTTAAACAAATCCATACAGTACTCTTTTTTTTTTCGTTATATAAGTTACCTAAAGCAAACATTTTTTTTACGCCCAACAGCCATTAAAATGTTGATAAAAATTATTTATGTGTTATTTCTTTGTAAATAAGAATACAGAGAACTCAACTGCGCAATGACATTCACCCTGTTTAGCCTTCAATATTACGACCCACAATGGCCCTTAGTTAAAAATAGATGCTTCTCGTCTAGACAAATCCGGTGTCGAGGCAGAATAGCACCCCCACTCATAAACCCCATCATCATAATAAAGAATGCACCACTACATAACAAAATATCCACATAACATAACAAAATATCCACATAACGTAATAACGTCCTGACATAACAGAACAAAGAATTGTCAGAACGTAATGAAATCGACAACATATCATAATAACGGAAGGCCTAACCACATCGTATCAAGAAATATGCACATCATATAAAGAAATGTGCACACCATATAAAGAAATATGAACACGATATAAAGAAATATCCACATAATATAAAGAAATACCCACATCATGTAAAGAAATGTCCACATCATATAAAGAAAAATCCACAGCATAAAAAGTCCACAGCATGTAAACAAATATCCACATAATATAAAGAAATTTCTACATTATATAAAGAAATATGCACAAGATATAAAGAAATATCCACATAATATCAAGAAATACCCACATCATGTAAAGAAATGTCCACAACATATAAAGAAATGTGCACAGCATATAAAGAAGTATCCACATCATATAAAGAAATGTCCACAGCATATAATGAAATGTCCACATCATATAAAGAAATGTCCACATAAAATAAGGAAGTATCCACAGCATGTAAAGAAAAACCCACATCATATAAAGAAATATCCACATGATATAAAGAAAATACCACAGCATATAAAGAAGCATCCATATCATATAAAGAAATGTTCACAGCTTATAAAGTAATGTCCACATCATATAAACAAATGTCCACATAAAATAAAGAAGTGTCCACAGCATATAAAGCAAACCCCACATCATATAAAGACATATCTACATGATATAAAGAAATATCCACATCACATAAAGAAATGTCCACATGATATAAAGAAATATCCACATAATATAAAGAAATTTCTACATCATATAAAGACATATGAACATCATATAAAGAAATGTCCACATCATATAAAGAAGTATCCACACCATATAAAGAAATGCAATATAATATAAAGAAATATCCACATCATATAAAGAAATATCCACATCATATAAAGACCTATCCACATCATATAAAGAAAGAACCACATCATATAAAGAAGTATCCACATCATATAAAGAAAACTCCACATCATTAAAAGAAGTATCCACATCATATAAAGAAGTATGTATATCATATAAAGAAATATCCACATCATATAAAGAAGTATCCACATCATATAAAGTTGTATCCACATAACATAATAAAGAACGAACATAATATAATAAAAATGTATGACATAAGACAGTGCCCGCGTTCCATCAATTTTAGGATGTGTTTTCTGTTGTTTAAAAAGGCCTATGTTTACACTGACGACTAGGGTATTCACATACTTTTAAAAAATACACATAAAAACAAAGTTAAAAGTAGTTGCATAAAAAAATGAGTGAAATGATCAAAGGTTATCATTTCACTCGACCTAAGGTGAAACGATCCGGTTATCATTCAAAGGTATTCTTCACTTATTCACCGCATATCAAGAAATAAAAAATAATACGGTATCCCTAAGGTAATAGAATACGGTATCCATAAGATAATACAATACGGTATCCCTAAGATAATAGAGTACGGTTTCACTTAGATAATAGAATACGGTATCCCTAAGATAATATAGAATATGGTTTCCCTAAGATAATAGAATACGGTTTTTCTAAGATAATATAATACGGTATCCCTTTGATAATAGAATACGGTATCCCTTAGATAATAGAATACGGTTTCCCTAAGATAATAGAATACGGTACCCTTAGTTAATAGAATACGATTTCCCTTAGATCATAGAATACGGTTTCCCTTAGATAATAGAAAACGGTTTCCCTAAGATAATATAATACGGTTTCCCAAAGATAATAGAATACGGTATCCCTTATATAATAGAATACGGTATCCCTTAGACAATAGAATACAGTATCCCTTATATAATAGAATACGGGTTCCCTAAGATAATAGAATACGGTTTCCCTTAGATAATAGAATACGGTTTCCCTAAGATAATATTATACGGTTTCCCAAAGATAATAGAATACGGTATCCCTAAGTTAATAGAATACTGTTTCCCTGAGATAATAGAATACGGTTTCCCTTCGATAATAGAATACGGTTTCCCTAAGATAATATAATACGATATCCCTTATATAAGAGAATACGGTTTAATGACCAGACAAACATGTTTTTTTACATGCGTTAAAATTTGATCCATACACAAAAAAGCAACGAAAAATTTGCAATACGCACGTGACACATTGTAACCGAGATGGTCATTGTTGCTATGACTACAGGAAGCGGATGTATCGAGTTCGAGGAGTTCTGCACGATGATAGAGAAGAAGAGACAGGAGTCGGGGGCCCCGGAAGAGGAAATGAGGGAAGCCTTCAAGGTCTTCGACAAGGATGGCAGGTAGGGATTGATTGACTGATGCATGCATACATACATGCATACATGCATACATACATACATACATACATACATACATACATACATACATACATACATACATACATACATACATACATACATACATACATGTATATTCATTCGTTGCTTCGTTCATTCGTTCGTTCGTGCCTTTGTTCATTCATTCATTCATTCATTCATTCATAATGCATTCGTTTGTTGTTCATTCATTCATTCATTCATTCACTTATTTATTTAATTATTTATTATTTCATTCAGTTATGCAATTATTTTGCAATTAATTCATACAATTTACATTCAAGTTTCTGAAAGCAATATAAGGATCTTACACATAATTTGTATTTGGCAGTCATATTGTTTTATTTGATCTAATATTACGAAAACATTTCTGAAAAGTACTTTCACAAGAAAGTTGCGTCTCTTTTGGTGGTGATATAACACGCTTCTACATGGATGGTGATATAAACGCTTCTAATTGAATTTCGCTAATGATATTAAATCGCTTCTAATTGGATAATAATAATAATAATAATAATAATAATCACTTTATTTTACGAAGGTGACATATAAGACATAGTATTGTCATGACAAAAACATACCTTATTTTCATATGGCCTTCATATACATTCAAACATTATAAAAACACGTCTTGTTGGATAATAATATTAAACCGATTGTATGACTGTGTAAAAACGCTTCTGATTGGCTGCCGATGTTTTCAGCGGGTCAATCAGTGCAGAAGAACTCCGGTACGGGATGGCCAACCTGGGGGAGAAGCTTTCTGATGCAGAAATAGACGAAATGATGACGGCGGCAGACACGGACGGGGACGGGGAAATCAATTATACAGGTAGTTTATATGATGATGTCTAAGACCTTGAAACGGTTGCACACGTGCTTCTTGGGCCAATAGTCCACAAGCTTCTAAAGAAAGTCTTACCTTAAGTCATATCTTAGAGAAATATTTAAATTCAATTTTCATTGTTAACATCATTCGTGTATATTGAAATAATTTATATTTGAAATACGGCAACATTAAACGCATCTGTTCACCCGATTAAAGCCATTTTAGACCAAATAGAGTTTAAACGAACCAGCCACAGATTTAAGGATGTGACGTAGTCTCATATTCTGAACTTTGCTAAATAGTTTGTTTCTCGATTTTAACATTTAAAACCTAAGACTGTTAAGTAACTACATATAATATTAACAAATGCATAGTCTGGCATATTCTTTGGTGTTGTTTGTCATTTTACTTAATAATATAATTATTAGTGTATTTATCCATATATCAACGTTTTGAGATGTCAGTGTGACTCTTACTTGCTTATCCGTCTGATATCTACAATGTAATATTGAGTTATTGGCAATGTATTACGAAAAGTATGTATGTACGTATATAAAACATGATTTGAAGAGCATTGTTACACTTTCTTATTTAAAACTGAACACAAATACGACTTTAATCTAGTTTAGCGTTGGAAGTATTTGTTGAAGAAAGCCAATAATGTGTCCGATTGAGAATGTATTAAACGATCTTATAACTTCATTTTCATTTGGACTTTTATTAGAAATGTAACTAGAATTACAGGAGACACAAATGCGTTGTTAAAAGTTAAAACTGCCTATATTATTACATTACTCTGAATGTTAAATGATTCGGCTTCAAAACTGCTTACGTAAACGATTTGTTTGAAAATAAACACTTTTCATTAAACCACTGAATCATCACTATAACAACCAACGGTTTATTAACGCGTGGGCTGGCGGGCCTAGCGGCGGCGTCAACTTTTCGTTTCCGCTCTCTAACTCGAGAATCATTGAGATATTTTAATGAAACTTAACACATAGATACCTTATAGCGAGACCGCGCTTAGGATTGCATATGGGGTGGGTGGGGTCAAGGTCAAGGTCACTGTTACTAAAAATATATAAAAACAAGAAATGTCTTTAAAAAAGACAATCGGCGTTGAAATTAATATTGAGATGTCATTTAAAAATTACCTAAACAGACGGCCAAGATGATCGGTTACGTGACTTCTCAGACCCCAGATTTTTTGGTCCCCACCAAAATTAGGAGACTTATTGGACCCCAGATTTTTCGGCTACTATAAGAAAACTTCTCGGACCCAAAAGTTAATTTGAGATAAATTTATTAATTTAAAAATGAAATAAAATTATTATTCATATCTATGCTGTGAATAAACCAATCATATAGCTCCATGTTTCGACCAGTGGTATATGAATAACCAAAATAATTTAGGTTAACATAATTGTTATCTGAATTTGTCAAGTCAATTAAACAAATTAACAATGTAAGAAAATAATTTCGGGAATGAATTAAAATTATTATGTATCAGACGAGTCTATATAGTTATTTATTGTACCGGTAATATACCATTCATGTTAGTTATCTAATATAATAACGATTTGAAGTCAAATAAGCATTTATACTGTGTATCCCAATAAAAACCAATAGTCAGGGAACATTCAGCGATTTTTGAATTATATCAGTAGAAATATGATATATCAGGGGTTCCTGTGTATAAATAGTATTGCAAAGTGTGTATTCATGCTTCGCGAATAACAATTCGACGTATTCCGAATCTTCTTTCATAATATTTCATCTACAGAAAATGTAGCATCTTTTTATAGATAAAATAACATCTACTGGAGAAGCTGATAGAAAGATGCAATTATAAATAATCGTTTATAAATTTGTAACCACAATTTTAATTCAAATTAACAGTAAGTTTATAAATATAAATTCCCCATTTATTAAACTTTTTCGGCGTAGCTGTCTAAGATCACTTTTGACCTAGATATCTTGCGATAATTATGCAGCGGGAAAATTGAATGCCAATAGAATTTGGCAAATTTTCTCATTTTAGGGAATGCAAACTTACAACAATGGTTTGATGTATACCAACAACTGTTGCATACTTTTGGGGATTAACATGTACATAATTGTTTACATAGTGGTTAAAATAAAGTTATAAACATATTCTCGACATATTCTAGAACTAAGCGTAAGTATGAACATATTTTCTCATTGTATGTCATGAACATAATATTATATTCATTCCCAGAATTAATCCACTATTTTGTTTAGCCTAGCGGCACGCTCTATAAATAACAAGTGACTCTAGCGAGTTTAACACACTCACGATAATTCTGAAAATAGCGTGCGTTTAGCTGCCAGTGTATAGCTGTTATGCATCAATTAGTGTTCAGAGAATCACGAGAGCAAATATTTCAATAAATGGGAAAGTTGCGTTTATAAACTTAGTGTGCATGTTAATTTGAAATTGAATTGCAGTTGCGTTTTGTTAAGAATTAATTAGAAGTGCACATTTCTATAAACTTCTCCAGTAGATGTTAATCAACCTATACAACTATATCTTTGAATATATAATATTTGGTGAAATAAGTCTCGGAATACGTCGAAATGTTCTTCATGTTACTTTTACTTCATTTGCGTAGCATTAATACATTATTTGCAATACCAATCATACACAGAAACCGTTAATACATCCTATTCCTACCGAATATAATTTTCAATCATCATAGACTAATGAAATTTTATGTTTGTGTTATGAAAAATGAAAGTCATCATTATTTCAGATGCGCCGAATGTTCTGTGGATATTGCTTTTCATTAGGATATACAGTATAAATTATTAATTGACTTCGAAATGTGTATGTATTATGAATAGATATCTTCCAATATAAAGGTAGTGTATATTACCGGTACTGCAAAATAACTATACACGTCTGATACAAAATAATTTTCACTCATTCCCGCAATTATTTTCGTACATTGTTAATTAGTTAAATTTGGCTTACAAATGTATATAATAATGATGTTAACGTAAATTATTTAGGTTATACATGTATCACTGGTTAAAACATGGGGCGGTATGATCGGTTTATTCACGGTACAAATATTAATAATTCTTGAATTAATCACAAATTAAATTTGGGATCCGAGAAGTTTTCTAATGGTGTCCAAAATATCTGGGGTCCGAGAAGCCCAGTAATCAATCATCTTGGCTCTTTTGTATGATGTTTAAGGTAAAAATGATATCGCAATATGAATGTCAACGCCGATTGTCTTTTAAAGACATTTCTTGTTAGGTTTATGATTCTCTGAACGCTATTATTGATGCATGTACGAGTATATTAACACAGCTACACAACGGTTGCTAGATACACGCGCTATTTTTAGAATGACACTACTGATTCTGGAATGTGATGAACTCGCTAGAATCAATGGGCTACATGGAACGGTAACATTGTGAATCAGATTTAAGAATGGGAACATTGCACAATTTGCTATTTATAGAGCGTATACCGCTTACATAAATGTAGGCTAAACAAAATAGTTATTTCGTTACGTGAATGAACATAGCATTCTGTTTATGGCATACAGTTCATAATTAGCCTCGGTTCTAAAGTATATGTTGAAGATATGTTTATAACTTCATTTTAACCGCTTATGTAAACAATTATGTAAATTTTTCATTCCCAAAAGTATGCAACATTTATTGGTATACGTTAAACCATTGTTTGAAGTTTGTATTCCCTAGAATTAGAAAATTTGCCCAATTCTATTGGCATTCAATTTTCCCGCTGCATAATTATCGCAAGAAAATCTGGGTCAAAAAATGTGATCTTAGACAGCTACGCCGAAAAAAACGGTTTCCGCTCAATAACTTGAGAACGCATTGAGATATTTTAATGAAACTTAAACATAGATACCTTACAATGAGACCTGGCTTGGGATTGCATATGGGGTGGGTGGGGTCAAGGTCACAGTTACTAAAAATGTGCAATAGTATGTTACGTCATCAATCACTATAACAACCCACGGTTTGTTCTAATTAAATCGCTAGTACTTCTACTTATGCTGTACATCTTCGTCAGCTTGTTTAATCAACGTACATGTATATGTAATAGTTTTAACATACTTGTTTCCGAAATATGTTAGTTATTTAACGAGTACGCAGGGCGAGGTTAAGTAATTAACATATTGAGGTACAAGTATGCTACAAGTGTTTATTACCATATTGAGCGTGCGGTATATTGAAATTTAGTTGTAATTTAAACGCACGATACTTATTGCACGGTTAGGCTCCGCAAACCAGTGATATCACAGTTATTGAATACCGCAAAACAAAGAAAACTCTTGAAAATATGGTATAATATACTGTTTGCTTAATAAACACGATGAAGCTTATTTGTGTAAACATAAGTATACATGTGTATTGTTTTAATTTGATGAAGTTCTTATCTTCTGTAAAATCATATTTTCGCCGTGTCTATTTTTTGCGTATTTTGCAGTCCAAACATTCTCGAAAAACGGCGTGGTATTAAATTGGCGCATATTTCATTTTCATGCATGTATTTTCTAATGTCCGTGCGAAATGAAAATCTACACAGGGTCTTAAATTCGCGCTCTGTTTGGACCGCGAAATACGCGAAAATTAAACCACCGCGAAATAAAAATGAGGCGTGTCGGGGGAAAACCGGGCTTAATGCATGTGGGCAAAGTGTCGTAATCCAGGACTTCCTTAAAACATAAGTATACATGTGTATTGTTTTAATTTGATGAAGTTCTTATCTTCTGTAAAATCATATTTTCGCCGTGTCTATTTTTTGCGTATTTTGCAGTCCAAACATTCTCGAGAAACGGCGTGGTATTAAATTGGCGCATATTTCATTTTCATGCATGTATTTTCTAATGTCCGTGCGAAATGAAAATCTACACAGGGTCTTAAATTCGCGCTCTGTTTGAACCGCGAAATACGCGAAAATTAAACCATCGCGAAATAAAAATGAGGCGTGTCGGGGTAAAACCGGGCTTAATGCATGTGCGCAAAGTGTCGTAATCCAGGACTTCCTTAAAACAGGAAATACCATAAAAGCAGAAAGTGATCAGGGACGCCACTTTACGCACATGCATTAAGCCTGGTTTTTCCACGACACGCCACAAATAATTTTACAGATGATGCCAGACGCTTGTAAGTATTCGCTTTCATTGCTTTCAGAATTCTGCGCCATGATGACGTCAACATAGCTGAATGGTTTTATGTGTTTGCATTTATGTTTTCTAAATAAATTTATTTTCATACATTTCTGTGATCAATGCATGATACTTGAGTATTTGAATAAATATAATATTATTATACAAAACACGTCGTGTTTGGTCATTTTATTGTATGCGTTTTAAAGAATGAACACTTGATAATGCAAATGCTGCAACGTTGGTCATCGTTGACATAATTATGTAGTTAAAGTGTTTACAAATCTGATAAAAATGTTATCCATTTTTCCATGCATATTATACACGCGAAAAACAATAACAGTTTTATATGCAATATATAATCAATATATTTTGCCAGATCAAGAAAGAACAAGCAAATAAACTCCATTTAACAATTTATAAACATAAATGACCTATTGGCTCCTCTGTATGTTAGGCTATACATTAGGCCATACCAATTTGATTCTATTTTTAGCGTCCTTGGGCTGGTTGGTTTTTGATGCCTGAGCGAAAAAAACAACATTTTTGACAATGTGAAAAATCGAGTTGGAAAGCATATAACAATTTGGAAAAAAGACTGTTAGGTGTTTTTACCAATATTTGTAAAACAGTGTGCAACTAGTCAATTAACACAGTTTAAATACTGTGATATAGGTTCCCAATATGAAGATGATATATAACAGTTTTGCTTTAGTTTGTACCCCTGCCATGAATAAGTTGTGAAGGAAAAATGTTTTTTTATTGACCCATTTATTATTTTATTCCTGCCTGGTTGGTAGGTTTTGAAAAATCATGGGGACGCTAAACATAGAATCAAATTTGTATGACCTTACATGAGATACATTAATTACATGTACTTAGTGTGTTTTATCGGGTCAAGAACGATAGCGGACGAAATTGGATCGTAATGTATTCGTGTTTTATATGGAACATAGTCGTAATTCTACGGTTCCCCTAAAGTGACCTTGTACACATTTATTTCGAAACGTAATACTTCTTGTGCATTTTGTTATTACGAAATGTATTTTAAAACAATTGTAAAAAAGAGATATATTTCGTCAAACGTTTTAATAGTTCGTGTAAACGTATCACCATTTCGTAAAACGTAATATTATTTCGTTTACATGTAATATTATTTCGATAAAAAGAAATACTATTGTGTAATGTATGTTGCTTAAAATCAATAAACATATAGAGCTTATAATATTTCCTAAAAACGTAATAATTAAATTACGTTACTGCGAATTGATATTACGTTTTACCAAAATGAAAAACAAACTTGTGTCGCACCGTATAATCCCTGCATTGCGTCACTTTGCCTAAGGCGTAAAAAAAAAAGTTGTTTGTTTCCACTAAAGCGACCGACCACGTTTTTTGCCCCCGACCATAAACTATTTTTTGCCCAGGGTTTCCCGCAGGCCTGTTTTACTTGTCGGGCCCGACATGCCTTCAAAGAAGTTAGTCATTTGCCGACATGCTTATATAACGCCGTCATGCTTTAATTTTTAAAGAGACAACCCTTAATCCCTTTATCTATTACACACCAATCTTTAAATCACATGGCCATAAACTAATTCCGTATTGATCGATAACGTCTAACTTCCAGCAGTGTACTAACGTTGGAGGTAAAAGTAAACAGGCATTTTTAAACATTTGATTATTACATTTTGCGTTTTATTTTATCCCGGTAATTTCCTTCTCCATCTCAGAAATTGACAATCAAAATTATGGAAACGAATGATGTACTATTGAGCCTCATTTTAAACCCAACTTAACGTCGTCATACGTGGTCGGATTTGAACGATCTCGGGGGGGGGGGGGGGGGGGGAGGTGGGGGGGGTCGAGAAGATTTTATCCGCGGGTGGTGGTGTCCGGAATGCCGACATGCCTTAAAGAAATCCTGTTGCCGTTTGGAAATCTTTCTCTTAAATATTCACTTGTATTTTCGAATAATATTGAACGTTTCGTTATGAAGGCAGTAGTAACTAGACTAGGATCCGGCCTCTAGTCATGTTATTTTGTTATGTTAATATTCTATTACAACCGCCGAACCAGTCTAGGCAGCACCGCCAATAGTATTGGTGTTGTTTAACCGTTTGTATACAATAGTTGTCGCCTTTGTTACAACTTTGTCATGGTTTGCTTTAGTAAATAAATCGCATTTTGCAAAGTTCGTTTGAGCTTTCCTCTCACATACTGACAGTAATTGATCATTTGGGCGCACATTTAACAATAACAAGCGTCTATACCTTAATAAAGTTTGAATTTGTGCAGGTGCTTATGAATAATAAATGGCAAAAAAGCATCTATTGATGCAGAACCCGTGTAATTATCTCCAAGAGGTGTTGTGACCAGGAACCAGGTTACGCATGCGCAAATTAATTCCTACTTTGTTACATATAAAAGATTCAAAGTTTGATCTCACTTTTCACCATGACCAAGCTACTTTCCAAAATATATCACCATACATTGTTGGACAGATGAGGACATAATCTTTTAAGAAAAAAACAGCATGTCAAAAAATTCTATGTGTTGTAACTCAAAATTATTTACCTATGAACAAACACACTGGTTTTGACGGGTATGGAGGCTGCCATTTTGCGCATAAATACATGGGCCAAAAGTTATAAAGCTTCGCACCACTAGACAAAAGTAGTGCACACAAACAGCCTTTTTTTCTTATTGCTTACAAATATACCTTTAAAATGATACCAAAACATATCATTTAAACTGTATTTTACATCCTGCACTCAACCATATGTGCTTATTATCTAACTTACCCTGAGGATGTGACTTCCTGTGTGTGTATCGAGTGCACGGGGGTTCTCTCCCATATGGCCATCGCCCCCAGAAGCCTTGTTAGTTCGGTTACGGGGGATACTGCTAGATAGACCGTTTTCAAGGTTAGCGAGCATGCGCGGCGGCCATATTTGCGGTATAGCTTCCGCTGTGTACGCTAACAATAGAAGAAGAACTTTATTTCGAACAATAAGCATAAGCCCATAAGTTCAAACAGTTATAAAACAGCAATAAAGTTTAAAGAAGCATCGTGATCCATGTTGTATAACATATCATGACAGTATAGAGATAACACACAAATTAAATAATTTTATGTGGGAGAAAATATCACAACATTATACATATAACACCTAATTGAAATAAGTTTATGTGGGAGAAAAGTAAGTTACATTAGTAGTTTACTTTTATAATAGTACGCGATATTTGATAAATTCAACAAATGGTTAATTATTGTCGTGTTATTGGCTGCCATAATAGTTCAGATAGAGAGAAAGACAGGTCATTCTATAGAATACCAAAGATAATAACGAACCAGTGTGAAAAAACTCGTGAATTGTCGGAAGAAAAAAGGCATTTGACTCAACATGTATAATGGAAAATAATTACGAAAATACTGTCAACTCATCCAATTTGTATATAACAAGGTATCCAACTCCAGACGCCCATATCATTTGGCGCATTAAGTAATTCAGAACCTCAACTATTGTATAAGCTTGGTCTTATTCAATGCAAACAATTTCCTTTAAGGGAATGTACATCACTACCAATAGTTTTGTAATAATGTTGTCCATGCATCAAGAACTATGTCGATTTTCTTTTTGCAAATGCTCATTTATTTATAGCAACGCGACAAATCTAAATGTACTTTTAGACAGAAAAAACTATTTCTACCATGGCGCTACTGACGAAGAAATAGAGGGCGTTTGGCGATGGTACACGGGCAATAGCCTTGCTAATGCAGGTTACCATAACTGGTACCCGGGCCAGCCCAATGGTAGCAGTCAAAACTGCGCTGTGCTGTGGGGTCCAAGAGATTATACTTGGGAGAGCCATTTTTGCTACGAAGACGCGTATGTTATATGCGAGAAAGAGTAAGTGATTCTTTTGTGTTTCAGCTGGACGCGTGTATGACTCAAAATATGTATACACATGCCTTATGGTTGATATAAACTACACACAATGTGTTTTTGTTTAAGGATTTACAAAATCTTGAAACATAACTATATTTAATAAACAATGCGACAATGTCACTAATTTTAACTTAAAATGTTTTTATTTTAACTTGTTAACTTATTTCAGTGGGATCGAACAACCGGTAATCGTTTGATAGACAGCTAGAGACGATTCCTATACTATCTTTAATCGGCATTGATCATTTCTCAAAACCATTGAAAAATAGTACGTGTTTGTTGGTTATTTGTAATAAACATATAATAACCGTTATGACCTAAGCCAAAATAGTACTACTGCCAATGTCCTTTTGGCGACGATGGACAACTTCACAACAGGACGGTATTAACAATTTGTTTCATTGTATCAAAATAATAAATAAACGATGAATTATATACGATAATAACCTATGGCTAATGTAAATACTATATGAGTAGGGATTTTGGAAATAGGGGCTTATATCAGTAACTACCAACATACAACTTTTATTTTGCATATCACTGATAATTCAGTGGTTTGTCATTGGTAGTGTAGTTGTTAACCTCAAAATACGTTCTAACAACGTACTTCGCTACTGTGCAACATACAAATAAACAAACGAAATATGTAATAACATTCAATGACAAGTGCCAACACTACTCCTTTTGGCAGAATACCCATCTTGACCCGACATAGTCAGCAAGACATCGACAAATTACAGTAAAATACGTCTCGGAAGAAACGTTGCTTCGTTGCATCTGACGACCACCAAGGAAAGTCATCAACGACAAAAACAACACAATACATATAAACCCATTTAGTAATACTGCAGTAACTACAAACCAGATAGGATATCATTCTCCACGAAAAATATTGGGAGAGCATAAAGTTACCGTTATAAGCGTCCCGACGCAAGTCCATACGTCCATCAGTCCGTCACGTTTTCTTGTCCTGTCAATTTGTCAGTACCCACTAGCCGGAAGTCTTTGAAACTACTGGAAACTTCAGTATCAAGAGTGGGTGTGTATTCATTATCCGCTCCAGTGATTTTTCATAAAAACCTTTCAAGATAGCTGGTAGTAGTATATGGTATAGGAATTCAACGAATTTAATGAGAGGATTCAGTATCAAATACAGTACTGGTGTGCATAGGAAGTTCCGCCTTTATTGGAGTAACGGGTCTCTGTTTATTTCTGCAAATAATATACAATGCACAATCATTGTCCGAGCTATTTCTATCCAACCACTGGCTGAAATGTAATGCAACTGAATGAGATTCTTCATTACAAGCAGTTACTGAGCACATTATACAGTCATCACGACACAAGAGTCATTTCGCTTTATAAGTATTTACAATTTATTTTTAGACTACGATTCGAATATTGTACAATTTATATATATAGTGAACTTGTTCTTGAGTCTCACTTTCTTTGATTTAAAACAACCCAAAGCCATAATTCACAGCATGTTTTGAGATTCATAAACAAGAACCAACTGACCCGTGGGCATGTAAAGCAGCACAAGGGTCAGAAAAATGTTAATTCTAAAACGTAAATTACAATATTAAATTTAAAAAAAATCACAACAATTCAGACTAGAGCTATCAGTTAAGGAGATCAGCACCCCTACACACCACTTTGACACAGATGAAAACCTTTGCAATTGTATTGCTTTGACACAACAATGTATTGACTGACAAAATTACCTGCTTAAAAGGAAAATGGGCTTGAAATGCAAAACGTACAAGGGGAAACTATTCACTTATGTTTGACCATTGACCTTAAATTGTGACCTTGACCTTTGACTGATAAGCATGGGCAATGTGTGCGACACATCGTCTAGTTATGTGGAATAATAATCTGAAGTAATATTAAAATTCGTCGAGGCATTTAGAAGTTATGGAGAGGAACGAAATACAAATATTTAACCATTGTCCTTGAATTGTGACCCTTGCTTTTGATCTACAAGCTTGGGTCATGAACGCAACACATCGTCTGGTCTGTTAATAATATTTTGAATTAAAATTAAAATCATTCAAGGCATTCAGAAGTTAAAGAGCGGAAACGAAATACAGTAAGAAGGCCTTTCATTTTGACATTCGACATCGAAGTATGACATTGACCTGTAAGGTAGCCATCTGGTTTGCGACACGGAGTGCCACGTTATTTTAAAATCCTTCAATTCAAGGGCAAGTTAAAGCTCGGACAAGCGCCATTTCGACAATAAAGCATTATGTTTTTTGACCACTAAGTGTGACATTGACCTTTATGGTAGCCATCCAGTTCTTATGCGCGACACAGCTTCATATCTAGGTTAACATTTGCGCTTAGTTATTTCAAAATCCTTCCATTCATTGGGAACTTAGAGCTCGGACAAGCAGTATTTTGATAATAAACTTCAATTAAAGCGCTATATTTTGACCTTTGGCCTCAAATCATTACCTTGACCTTTAAGGTAGCCATATAGTTTTTGCGTGAGATACAGTGTCTCTTATAAATTAACGGTTGTACTAAGTTAACATTTGTGCTAAATAACATCAAAATCCTTCAATGCAATTTGATGTAAGAGCTCGGCCAAGCGCAATGTTGACAAAAAAGCACTTTATTTTTACCTTTGACCTCAAAGTATGACATTCACCTTAGCCATACAGTTCTTGTGTTTGACACACCGTCTTATCTAGGTTAAAATCCCTCCGAACATTTTTTTATAATCATGCCATGCTTTGGGAAGTTAGAGCCCAGACAAACATTATTTTGGTAATAAAGCGCTCTATTTTGACCATTGACCTTAAGGTAGCCATCAGGTTCTTGCGCGCGACACACCGTCTCATTTAGGTTGACATTTGTGTCAAGTAATTTTGAAATTCTTCAATGTACAAGGAACTTAGAGTCCGGACAAGTTTTAGGACAGACCGACCGACAGACAGACAGGCCGACGGACAAAGTGATTCCTGTATAGCTTACTACCTACTAGTAGTGGAGGTATACAAATAAAGTCTGTCAGTAGGTATCTTTGTTGCAGACGTGCTGCTCTCCACGACATTGTAGTAAACTGGCGTAGGGCTATCACGAGAATACAAACAGATGTATGCTAGATATGCATAGGACATGGGTCTTTGAGAGAGATTCATCTATTAGACTGATAGCGAACTGTTGTCAACACTGGAGGACGGAGAATAACGTTCATATAAGTTCTGCAAACACAATATGGCGACCGTTTTAAAATTGAGTTTGGTTACAACCATCATCGCGGCTTTTATAACACAGTCTGGTAATATAATATATTTATTTTGTTTAACTTTAACTTAAATATACTTAATCGGTAAACAGTTTCATAACGGCCATGATTCTAATATATCCAAAATTGGAACATACCTCTTTAGTGGATGTTACTATTGTTTGTTTATATTTAGTCGATATGAAATGGAGTTATGGTAGGAGTGCTATTACAGCATCGACATATGAGTAACCCATACAATGTAATGTTTGTTTCAAATAATATTTAAATGGCCATATTGAATTTAATTTATGTTTTATAAAATAGTATTATGACAAGAATATTGATTCTTTGTAATTTATAATAATGAAGAACTGGTTTTATTTTCGCTAATATTCATTTTATCAGTAAATTATAATGATAATAATGATACTCATTAATCGGATGATAGATATATTGTTCCATTAATTTTACAGCAATCGCAGCTGTAAATTGTTTGTTTTATACATATAAAACCAGGAGTTCATCTATATGCATCACTATTTTACGTTGTATCCAGAATCGACCGCCACATGTAATGACGGCTGGATGGCATACTGCTCTTCTTGCTACTTCTTTGATGACAAAACAACAATGCACTGGGCCGAAGGCACGGTACGTTACAAACTCAAAAGCACTATGTGATCGCAGTTTCCGTTATTGCAGCTAATTCGCCCTATCTACCAAAAAGAACTATGATGTCTGGATGTCTTGTGATGCAGACTGTTATCAGGATCACCACCCAAATCTAATAGTTTGCTTATTCGTTTAATTCTTCTATCTCTTACCAGCACCGAAATAATATGTTCATAACTTTTTGCCTGAAGCTGCTTACAAACAGACAAATCAACGGCGGCAAAAACATTACCTCTTTGGAAATAATCGTGTGCGTGATGACGTTCTGTAACAATCGCATTTTGCAAGCCGTTTCTTTAAATTTGTTAATCAAACTTTTTTCAAAGATAAATATCAAAACAAAACAATTATCTAGCTTTTATTGTTGGCACCTTTTAACACACCAAGAAATGCATGCAAATGCCTTTCGCTGGGAATTCAAACATACCTTTGTTGACGTCATGCCAAGAACAAACATACCTTTGTTGTTACTTTCTTCAAGCACTTTTGTTCCGCGCACGGAGGCGCTTACATCACAACCATCCAATCAGAGGGCGAGTTCCTTTTCCTACAGGACATGTGCAGACGCCTGTTTAAACACGGTAATGATGGGTATTATTTTCAGAAAACCAAATTGTTGGGGGTGAAGAAAAAACATAATTGAAGTGAATTATGGAGCAACTTGAAACGGCGAAAGTCTGAAATCCACAGTTTTCATTGCTTATAGATACAGACATATGACACGTGGCTATGAAACTTATTGATAAAAACATATGTATGAAAAAAATCAAAGTTACATACAAACGAAGATGTGAACAATAGTTTAACTATCTAATATAGAATATAATATAACAAGGTATTCAAAATAAGACGCCCTCATCATCGGGTGCATTGGTTTTGAAAATCCAGCAATTATACAATAAACTCAGATTATCTCAAACTTGGTGTTATTGAACGCTAACACGAATTTCTTTTAGAAAATGTACAGCACTATCCACGGTATTGTAAAAAAATATTGTCGATTTATTAAACAAATTACAGTTATTTACTTGTCATGACTGAATTATTTGTCATTAAATGTCTTTTTTAGACAGAAACAACTTTTTCTTCCTGGGTGCAACTGACGAAGAAATAGAAGGAGTTGGCGATGGTACACGGACAATAGCCTTGTCAACGATGGCTATCATAACTGGTATCCGGGCCAGCCTGATGGCCGCAGCGACCAGAACTGTGCTGTACTGTGGGGTCCATTAAGCTATACTTGGGGGGACGGTTATTGTAACGGGAACGGTTATGTTATATGCGAAAAACCGTAAGTGTTTTGCTGTTTTAAAGCTAAACGCGTGTCTAAATTAGCGCATGTATGCAGTTTTACAGTTTACAGTTTATTGAGTAATACAGTGGGCAATATGCCCATGAGTGTACCAATGAAGGTATAATAATATGCATAAAAACAAAGTCAAAGGTCACCAATAACATCCATACTGAATGTCAATGTTTACATATATAAACATTTATCAAACACATATCGAAATTATTCAGCAATAGATAATAAGCGAGAGGTGGTATATATATTGTATAATCAACATCATACATTAGTCATAATACGTATCGAAAGAATTTCTAATTTGCAAAGCTTTATAAATAAACATTGCCATTTCTTTTTATTAACACCGCTATTTTGAGAGGTAAGTAATTCTATAAATTTGATCATATTTGGTCTAAGATAATAAAATGGGCTTATGTTAATCTTTCTAACATCATGATACAATGTACATTCAAGGATAAAATGGTATTCATCTTCAAGAACATTGCATAAGTAACATTTTCTTTCTCCATAAGGTATAGCTGTTGGTTTATGCCATCTACCAGTTCCAACTTTAAGTCTATGTGCAGATACTCTTAACCTGCAGAGGGCCATTCTATACTTGGAAATATTTACATCATTTAAATAGGGTTGAAATTTAAAATCTGATATCAATATGTACGTTTTAGCTCTGCTTGATTCACGTAATTAAGAGTTCCATCTTTGTAAAAATATATATGTTACTCTGACTTTAAACATACTTAAAAAGACATCTACATCCCCAACACCTTGATTTAACCACACATCATTAAAACCACAATTTCCTAATAAATTTTTAACCATATATATCCATGATTTTCTATTGGGATAAATATCAAATTCTCTGTACATGATATAATAAACAATTTTAACATATTTAATAGATTGCATGTGTACTATTTTCAGCCAATATTTAATTACATTAAGTGCATGTCTAACCGATAAAGGTGTTCTTTTCAATTCACCATATATAAAGTTATTCTGTGTTTGTCTTCGGACTCCTAGTAATTCTTTACAAAAATTTAAATGTATTCGCTCTATTTGGATACTGTTATGAAGCCCCCATATCTCTGAACCATAGCTTAAAACAGGATAAATTAGTTTATCGAACATTTCTAACCTGTGGTGTATTGTAATATTATTAAATCTTGACAAACATTGTCTTAATTTAAAGATAGCTTTCAAAGATTGTCCAGACACACTGTCAAATGTTTTTGAAAATGAACCTCCAGAAGAGAAAACAAAACCCAAATACGTAAATTTATCAACAATCTTATCATCATAGAAAAACTGTAAATTCCTCCGCAGTCTTCCTCCTTTTTTAAAAACCATGATTTTAGTATTTTGTGAGTTTACCGTTAGTTTCCATCTATCGCAATATTGTTTTAATAAATTTAACCCTTCTTGCAAACCAGTCTCAGTCTCTGAAAACAACACAATATCATCTGCATACAACAAAATAAGTAACTTAAAAACGTCTAAAGTTATTCCTTCAAAATTATTAGTCAGCAAAAATTCCTCAATATCATTCAAATTCATCGAAAATAAAAAAGGAGACAATGAATTACCCTGGCGTACCCCTAACATACATGTAAAGCTACCACTAACCTCGTTATCATATTTAACTCTTGACTTAACTGTTCTATACATTGAGCGGATGATGTTCAGCATTTTACCCCTAACACCAAGCTTAATAAGTTTATACCAAGTAATATCTCTAACAACATAATCGAATGCTTTAGTAAATTCTATGAATGCTACGTACAACTTTTATTCTCATTCAATAAGTAACTTATTGCATTATGGAACACAAAAATATTATCTATAGTACCCATCTTTTGTCTGAATCCTGCCTGAGCCTCTAAGTAAACATTATACCTTTCTGCCCAATCTGTTAGTCTGTAATTAAAAAAATGGGTGAATAGTTTCCCTAATGTACTTAACAAAGTAATACCCCTGTAATTATTTGTACTATTTATATCCCATTTCTTATGCAATGGTACCACATAACCTTCTGACCATGTTTCTGGAAAGTAACCCAAATCAAAAATCTTATTAAACAATTTACAAAGAACTGCCGAAAACACATCTATTTCACATCCATATTTAAAAAATTCATTAAGAAAACAATCTGGCCTGCCCGCTTTACCATTGTTTAATTTCTTACAGCTTTTTTAAATTTCATTTGTTGTTATAGTGCTATTCAGTTCCTCGAACATAATGTTCAATTCTCCATCTAAATACTGTTCATTAAAATATAATATGTTATCATCTGGTTGAAAAAACACAGAATCGGGATCATTTATAGATTTAAAATAATTCACAAAATCATCAATGAGCTAGAATTGCTTACAACTGACCCCTTTAACAATTTCCAATATAACTTGGCATTATTTTTCCTAGCTAATTCTAATTTATGTGTTTGTAATTTATCAAAATCACATTTTATAACACAATTTTTGTAGTTTGATCTAGCTTCTACCAGATCTCTCCTGGTAACATCACAAGGGTTGTTTCTATAATAATTTAGACACTTATAATAAAAACTCTTCAATTGTTTACAATCATGATCAAAATACACAGCATCCTTACCAGTGTTTATATAACCATTATTACCATTTAAATCTCTTTTAAATAAAGGCTTGCAAACGCCATCTTATATATCTGTAAAGGCTTGAATATTCTCATCTAAATCTGCATTTGACGTTGATCTAATTTATAGCATTATTTCTGACAATGTCCCTTTGGCGAATATTGACAATACTTCTTAAACGGACAGTCTTGTTTAACTGAACACAATCGTATCAAAATAAGAAATCACGATGAGTTATATATACAATAACCTAGAGCTAGTGTGAATATTGTGAGAGTAGGGTTTGTGTTACTGGGGCTGAAATTTCAGTAATTATCAACCTACACAATGTACGTGTATTTTGCAAATCACGTACAGTTTAATACTTCGTCGTTAGTAGGCTTCATTTGTGTTTAAGTTTAACATTCCTACTGAAAATATACTCCGCTAATGTGCAACATACAAATATCAAACGATTTATTTAATTACATTCAATGCCAAGTTTCTATCTAGAATAGGTAGACCCTTGACAAAATAGTCATATTGACCAGACATATTCAGCTAGACATCGGCACAATACCGTAAGATACTTTTAGAACTCTACGAAGAAACCATGCATCTTTGCATTTGACGTCCACACTTTCTAGTAGATTCAAGGGAAGACATCAAAGCAAAAAAAAAACAATACATGTACACACTTTTGGTACTACTTACGCAGCTAGATACCAGATTGGTTATTATCTGTCATATAGTCGCCGCTTGAACCGTCCCGCCGACCGTCCTTCTCTACGTTACGTTGTTTTGTCCGGCCCATTTGTCAGCAACCAATGGCCGGAATTCAGTGAATCTTTGCGCGAAGGTTAAGTACTAACAGTAGGTGCGCATGGTACTAGTATCCGTGTTAGTGACTTTCTTTAGATCTTTAAAGATAGCTGCATATAGTAAATAGTGCAGGAAATCAATGAATCTTGACTACAAGTTCTGTCTGAATTTTCTTGGTGTAATGGGTCTATGTTTATATCTGCAAATAATTAAGATTGTTCTACAATTGTCCTATCTATTTCTCTGCAACCGCTGGACAAAATTCTATGAATTTTATGGGACATTTTAGTAGGAGACACTGGGAAAATTATCTCACTATACAGCCATCACGGCACAATTGAAAAATTTCGCTTTACATTTTATTTTGACACTACGATTTGAATATTTGCATCTGTATATTATAGTTCACGAGTCTCACTTTGTCTGGTTTAATAGAGCAAAAGTAAAAAACCACAACATGTTCTACTCAACCGAGATTCACGAACAAGAACCAACTGATAGCATATTTTATTTCATGATATGCGGTGAATGAGTGGAGAATACCAGTTAACGATAACACTATCATTTCACTCTGGGTCGAGTGAAATGATGACATTTGATCATTTCACCTTGGGTTTTATGGAACTACTTTTTACTCTTTTTTTTTTTGAAAGTATGTGCAAAACCTAATCGTCAGTGTAAACATCGACCTTTTTAAACAACAGAAAACACATAACAAAATTCAAGGAAACAATACAATTAAGGTATTCAACCCATAATTAGCTCGCTAATTTCCGTGTAATTTCGACGAAAGCCGTAGCCGTCCGTACTTTACCGTTCGCATTCGGAATACATACAAAACTACTTAACAAATTATATATTTCTGTAGCTACAACGTAGTATTTGTTTCAGATTTTAATATCGTCGCTTTTAAAAGCAAATTAGATATAAAATAACTATTAAAATGTAACGAGTATAATTAAAACAAAAGTAGAATCGGAGTTTGTTCCCTTTGCAAATCATGATCATTTGAACGCTTATTGAATTATATGTGTATATGACAGCGTTTATTTACCTTGATATAAATAATTCTGACTGACGAAAACGTAATAAAAGAGGTAGATTTTCAAGATAAAAATACACAGTAACAATGTAATTTTGTCGGCTATGATCAGCTGCCATGATCTGTGACAGTGTGGTTAGAAAATTACCGAGAAGCATATTAGTTTGACTGTTACATATTAGTCTACGTGAAATATTGTAACGTTGACTAATGAGATGTCAATAATGTTCTCTATTGGAAAACTGACAAAGAATCCAAGTCAAACGGCAAGCCTAATACCAAGCTGTGTACGGGTTAGTATCAGTTCATTATCTAATTGTAAAGCCATTTGTTTGTATGGTAATAGTTACTAAGATAATGACAACTCGTGAATGGTCGTAAAAATGTTTGATTTTTATTTATACACGGAACATAAAGTTTGGAAATATAATAAGATGAAGTACTAGTATTAGTTTCCAAGCTTATTTATCAAAGTTCTATGTTTTGACATAATGATATAATTATGTTACAATTTCCATATTGAAAATGCCATCAATTTTGCTCTGTCATTCTGTTAAGTGTTATAACATAACGTTTTAAGTCGGTCACTAAAACATGCCAAAAATTCAACATTTGGCATTAAATTTTGCTCAACTGACATCAGTGCCATATCAGACAATTATTAAAGCAATGATTGTTGTGTCAATTAATATCAGTCTGTAAGCAGAATCTACTGAAAACTTATTTTTAGTGATGCTGCTGTTCAGAAAAGCAAACACACATCCAGTACGATGGGCGACATGTTAGATGGCGACCAGGCTGTTAGAGTTCAACCAGAGGCATCGCTAGTAGCGGTCCCATTCCCATATTCATCAATAGCTGGGCGCAACCAGCTGATGTTCAAAAATGAGAAGGCCAGAAACATTGATTCTCTGGGTCTTCTTGCCTATACTGACCTGATAAAAATACTACGACGGAGGACATCGCTGGCTCCGGTTTATGTACCATCGAAACATTCAACTGTGAAGGCGCGGACAGTTTATTTACTATTTAACATGTAAATATAATGGATGGGAAGCCCTATATTACAGTTGCAAAAAGGACGTTGGAAACTTTTATAACACAAATTAGCGGATTTTTTTAAAACACAGCCATTTTTTAAACCCAGTAAAGTACTTGATGACTTGGCTTGGAACGTTAATTTTTTTAGATGAAAATGTGTTAATGCAGCACATATTGGTTCTGTCTATTATGTTTATATTTATTTCATTTATAAAATGAAGTAATTGTTAATTTAGTTAATACAACTCTTTTGTTCATATTCTAGATTATGTGTTTTAGAATTTTTTAATAAATATTGTTTATAATAGAATATACAATGATGAAAATAAGTTTAATTGTAATGTTTTATGTTCAAAAGTTAAGGAACTAATTTTATATATTGCTTGTATTTTGTATCTAAGAACTTTTTAAAGTTTTTATGGGAGTATCTTTCTTAGGTTCTCAATAATTATTTTATAATATTAAAAAACGGTATTTCTGAAGAATTTTTTTTCTTCAAATTTCCATGGTAAAGTTTATTAGTTTTGCCTTCATTGTGTGGCTTATAGTCCAAGAATAAAATATATTATGGTTAAGATTTAAAACATGCATAAAATAAGCAAGTTTATCACGTTTTTTTTCATGGCTTTCAAAAAATAGAACAGGAAAATTCTCATCGATCATAAATATAATTAGCAACATGAGTACATATTACTTCCACATAAATTCATTCAATAATAATTGTTGATTATTTTCATAATATGTGTTCAATATACCATTCATAAATGTATATTTATATGAAGTTTATGAAATATTAATAAAGTATTTCACTTGTAAATATGCCTATAGCTTTTCAGTTTTTGATGTGTTTAGCAATAGAGAGGGTAGGGTAATTAAAAAACTATATCTTACAAACCAAACGGTAAAATCTCCTAAAAGTTTGCAGAAAAGTCCCAATATTAATGCCCTTCAAGAAAATAATATTATTTGTGGTGTTCTAGACATTGAGTATGATGGGTTGAATACCTTAAGTGACAACGACGCAGACAGTTTGGCACTATTTTCCCACAACAACAGTACTCGACAATTTTGGAATCATTATGACGTCATATTTATGACGTCAAAAATTTACAAACTTGTGACCCTTCAGCATATCTGGCGCGATTTTTTTATTATCGTCCGAAAGCATGAAATAAAAAGATAATTTGTAGATTTTAGTTTAAGATCGTATTTTATTTCATTTGTGGTCATAGATAACTGAAATTTTCTCCGCCACTGGTGAAAATATGTTTTGTATGACCACTCACTGAAACCAACAAATAGTCTCGATATCACTAAGAGATTAGATTAACAAGACTTGATTCCAAAAATCATAATAATATACATGTAAACATTTAAATCGTAGATAACGTTGTAACAGTTCTGCAGTAAGAGAGCGTAGGACCATCATGAGAATACAAACACGTGCAAACGGCATGAGTCTTCAGGACAGATTCGGCTGTCTGATAGTGAACTGTTATAAACACTGCACGACGGAGCAATGGGATGAAAGCAGTTCTTTAAACACAATATGCCGTCCGCTTTAAAACTGAGTTTGGTTACAACTGTGATCGCGGCTTTTATTAAACTGTCTGCTAATACAACTTATTTTCTTTTTTTTTAATTGTAAGTTAAATATTTTTTATCGATAAGCAGTTTTCATACGGAATAATCTTCTAAAATGTCTTAAATTGGAACATACCTTTTTGGGTGGATGGTGTTGATTTGTGTGTATATTTTGTATGCATGTACATGAAATGGAGATATGGTAGAAGCGATATTATAAAATAGGCATATTAATAACCAATAAAATTTATAATTTCAAATAAAAATTAAAATGTCATATTGAATTTATGTTTTATAGCATACCATACTGGTAATCATTCTGATTTGTTATATTTTGTAACAGATCGTCGATGTGTGTTTCGTTTACATTACGTCTTAGACCTATTATGGAACAAAGGCATACCATGGTTTACAAATTACGATTAAACATGGGATGAATAATTCAATTTTGAAAATACGTTTTCAGAAAGGTAAACGTCATTGTTAAAGTATTGTTAAAGCAAAACCGAATTAAGCTGCTTAGATTTTCAAGACAGAAACTCTCAAAATATATATAGTTTTTTTTTTTTACAACTAACACAACTGCAAATTGTTTGTACCTACATAACCAGGCAGTTATGTTAATCTATATGTATTATTTTCCGGAGTTCATCTATATGTAACACTTTGCCGGAATTCATCTATATGTAGCATTTTAATTTACGTTGTATCAAGAATCCGCCGCTACGTGCTGCGATCATGGGTGGACGGCATGCGGTTCCTCTTGCTACTTCTTCGATGACAAAACACAAATGCACTGGACGAAGGAACGGTACTTTACAAGATAAACTGGAAAGCAAACGGAGAAAGCAGGCCTCCGCAAGAGGGCCAATTTGCCTTAACTAATAATAATAAGTAATCTTTAAAACATTTTTGGATGCCCTGTGATGCAACCTGTTATCGAATCACCACCAAAATATAATAATTTTTACTGATCGTCATGATTATTTGACTAAATGTTTTTAAAATGATTAATCAGCCCATCACTACTACTGCTCTTCTTTTTACAGCGCTCACTGCCCTTTGCAGCACTTCTTTGTTGTAGACGTAGGACATCCTAAATCTGTTTGTAAATAAATTATATTAAAAATACACTATTTAACATGTATTCTTACACAAAGTCCCTATCGTCTTTTCAGGCTTAAAAAAAACTACTACAACTTCTACTACTACAATACAACAAGTGCTTTTGCTGAGCTGCTGCTGTTGCTTCTACTACTGCTACTACTTCTACTACTACCACCACAACCACTGCTACTACTGCTTCTGCTTCTACCACAACCACCCACTATATAACTACTGCTAATGTTGCAACTAATATATAACATAACTGCCATAACTGCTACCACCTATACTACTACATTAAAGTCCAGCCCCCACCCCACCCCCACCCCAGCAAACTTTGGTCTGCCGTCGGCCCTGTACAATATTATGGCGCATTAGAAGCATTAACGTGATAAATGCAAAGTTAATGTCCGCTCTTACTGTAAGAACACAGTGTGTCATGGACCGCGCATAGTATCAGTTTACGCGTGAGTGTTGTTCATCGATATAATAAAGCCGAAAAATAGCCCCCCTCCGCCCTTTCTCAATGCTTTTCTTGGTCGTATGATGATGACGACGATGATGATGATGATCGTGATCATTTTCACATCACAATGCCATGCCATACCATACCACGACAATTTTTATTAACCTCGATTTTTCTTCAGGGGCAAAACTGTGAAAAATATGATTATCATGTAGCAAATTCACTTTGGAGGGAAAAAGCACATCTGTTTCAATGTGTGAATTTTTTTTTTTTTTTTTAACAGAACAATACTTTTATTTTCACCCAAGTATATAGCATATACAATTAGGGCAATATAACAAAGCAAAATTGTTAGTAAATTAGTAACTTCCGAATATTTTTACATTAACACAGTTGTATAGATGATGTACGGGGGTATATAAATAATAAGACACATAGCCGGAACACATGATAATAATGATAATAATAATAATAATAATACTAATAATAATAATAATAATAATAATAATAATAATAATAATGATGATGATGATGATGATGATGATGATGATGATGATGATGATGATGATGATGATAATAATAATAATAATAATAATAATAATAATAATAATGATAGCAATAATATGAGATCTATAATCAAAATCAATATACCAAAATCTTAATGAAATTATCAAAATCACAATCAGTATCATATCATATTCAAAATCATGTTACTAATCATAGTAATCATAATAATGATTATCGTCATAGTTATCATAATCATCATAAGCGTGGCATTTAAGAAACAAATGATAGTACAGTTCTATAAGAGCATTTTAATACAAGCACTGGTAAAAATAATTGGTGGTTTGTGACCATAGTTGTGCGGTGATGTATTTTCTTTTGCACACGGCGTTTCGGATTGAGAAATTGAAACGACTTCGTGTTTTAAAAGGTTTATATTTTGAGTCAGAAATTTAAATCATTATCAATACTTAAAAGACATTTTGTTGCGGAAGACTGTTTGCGTTAGCGTTTATCGTGTTGGAGCTAGCTTTGTAACGGTTTCAATCAACAACAGTTATTTTTGTCGTGATTTACACTTGAGTGCACCTGCACGCGAGGTCGATGTTGACCACAAAGGCAAGATGGAGGACCTATTATGTGAAGTAATTACTCTAATCAGCTTTGCATTGCAGGATTACAATGAAAATTGCCGTTATCTGAGGGGTTAACATTAAATGAATGAGGGGGCAAAAGCAAATTATAATTTGTGTGCTGGATAAGTTTAAATGAAAGTAACAAAAGTAGAATTATTAATTTGTGTACTAGTAATGCTAGATTAATTAGATAAAGTAACAATATTATCGGTATTTGATTGCATATCAAAAACCAGTCTTGATCACAAACTTCACAGAAAATGAGAAGAATGAGACTGTGTGGTGAGCTATATGTGAACAACACCGTCTACAAACCAGCACAGGATCAGCGCGCTTATGGACGTCGCGAAGAGCTAAACATCTTAAGCTGGAACATAAATGAACTCGTCAAAAAAGTTGCTGATACTGATTTTGTGGATATAATACAATCATGTAATTTGTGTATCGTAACAGAAACTTGGAAATTAATGGATATAATGCGTTTCATCGTTTTGAAAATAAATTTCCACAACACTGGATAAGGACGCTTTACAGGTGGAATTTCAATATATTATAAATTTGATCTATGTGCCTAAATAACTATCGTGGACACAAACATCGTTGCATGTGGATTAAAAATTTTAAGTCTATTTTTAATTTTGATGCTGATGTATACATTTGTTGTACGTATATTCCGCCTCAAAATTCCAAAGTCTTAAAACATACGGATGATTACATATTTTACCATAAAGAATTTGATATAGAAAAGTATCAATTGTTAGGAAGGAAAGGTATTAATCTGTGGCGATTTAAACTCACGAACTTCTGATGTAAGAGATTTGATAAATTTGTATGGATTAAACTTGAATGAATGAAGTTTGAAAAATGAGAGCTCAATTTTCACACGTGGGACGTGTAAAAAATATGGATCCCCATGACACTGCCCTTAAAATCATTAAGAAATTATCAAATAGACATATAATAATATAAACATGTATATGGCTGTGCATGTACAGGCAGGAGAGCGTTGAATAACTTGTAAGTGGTCAAATATTACATACGTAATTGATTTGATTTTATACAGTAATTTGCGTGACTTAATATGAATACACAGCACTGTACTGCAAAATAAATTTTGTGAGTTGGCGTGAATGTGCCCCCATTAATGCAAATATAACTTTCAAGTACGTTTGCAAAACATATGTTTGTTAACCGTGAAGTACTTGTTTCTGCAACTATTGTATAACCAAATGTATATTGTTCCTCTTATTGCATACTTGTATGTCTGAGATGTAAATAAAGTTCTGTTATGTCCTGTTAAAAAGAACAGCGTTCTGTTTTGGATGCCCGGCAAATTGCAACGTTACGCTATTACTCCTTAGTTTTAACAGGTTTTTTTTATTAACTCTCATGTTATTGTTTGTTAAATTTTTATAAATTATTGTAAGGTAATTAGAACAAAGTATTACGTAAATAAGCAGAACGTTATGAATCTACTACAACGAAAATATTAAGAATTAATACTATAACGTAACATTTCGAACAAAAGGAAAACATGAATGAAAATGACTTATTGTGTATACAAATACAATATTTTTCCGACCTACCGATCCACCCTTCATAAGCATGGGTCGTGGGAGGGGAAACAAACAATATTTTATTTTCGGCCTTGTCTAGCCATAAGTTTTTTACAACATTGAACTGCAATGCTTTCTTTGAAAAAACAACAACATATTTCTAGTACAATTATATGGTTCATTTATATAGTTCGACAGAAGATTGCTACGTAATTGAACCACATCAATCAATCATTTTTGCACACAAGTGATCATTAAATAAAGTAAAACAACCTATATAATATTTTATCACATGCTATACATGGGTTTTTCCGTGTAATACAACTATTACGAATATTTCTATCGTACACATGTGTAAGATAAAATTTTGAGCGTTTTCAATGGCTACCTATGCTTTTATTGACGAATCGCCTGACGTTATTTTGGTGAAATGACGTCGTCCACATTAAATGACGTTACGTCAGTACACATTTTTAGAATTTATCAGCATGTTTTGGTTAAATAAGAAGATTTTTTTCGTTTGAAAGCATGTGATAAAAAAAGATCTGACACTCGTTCTCATTTCATACGATATTTTATTAAACTCGTCCAGGGAATTCTTTACTAACAATTTTTTTTTTAACTCGTTTAATAAAATATGGTGGTTCATGATAACTCGTGTCAGATCCTATATATATATAACACATAGCTGTGTGATGCGCAGTTTAAGCTCTATTTATGGGATAAGAAGCACGTTCATCTTTGAAGGTTTGTTGTGGCATTTTATGTGGGAGAAAAGTAAGTTACATTAGTAGTTTACTTTTTACTTGTTTTACTTTATTTAATGAAGCATCAGGCGGATGGACACACCCGAGAATCTAGCCAGTGGGTACTACCGTAACAGTATCAGTTACGGCGGATACTGCAAGATAGACCGTTTACACGGTTAGCGAGCATAGGGGGCGGCCAAATTTGCGGTATAGCTTCCGCTGTGTACGCTAACAATAGAAGAAGAACTTTATTTCGAACAATAATCATAAGCCCATGGGTTCAAACAGTTATAAAACAGCAATAAAGTTTAAAGAAGCATCGTGATCCATGTTGTATAACATATCATGACAGTATACAGATAACTCACAAATTAAATAATTTTATATTGGCGAAAATATCACAACATTATACATATAACACACAATGGAAATAATTGTATGTGGAAGAAAAGTAAGTTACATTAGTAATTTACTTTTATAATAGTACGCGATATTTGATAAATTCAACAAATGGTTAATTATTGTCGTGTTATTGGCTGCGATAATAGGTCAGATAGAGAGAAAGACAGGTCATTCTATAGAATACCAGAGATAACAACGGACCAGTGTGAAAAAAATTCGTGAATTGTCGGGAAAAAAAGGCGAGCATGGTTTGCTAGCCTCAATCAGGACCTGAGTGGCAAAAATTGAAAGAACATAAGAATATGTTTTGACCACTTTGTCTCAAGTACGTTGACAATTATGATAAATACTATGTAGTGCAGATTATGCCATTATTCGTAGTGCCATTGTGTAACGTAATTTCCGGACTTTTTTGGCATATATTTTTTGTGTGGCATTACACATGATAATTATAAATATTTAACTTTGAAATTCACAGAATATTTGTCTGTCAATGTTTTTCTACTATGAAAAAAATGTGCATGTAAATAACAGATTGAAGGATGTTCATACTTGTCAGTTATGCAATTAGCCATAACATGTAATATATTGTGTTAATCTATTATTCAGAAAAGAAGGTAGACTTGTTTGCCAGGGACCATACCGATTGGACGCCAACGATAAACATGGGAACAAGTAGGCGGATGGACACACCCGAGAATCTAGCCAGTGGGTACTACCGTAAGAAGTAGGGCGTGCAAAGAAATCGGATGCAGCCAATACATTGGTGATGTTTGCAGAAAACCTTGCAACAAGTACAACTGATGCAGATTGAACTCCTCTTCCTGATAAAGAGCTCTTACTAGCGACTCAGGTAGAATTGTTACAAAAGCAACTTGTCTGGGCAAGACTGGAGTATAAAAAACTGAAACTTGAAAATGAAAAATTGAAAGAAAAAAAAACACAAAAAAAAACAACACCAATCCATATTCATTTGGAGCAGTGGAGGAAAATGAAGAAATAGTGAAATTTCTCATCGGCTTACCATGCATTTCATTGCTAAAATCATTGTTTAAACTTGTTGAGGAGTTTTTGCCACCAAAGTTGACTATGGAAAAATGTTGAGTGTTTGGTATTGACACTTGCAAGATTAAAGTTGAACTTGAGTGTAAACTTCTTAGCTTATCAGCTGTCAGTCTCCAAAGCAACATCATCTAGAATATTTGTTGATGTTATAGATGTGTTGTATTCATGGACAAAGCTAGTAGTTATATGGCCTGAACGAGAGGACTTGCGAAAACCAATGTCACTTCCGTTTCAGAAACATTTTGGAAAAGAGTGTTGCGTTAATATGGACTGTTTTTAGGTTTTCATTGAACGTCCCTCCAACTTGTTGGCACGTGGTAAAACATGGTCCAACTATAAAGGGCGTAACACTGTAAACTTCTTTATAGGTATTGCACCTCAGGCAGTTTCTTGGACAAGTTGTTACCTTGGGACTTGATTATTGCCGGCAGTGGTTTTGACATTGCCGAGAGTGTGAGCACACTGCTTGCTTCAGTGAACATCCCTGCCTTTACCCGCGACGGACACGTCAGGCATAGGATTTCCACACCCCTGTTGTGTGTCTGATGTTATCAATAAAAATTATGACTGTAGGTTATGTGATTGGTTTAATGACTGTAGGTTATATGATTTGTTTAATGTGAAAATTATTTAATTTGTGTTTTTTGGTATGAACTATTGAGTATGGTCTTAATATTCATCATGATATTTTTATGTGAAGACAAGTAAATTGTGTTTCTCACTGCTTAATGAGGAATAGGATTACACACAATAAAATTATTAATACATTACTTTAGTGTCTACTTCTCATTGCTATTAAAGCAAAGAATGTAAAAATTAGACATTACTTCATGGTATATGATGACCAGGGTGTGATTTCAGAAACACTTCTGGGCGATACAGTACCCCACTCAAATAGATCCCCACTTTAGGTTCATTGTAATAAAATGTGTACCGGGCACATAAATTTGGCATCAAAAAGGTTCAAATCAGCAGAAAGAGTCAAACCCCTGACCATGTTAAAAATCATACATGTACAGTTTAAACTTTTAGTGTTACAAATATACTTTATTATGCACTGAATAAAAGCATCCATAAAGCTTACAAATAATCAAAAAGCTTTTTATCAAATTTTCTAAGTCATGCAAGTACAGAAACAATTAATCTAATTCATAACAACAAACATCATTTATCTAGCTGCTGTTATTACAAGCCAAATCAACTTTATAGCTACAAAAGGAGTCAGCGTCTGCAGTAGCATGTTATACACTTCAGATTGTTGTTAAAAATCACGACATGTTGGCCAAAACCATGTTTTGCCCTTTGTAGAATTGATCATGTTAAGGCATTGGAAATGATACCACCCAATTTTACAATTTTCATTGTCACAACCTATCATTCTTCCCTCGTCAGGCATTACACAAACAGTAAATGTCACTGACGCCTGAGGTGTCACCATATTGTTGTCAGCACTACTAACGCACAAAACGTTGTCCATACTGGTGATATCGTCATTACTAGGTGTTGGTAGTGTGGCATCCTTGAACAGTTTCTCTGCTTTTAGTGTTGCCTTTCTCCAGAATCTGATATCAAATGATACATGTTCAATGAATATATCAGTACCAGTCCACACAACAAAATAACAGGACTCCAGGCCAGTTACCCCCATTTGTGTTTGTATTTGAAAATAGTACTGATGATCAGTATCTAATGAAAGTTCACCATTCACATTCTTTTTCTAGTAAGGAACAGTGTCACCCATCATCATACCCTTTTTGGAATAAGGGCATTTCACTTCTAGGCAACTAACACCACAGCAGGCACAATGCACAAAGCCATCTGGAAAAGCCGCAATGAATGGCATTTGTTCAGAGATGTGAAGTCTCTTCTCCACCCGAAGATTAGAGTGTGATGCACTTAAGATTTCACAACACTGTTGGATTGCTCTTTGTTCATTCTGAATCCCCCATTTAATTGAACTATTTTATTATGGGGGTAACATATTGCTTTGATTAGACGTTGCGAAGGATTTAGAGGATCAGTCCTACACACTGCCTTCATGTTCGAGGCTGTAATTCGTCCAGCCCGGATGTCAAAACCAACGTTTTTCCTTTGATTGGTGTTTGATTAGCTTTTCTGCAATTTCCACTTCTTCAGTTGTCACCATTATTGTTGGGAAAATCGAATTACACCTTTCCCTAATTTCACAGTTATACAGATGATCCCAATCTTTGTTTCGAAGTTAAGGTTTATGAAGCTTAAGCATTTCAACAGCCGGCACATAGTCATCAGAGAAACCTGGCACAATTGCCAACACAACTGGGGTTTTCCAGACAGCTTCAATGCAGTGAAAAATAAGTTCAGTTCTTCAGCTGATGGCTCAGGAATTTTCTTCTTAGGTTTTCGGGTCGAACCACTGACCGGCTGGGGCATGGGCGAACTGCCGACCACCATTTCTTCAAACTTTCTCTTAAGTGTTTTTGAACTTTTCAAATCAATCTCACGTGTTTCTTCGTACTGTACATTCTTCAAGTTAGGTTGTGGCCTTCAATAGGGTAACTGTACGTTCATAACGCATCTGAAATTGTTTTGGTTACGTATTAGTGTTTATATTAATAGATCTATAATACACATAATTTAATTAATATACATATATATGGGCATTTTACATCTATCTACTGTACAATTAAAATATGTTAGATTTGAAAGAGAAATAAAAATAAATATACATATGAATTAAAACACATACTATAAATTTAAACAAAATCACTCATTAATAATGTTAATTTAGTTTTAGTTTAAACCTTATTATTTTAGCTCTGTTGCATCGAAAGCTTTAGGCGTATAGAGAAACTCTCGAGTCCGTTTCCTGGGAAGAACCAGTACTTCGGGTGGGGATCGAACCCAGGACCTACTTGTCACAAGGTGGACACCATATCCATTGCGACTTCAGGGTGTATATACAGTAATATCTTTAATTTAAAAACGAAGAGTTCTTACTTTGACGGTTTCCGACACCCAGAACATCAAAGCAGCTTAATGCGTTCGTGTTTCTCCGCAACCTGCCATGCAGTCACAGTGGCTCGCTAAGATGTGCCAGTCTTCTCTGCGATGAATCACGGAGTGAGGGCTTTGTCCCGCAATCGCTAAGAGTGTAGCACCTGAAAAATAAATAACAATCGTACATATATGTTACATCATAATATTTATTATATTATAATAGCAATAGAATATAAATAGAAATGACGTTCTTGCTTTCACAATTTTGACATTACTTATATTCATATGCCCTGCTGAGCTGAGCATATTGAGTTGGCATATTTTAAATAAATACAATTAATTTTGTTGGGTCACAAAGGAAAAAAAAGTTTACGAAAAAAAAGTTATGCCTACCTACCTATCATACTTTTTTCCAAGACGTTAGCGGATACAAACAGCTTTTTGTGGCCCAAGTGCCGTGATACCGTATACATGTATACAATAGTTCGCGGCGTAGCGAAGTATTATTTTAGTTTTAAATTTCTCTCTTTATGCGCGTTTCTGGTTATTATCAACATCAACCACTATATTAAAATATCTTTCCATCTTTCAAGTCGGTCATTAAGTAAGTTTATTACTTTGAAGCATATATGCTTATCTCCACGTGATGCTTTGTACATTAAAGGCACTTTGCATATTTTCGTATATTGGAAAAATGTCATAAAATGTCTTCATTGCTAAAAACTAAAGCATCTGAACGAATAAAAACCAAATATTATAACAAGAAAAATATTTCAGTAAACAGATTAGCTCCGTAGGGACTCGAACCTACGACCTCCAACGTCAGAAGAAGGCCAGTCTGACTTACATGCGCTAACGTGTAATTTCTTCGTGTTAAAAGTGAAACACGTGTTTTCCAGACCGACGAAAAGCGTTAAAACGCTTTATAATTACATCCAATTCCATCGATGATTATCTATCAACAATGGTTTTTAACAATTCAATAAGTGTAATATTGAAGTTATAATGTTAGATTTTACGATTTAATAAGATGGCAATATTATTATTCGCCTTCAGACTTTTTTTCATATGCCTGTCTATTAAGTCACGAATTGCTGGAACTGTATTTTCGAGGTCCGTCTGCGCCGATGCTGCATTATGTGAGGACCCGGGGTGTGTCCCAGCACGCCTGCCTTATTTACTTTTAGACTCATCGAAAGTTGAGACGAATTTTGAATCATGCTGCAATTTCCAGCTATTTATCTTTTAACTGAAATATTCTTAATTATGTTGTGGTCTTATGCTGTGTGAGTGGTGTGGGGGAGGGGGGCGAGGGCAGCCGGAGTACCCGGAGGGAACCCAACTGTCCGGTGACCGCAAACCAAACTCACTTGCGTCTAGTGAAGAGCGAACCCGGGCAGCCTAGTTGAGAAGCGAGTGTACAACTCCACTGCGTTAGCCAGAAATCCGAATTGCGGGTACGTAGACATATTATTATGTTATGGTTATATTGTTGAAACTTATCCAAAACACTAGTTCGAAAAATCAAATAACATGACGTGAGATTAAGAATAATTATTATCAGCGAAAGTCGGATGTCTATCATTTTAATTGCCTTTACACACATTCAAATGATTCGTTTTTATGATAATAATTCATAAAATATCACTTATTATGGCCAAGTTCAGAATAGGTAGTTCAATATCCAATTTATATAAATATAGGTATCCAACTACAGGTACCCCACATCGTTGGTTTGGTAACTCAGAAGCTCAACTACAATATACATACCATTTCTTGAACTTGGCCGTATTTAACGCAAAATACCCCACTAATTTCCTTACGGAAATGTATATAACTACCATGGTTTTGTACCAGAAATATGGTCAATGCATTAAGACATTTCTCACAAAAGTTATTTGTCCGTAATTGCTTATTTATTTGTCATAGCAACGCGACAAATGTGTGTACTTTTAGACAGGAACAACAACTATTTCTACATTGGATCAACTGACGAAGAAATAGAAGATGTTTGGCGCTGGTACACGGACAAAAGTCTTGTTAACGCAGGCTACCATAACTGTTAAACGGGCCAGCCCATTCCCGGCAGTCAAAACTGCGCTGTGCTGTGGGTTCCAAGAGATTATACTTGAGAGGATCATTTCTGTACCGATGTTATATGCGAGAAACCGTAGGTTTATTCTTTCCTGTTTTCAGCTGAACGATTGCATGAATCAGTGCATGTATATGAATGATCTATGGTCAATATAGATTCGTCCATAATAGTTACATATTCCATAAATATTCAAAGCAATTGACCTTACGACGAGATTTGATTGACAATGTGTTTAGCCATTCAGAAAGCTAGGACTTAATTGTTTGACGGACATGTCTTGTCAAACATTCGTTTACTTTATCCTAGGTAGGCGCGATTATAAATCCCATAGCGTATCGTCAATTGGTAACATAATATCATTATAGCGCGAAAAAACGGTCCTTTATAATGTACTATGTAAAATTTCACCATCATATGATTTTTATAACTATTTGACTTACATGCATTTCAGTGGCCTCGATCGCCCTGATATCGTTGGATAGACAAATACAGATGACTGCTATATTTTCCTATATAGTAAGCATACATTTACGTCAATGTCCCTTTGGTGAGGATGGGTAATACTTCATAACCGGACGGTATTGTTTAACTGTACACAGTCGTATCGCAATAAGAAAATCACGATGGGTTATATGTATATAAGGTCATAAACTAGAGCTCTTGTAAATATCGTATGAGTAGAGTTTGGGTTACAAGAGCTAAAATGTCAGTTACATCAACCTACACAATGTATTTTGCAAATCACGGATAGTTTAGTCGTTCGTCGTTAGTAGTTTATTTCTAGTCTTTATAAGTGTTTAAGTTTAAAATACCTACTAAATGTTTTACCCTACTGTGAAACTTTCACGTACACATATACAGCGAATTATTGAATAACATTCAATGGCAAGTTCCCATCTAGAATACTGTCTCTGATAAAATACTCATTGACCCGATATATTCAGTAGACATCGGCACAATAAAGTAAACGTAAAGGTTCGGTTTATAGTCTGCTGCGATATACATCTTCAGCCGACTTTCACATTTACCTCCCCGATCACTGGGTCTTAAGTCGTCCGTTAACACTCGGCGCACTATGCAGCCACGGCACATTGGCTTATTTCCCTCACAGGTCACCATGTATACATGTATAATACCGGAATATACTTTTAGGACTCAACGAAGATACCGTGCTTCTTTGCATTGGACTTCCACACCTTCTAATAGATTCAAGGGACACTAATAAATAAAAAAACAATAGGCCTACATGTACACCATTTTGGTAATATTTCAGCAACTAGATACCAGATTGGTTATTATCTGTAATATAGTCGCCGCTTTACCGTCCCGCTGACCGTCCGTCTGTACGTTCGTCCATCAGTCCGTCACGTTGTTATGTCCGGCCTTTTTATCATCAACCACTGGCCTGAATTAAAGGAATCTGCACGAAGGTTTAGTTCTAAGAGTAGGCGTGCATGGTATCAGTTTCCGTTTAAGTGATTTTCTTTAGATCTTTAAAGATAGCTGCAAATAGTAAATAGTGCAGAAAATCAATCACACTCGACTACAAGTTGTGCCTGATTTTTCACTATATGGCACTTTTTTCCCACCACAACAGTAAGCGAAAATTTTGGAATCATTATGACGTCATATTTATGACGTCAGAATACACATTTTTTTTAATTTATCGTCTAAAAGTATGAACTAAAAAGAAAATTTGTAGATTTCAGTGTAAGATCGATTTTTATTTTATTAGTGGCCATAGAGTTCCGCCAAGCGTAAAAATATGTTTGATATGACCACTCATGCAATAAATTACGATCTTACACTGAAACCAACAAGTATCATCTTTATCACAAAGAGTCTAAGAAACGTTATGTAAAAATGAGAATAACAAGACTTGATCCCAAAAATCGCAATAATATACATGTAAACATTCAAATGATGAGTAGATAACAGAGAGCGTAGCATGAGAATTCAAACATGTATTTGCTATATATGGACAATTCCATGGGTCTTCGGGACAGATAATGTTACCTTAATTGCTAGTGCACTGTTATAAATACTGGACCACGGAGCAACGGAATTCATAGGAGTACTGGAAACAAAATATGGCGAACGCTGAAAAACTTAATTTGGTCTTAAGCGTGATCGCGGCTTATATTACACAGTCTGGTAAAACAATGTATTTCTTTTTTCATACGGACTAATCTTCTATTATGTCTTAAATTGGTACAATCTGTTTTATGGTGGATGTTGTTGTTGTTGTTTATTTAGTCTATATCAAATGGAGATATGGTATGAGCGCAATTGTTAAATAGGTATATAAATAACCATTAAATGTGTTAGTTTCAAATAAAAATTAAAAGGCCATATTGGATTTAATTTATGTTTGAAAGCATACCACACTGCTAATCATTCTGATTTGTTATAATTTGTAACAGATGGTTAATGCGTGTTTTATTTTACAATACGTTTAAGACAGATTTATATGATTGAACAAAGCTATAACATTATTTAAAAATTACGATAAAAACAACACATTGAACTGCTAAGATTCAAGATACACCCAAACTATATTTTGTTAAATTAAGTTAACAACTATCACAACTGCAAATTGTTTGTTTATACGTGTTCCTACCTACCCAGGCGGTTATGGCATCCGGAGTTCATCTATAGGTATTACTTTGCCGGAGTTCATCTATGTGTAGCATTATCTTTTACGTTGTATCAAGAATCGGCCGCTACGTGCGATGATGGCTGGACCGCATACGGTTCCTCTTGCTACTTCTTTGATGACAAAACAGCAATGCACTGGGCCGAAGGAACGGTACGTTACAAGATTAAGTACAAGGCACTAGTAGATTTTGTATCTCCACCAAGGCTGACAGCTTGGCCTATTTAACAAAATAAAAATGATTCATTAAAAACATATTTAAGTTTAGTGAAGACGGTGATCTCCGGACATTCTTTCATTTCTAACCTGCCCCCCAAAATAACTTTTTTTGCGTAACGTTTCTAAGAAACAGACAAAATCAACGCCGGCAAAAAGCATGCACTCTTTGGTGGAGGTAGATATCCTGTGAGTGCTGTCGATCTGTTAATTATTTTCACAATATGCAAGCTATTCCTTGAAACTCGTTTTTCAAATAAAGCCATCAAAACAAAACAATTGTCAAGCTTTGTTGTTGTCAAGCTTTGTCGGTTTTTATTGTTTTTAACAGAACAACAAATGAATGCTAATTGCGATTCGCTGGGCGTTCAAAGCATACCTGTGTTGACCTATTGCAAACAACCATCTTCAGTATATTTTATTTTCTTACAGCAATACTGTTCCGCACACGGTGGCGCTTACATCACAACCATCCAATCAGAGGGCGAATACCTGTTCTTGCAGGACATGTGCAGACGCCTGTTCAAACAAGGTACGAATGGGTAATGGTGACAGCTATACATACCAAGTTTATGGAAGGCTGGTGTGCCAGTCTAATTTGTTAATGACAATTGCTAATTGCCAAGTGCGAATTTCTCATTGCCAATTATTAATTATTAATTGCTTGTAGGAAAATGGCAAATGATTATTTATTTGGTGGTTATCAGTAATCAATAAGATATTGGCATTTGGCAAATAGCATCTGCAAAATAGCAAAAAAAATATAAAACTTCTGTTGTTTGTTTGACAATTATTAGATGTCATGAAGCAATTTGCATTTGGCAAATAGCAATTGGCATTTGGCATATAACAGTTGGCTATTAGCAAAAATGCAACTTCTGCTGTTTGTTTGGCAAATATTCGTTATCGTTTAGCAATTGGCATTTGGCAAATATCAATTTGCATTTGGAAAACAGCAATTGACATTTGGAAAATAGCAATTGGCAATTAGCAAAAAAGCATGGCGCATCGGCCTTCCTTACAAGTTAAATACTATGGTTATTCATAACCATATGATACCATAAAAAACTGTATCCAGAATGTCTAATAATGACAGGTAAATCAACTACATAGAGTAGGATTAAAGCGCAACATGAAACAGTGTAAGTCAAAAGTCAGTCGTTGTCATTGTTTTAGATGGAAACAACTTTTTCTTCCTGGGTGCAAATGACGAAGAAATAGAAGGAGTATGGCGATGGTACACGGACAATAGCCTTGTTAACGACGGCTATCATAACTGGTATCCAGGCCAGCCTATTGTAGGCAGTCAAAACTGCGCTGTGCTGTGGGGTCCACGCGGCTATACATGGGAGGATCATTACTGTAACGAAAACGCATACGTTATATGCGAGAAACCGTAAGTTTGTTTCTGTTTAACATGTATGTTGGTGCTCTAGTTTTAATAAAAATTCATCCACAATAGACTAAGTTTTGATTGTACAATGTATTAGCATTTACAGAAACTTTAAATAATTAAGTGTCCAAACAGTCTTTTATAATGCTACAATAACAACAGTTTCACCTTGTGATGATTTTTTGTCTAACGAGTTGGCTCATTTCAGGGGCCGAGAACGCCCAGACATCGTTGGATAGACATGCGCAAACAACTGCTATCTTTTCCTGTATCGGAACTGATTATAATAAACCCACTGAATAAACGATTTTGTCTCTTTAATTTATAGCAAGCACAAAGCCCCCATATCCAAAGACATATATACATGTATAGTAATACTATTGACTATGGCAAAAATGGACGTTTGACGCACAGTGATCTCCAACTGTCTGTCAGCAAGTACTACGCATATTATAGATGCCCCGGGTTCGAGTCTTGTTAATGCACATTTGTGAGTTTGGCGACTGGTTCCTACATCGGATGGATGGGATAATTACATACTTATTTGTTCTTCCAAGCACACTGCCACATTCCAACAAACATATTTGCAGTAACGTTTAAACTCTAAATACTTTTATATGAAACATGCCAGTACTGATACAGTACGTAAATCCGAACAGTACGTAAATCCGGACACCTTTGAAAAAAGGCATTTGCATTATCAAGGCCAATAGTTCTATGGTATGGATCGATGCACGCGCCTGGTATGTCAAGGTTCACCAGAATCGAGTGAGTATTAAATCATTTACTTACTTGTGTTTTATTTTGACCTTTCGAACGTAAACATTCGCACGCGGGGCATTGAAATCACACTGCGCATGCGCATGCTGTGAGGCCCGTCAATATGCCATTTATGAGATAATTTATTTAGCTAATTATTATAGCTATTATCTTTACAATACTTATAATTCACTACAGTTTTTTTAACATACCCAAGCATTTGACTGATAAACGTTTTCAATGCACTGATGTATTGATGCTAATGAACACAATACCGATCAAAAGGTACAATGTATTTTGTATTTGGGGGAAATGTTGACAAATTTTCGATTTTTGGGAGGTAACTCGTACAAAATACATCCTGAAAACCAATAAGGTTTTTCCCCAGTTAGTATGTGACGTCACACTTATTGATAAATACAGTGAACAAATGCTAACGAGCGCAAATTAAAAGCATATAAACAAAACGTAAACGTTTTCTGTGAAGTATAATATCAAATATGTAGCGCAAACGTGGTTTTATTACGCTACATAATGCAGTTAAATAATGCGTTTGTCACAATTTTGCTACTGCGCGTTTAAGCACGTGCATTTTACAGAACAATTTCTTCGATTTATTGCAGAATAACCCACGGTTGATTTCTTTCTTTATCTATGGAAAACTAGCCGCGTGCCGTGTTAGAATAACTGTTATTTTTAAACATACATGATTGAAATGGTAAAAAAAATAATGTGTTAACTGAAATTTTAACCAGATTGAGATGTTGCTTTATGTAAGAATACATTTACAAACAGACTTAGGATGTCCTACGTCTACAACAAAGAAGTGCTGCAAATGGCAGTGAGCGCTGTAAAAAGAAAAGCACTAGTAGTGATGGGCTGATTAATCATTTTAAAAACTTTTGTCAAATAATCATGACGATCAGTGCCATGACGTGACGATGACGATTGCAAAAATTAATCAACGAAATGTGTACATGTCACTTGTAGTACTTTTGGCCAAACCTGAATTCTGTAGTCAAAAATAAAATAGTGTTTTGCATTTCTAAACTAATAAACTTATTATAACTAAAATACACTCTACATCTACTGCAATATACAATGCTATAAAACATTCCTCGATAAGTTGTCATTGTGTCCACTTAATGTTTCTCATGATATTATATGCATTTTAGTATGGATTAGTTGATGATTTATTTTATATCATGTATCTTATATAAATTGCCCAAAAAAATTATTGCTTTTTAAAATCGTAAAAAAATGTATTCTACTTGTATTAACAAGTAATTATTTATATTAAAAACTAGTTAGTTTAGTTTCGAGACATTATGTCGTTTTCAAATTACATGTATAGCCTACAAATCACTACAATGTGTAGGGGTTGTCATTGTTTAACACTACATTTTATCGATTAAAAGCCTTTGTAGATATCATTTTATTATGTAAATATTAATAACAGTTTAGTCTTATTAAGCCAAGCAGTTAAAATTCCATTTTTTGTGTTTTAACAATAGCAACTCTGCAAATTGAAACTACTTTTGTTAAACTATAGGAGCAACTTTAACAAAATAAATTGAAAAAGTTGGTAAAAAATTATTTCTACTGAACAATAACAATCTACATATTTAGTCATGATTATTTGATTAATCAGTCACTTTCGGCTATGATTGATCAAGGAATATTTGTAGGACTGATTCCAATCACTAAGCACTAGAGTACATGGTGCCCAGATCCAGGAATATTTGTAGGACTGATTCCAATCACTAAGCACTAGAGTACATGGTGCCCAGATCAAGGAATATTTGTAGGACTGATTCCAATCACTAAGCACTAGCGTACATGGTGCCCAGACCAAGGAATATTTGTAGGACTGATTCCAATCACTAAGCACTAGAGTACATGGTGCCCAGATCAAGGAATATTTGTAGGACTGATTCCAATCAATAAGCACTAGAGTACATGGTACCCAGATCAACACTGCACGATCACGTGCATGTCAAAAGTTTTGGAGACCGAGGTCGCTCCTCCGAGTTGAGTAGTAACGGTGAGCAAAGCCTGGTCAATTATCTTTTGTATTTAGCTAACCAAGGCATGCTGGCGACTCGTGGGATGCTGAAGTGCAAAGTCTTAAAGATTGTGAAGGAAATTGGTAAATAAATGTTGATATGATCTGAATGAACACATTATATGATACTTATAACGCGTACTTTACTATTCATATACGAGTGCAATGAACAATAAAACCCTACTGCAATATAAGAGCAACACTTTACAGTTAAATACCACATACGCTGACAACTTCTAATTTATTTATTTATTGCAAATTAATTTATCTAGGAGGACCATATCGATTTAATACGCAGACTGGTCCTACTGACAAGTGGGTTCGGGAGTTTTTGCGCCGGCACCCACAGGTTTCCGAGAGAATGGCGGAGCTGATATCTGCAGCAAGGACTTCAATGTCGACCCAGACCTTCATCAGTTAATTCTTCGACTTTTTGAAGAATCAGCTAACCGCCCATGATGTGCAGAATAAGTCCAACAGGGTATGATTGATGTTAGATGCTTTCGTTCATTTTATAAGTCATTATTATCTGATTCCTACTGTCAAGTTTTGTTCCGCTCCTACTTTAAATAACATATTTTTATACACATCTTCAACTGCGATGACACCGGTTGGACTGGACGGGAGAATACGCCTTTAAAGGTGTAAGGACCCAAGAAAGGACAAGCGTTTTCCAAGAAATCTAAAAATGCCACACGACACATCTCTGGTCGATTTCTACCATCACATATCATCTTCCCGGTATATAAACATAGAATTGTATATGTAATTAAAAAAGTTCGTTTTTATTTCAGCTTTGTAAAAGTCTAAATATAACGTATATATACGCCTCATATTGTATTTGTCATCTACTTATCTTAAAAGTATAACACAAACACATCTGATACTTGGTAGGGAAACATTCCGCATCGTCCTATCGATGATGTCCCGGCCGACTGGATGTTTAGCTCTTCAGAGTCAGGGTACATCAACACTGATATAATTATTTTACCAATGGTTTACAAAAATATTCTTCAACCACTGCGGCTCTGAGGGACCCGCTGTTCTTATAATCGACAATCATGACAGCCATATATTGTCAGAAACGATAAGGGCTGCAGTGGAGAACAACGTTGTTCTACTTGGGATGCCGGGGAATACAATTCACATCATCCAGCCCCTAGATGTTAAGGTGGTTAAGTCAGTTTTAAATACGCCCTTAAACGTTTGAAATTCCCCATGGATTATCTTTATTATTGTTGTTTTAAACATGTTGTACTGTCTGTAAAGTTATTAACTCTAACATTAATCAATTATTAGTGTCTATGTTATCAAGACAAAAACATAAACTGTTCTGTCTGCATTGCAAAGAAACGAACGTCCCTCTGGATAAATACTAGCTAACGACTGCGAAAATCGCTTAAAAGGGAGTGACTATTTAAAACTCAAGCGAGAAAGAGTTGCCTCTCTTAATATTTCAGTAAGTTTGCAAAACTGTTTACATCGTTTAGTTAAGTGTCTGATGTGTTCCACGCGTGTCCGGTTTTACCGAGTTATCGGACTACCGGTATTCATTAGTTCATTTTTGTATCGTTATATAAGATGTATAAAAGGGGATTATGCCTTTTTTGTTCTTGACAAATATTCGGTCCACTGAAAAGATGGGTTGCAACCATCATGGGCAGCTTGTCGTATGCCTATCTGGTATACATGTTAGCAACCACAAATTCGCGGCGATTATAAACCACGCCATTGACCAGACAACATCAGTTAAGCATGCATTTGATGTCACCGGAATATGTCATACTAATCCAAATGCGATTGACAAGACACATTTGGTGCAACCAGCTTTCAAGGATATCAGAGGACTAGGTAGCAAATAAAATATTATAATACGCCATTTAAATTTAAATAAGGATGCGAATCATATAATAAGAATTTGTTTCAAAAATACGTTTTGCAGATATCTTAAAACCAAATAGAAAAATAGCAGTTAAAATTGAAAACAGTGGCAGGGCCTCTGTATACATGTTGACAAATATAGACAGGCTAAAAATAGAACAAAACAGCATAGGCGAGAAATAACGCTTTACACAGAAGATTTTGAATGGAACGAGGTAAACAAAAGAAGAATAACAAGAAATCTGACGTAGAAGGAGAATTACAGGAGCATAGAACCATACAATACCCTTAATATACTATAAATATAAACAAGTTATACAACTGTCGAATTTTCTACATAACACCCTAGTCAGATTAATTAAGAGCCTGAATTTCACACTAAAAAGCAATAAACATACCAAATAAACTTCCAAGACATTTATCTTTCAGAAAACAAACTACACTTGCCCAGAATCTACTGGCTTTTCATAGAATTTAGATCGAAAGTTTCATATAAAATAACAAATTTTATCAATTATTATCATTTTTATCAACGCGTCAAATGCCTACGCTTTTAAACAGGAACAACTGTTTCCTCCTTCGGCAACTGACGAAGAAAAATCAAAGGTGTCTGACGATGTTGTACAATAAGTCAATATAGCGTATATTGTTACAGGATTTAAAATAAATCACATAATTATTATGTACTTTGTGTTCTTTTTGGTGTAAGAGTAAGTGTTTTGTCAAATTTTATGTACGAAAACTGAAACAATACTATACTCATAAAATAAAAATCAAAGTTCAGAAAATGATAAAGACCATCACAATAATGAACTTTCAAATATATATTATGATTGGTAGTGAAAATAATGTTGTTTTTCTGTTGTTGTTGTTGTTTTTTTGCCTTTATTAAAAAAAATAGATTTTTATACTTTCAAGGTCCATATTATTGTCCATAATTTTAAAACTAGAACTCCGCGAGTCGTATGTGTCGCCTGACGGACCGTAATTCAAGTACTATAAGAGCAATTATGCCGAAAAACGAATTTAACCTTCCTTTTATGCCTACGAAATATTCCCTAAAGTTTCCTAATGATTTTACAAAAACTTAACAAGTTATTATATATCTGCAGAAGCTTTATTTGATCTTCAAACAAATTAGGGGAGAACAGCTCAAGTACGATAAGAGCAATTATGCTGCAAATCAATCTTAACCTTCCTTGTATGCCTACGAACACTTTCCTTATGTTTCATTATAACTGCACGAAAACAATTTATTGTCTGCACAAACTGAAGGGGACGCCGCCGTCGACAACGCCGCCGCCGATGCAGCCAAAAGTAACCCCTATATGTCGTCTTTTCAGGCTACAAAAAAGCTACTACACCTTCTACTACTACAGTACAACAAGTGCTTTTGCTCAGCTGCTGCTGTTGCTTCTACTACTGCTACTACTACTACTACTACCACCACAACCACTGCTACTACTGCTTCTGCTTCTACCACCCACTATATAACTACTGCTGATGTTGCAACTAATATATAACATAACTGCCATAACTGCCTCCACCTATACTACTACATCAAAGTCCAGCCCCCCCCCCCACCCCCACCCCAGCAAAGTTTGGTCTGCCCCCCCGGCCCTGTATAATATTATGGTGCATTAGAAGCATTAACGTGAACAATGCAAAGTTAATGTCCGCTCTCACCGTAAGAACACAGTGTGTTATGGACCGCGCATATATTTCAGTTTACGCGTGAGTGTTGTTCATCGACATAATGAAGCCAAAAAATAGCCCCCCTCCCCCCTTTCTCAATGCTGTTCTTGGTAGTATGATGATGACCACGATGATGATGATGGTGATCATTTTTCACATCACAATGCCATGCCATACCATACCTTGACCATTTTTATTAACTTCGATTTTTCTTCAGGGGCAAAACTGTGAAAAATATGATTATCATGTAGCAAATTCACTTTTGGGAAAAATTCACATCTGTTTGAATGTGTGAAAAATATTATTTGATTGCATATCAAAAGCCAGTCTCGATCACAAACTTCACAGAAAATGTGAAGAATGAGACTGTGTGATGAGCTATATGTGAACAACACCGTCTACAAACCAGCACAGGATCAGCGCGCTTAGGGACGTCGCGAAGAGCTCCACATCGTAAGGTGGAGCATAAATAGACTTGTCAGAAAAGTTGCTGATACTGATTTTGTGGATATAATACAATTATGTGATTTGTGTATCGTAACAGAAACTTGGATATCTAAAAATACGTGTTTTAAACTAGAAAATAATGGATATAATGCGTTTCATCTTTTTGGAAATAAATCGCCACACACTGGAAAAGGACGCTTTACAAGTGGAATTTCAATATATTATAAATGTGATCTATGTGACAAAATAACTATCGTGGACGCAAACATCGTGGCATGTGGATTTAAAATTTTAAGTCTATTTTTAATGTTGATGCTGATGTATACATTTGTTGTACGTATATTCCGCCTCAAAATTCCAAAGTCTTTAAACATACAGATGATTACATATTTTACCATATAGAATCTGATATAGCAAAATATCAATTGTTAGGAAAGGTATTAATCTGTGGCGATTTAAACTCACGAACTTCTGATGAAAGAGATTTTATAAATTTGTATGGATTAAACTTGAATGAATGAAATTTGAAGAATGAGAGCTCAATTTTCACACGTGTGAAAAATATGGATCCCCATGACACTGCCCTTAAAATCATTAAAAAATTATCAAATAGACGTTTAATAATATAAACAAGTATATGGCTGTGCATGTAAAGGCAGGATAGTGTTGAATAACTTGTAAGTGGTCAAATATTACATACGTAATTGATTTGATTTTATACAGTAAATGTGCGTGTATTTAATATCAATACACATTTCTGTTTTGCAAAATAAATTTTGTGAGTTGGCGTGAATGTGTCCCCATTAATGCAAATATAACTTTCAAGTACACTTGCAAAACATATGTTTGTTAACCGTGAAGTACTTGTTTCTCCAACTATTGTATAACCAAATGTATATTGTTCCTCTTACTGCATACTTGTATGCCTGAGATGTAAACAAAATTCTGTTATGTTCTGTTAAAAAAAACAGCGTTCTGTTTTGGATGCCCGGCAAATTGCAACGTCACGCTATTACTCCTTAGTTTTAACGGGTTTGTTTTATTAACGCTCTTGTTTTTAGCGTATGTTATTGTTTGTTAAATTTTGATAAATTATTGTAAGGTAATTAGAACAATGTATTACGTAAATAAGCAGAATGTTATGAATCTACTACAACGAAAATATTAAGAATTAATACTATATCGTAACATTTCGAACATAAGGAAAACATGAATGAAAATGACTTATTGTGTATACAAATACAATATTTTTCCGACCTACCGATCCACCCTTCATTAGCATGGGTCGCGGGAGGGGAAACAAACAATATTTTATTTTCGGCCTTGTCTAGCCATAATTGTTTTACAACATTGAACTGCAATGCTTACTTTGAAAAATCATATTTCTAGTTCAATTATATGGTTCATGTATATAGTTCAACAGAAGATTGCTACGTAATTGAACCACATCAATCAAACATTTTTGCACACAAGTGATCATTAAATAAAGTAAAACAACCTATATAATATTTTATCACATGCTATACATGGTTTTTTCCGTGTAATACAACCATTACGAATATTTCTATCGTACACATGTGTAAGATAACATTTTGAGCTTTTTCAATGGCTACCTATGCTTTTATTGACGAATCGCATGACGTTATTTTGGTGAAATTACGTCGTCCACATGAAATGACGTTACGTCAGTACACATTTTTTAGAATTTATCAGCATGTTTTGGTTAAATAAGAAGTTTTTTTTTCGTTTAAAAGCATGTGATATAAAAAGATCTGACACTCGTTCTCATTTCATACCATATTTTGTTAAACTCGTCCAGGGAATTCTTTACTAACAAAATTCCTAAACTCGTTTAATAAAATATGGTAGTACATGACAACTCGTGTCAGATCCTATATATATAACACATAGCTGTGTGATGCGCAGTTTTTTCTCCTTTTCATTTGTAAGCTCTATTTATGGGATAAGAAGCACGTTTATCTTTGAAGGTTTCTTGTGGACGTTTACCTAAATTCCGTCATTTGCAGAGACATGTTTGAGATAAGTAACAAACCAAGACAAAGCACGAGTGTAGGTGCTCACTTCATAATGTATTTTTCTTTTAAAGTGATTCTTCTTGCTACGGCGATGGCAATTTTCGGACAGACTGGTAATAAGTTATGTTTGTTATGTAGTTTATCTATTTTATAACAATACTTAATTTCATCAGATAATTTTGATAATCCACCATCCCACACGAGAAACAACACACTCAGTTAAATGTAAAGCAATCACTGACATCGTGAAAGATACATACATTTTCAACCAATTCCTAGTACTCTTGCACAGATCGGGCCATCAAGTATTGTCTCTTTTCCGTAAACAAATATAAAAATATGCACGTTTTAATTAAACTTTCACAGTTGGTATATAACATGTAAGATCATGAAATGTTAATTACTCACGACTGAAGTGGCTGTATCATTTCAGAGGCAGAGAAAGGCCGTGTACGGAAATCATTGGTTAGGCAGACGTAAGGCTTGAAATGAATGTTTTGTATAATGTCATTAGTTATGCAAATACACTATTGAAAATACGGTAATAATAAAGGCTTATAGATCTCTGGACACAACAAACACACGTTTCCGACTGGACAAAGATTTATAAATGTGTTAATATATCTGGACTGAACCGAGCGTCACGATAGAGCAACAAATTCGTATAGAGATAAAACTTCAAAAATATATCATTGACCAAAATCATTATGTGGACATACTTGACAATACGAGTATCAGGCATGTACATGTAAGTATAATAATTAATGACAAACTGCATCAGCAAACGACAACGCTTATGGCCCCAGTCCTTTCAGGCAAGTGACATATTTGCCTATAGTAATAAATATCAGTAACTGCCTACGTAATAAGTCAAATTACAATTCTTAATAACATAAATATCCTACAAGCACTAACTTCGATTGATTCGATGTGGGCTGAGTAGTTCCTTCATTAAAATGTCCGTTTAACATGACACAAATAATAAAACACCTAGTCGCGGACAAAACAGTTCGGGTTAAATGATGAGCATTTATGTGATCTAAATCTTGTTAAATTTCCTCAATGGCATCACTTGGCGGCACATATTCTGAGTAAATGGCCGAATCTTTATAGATGAGATCATCTTGCGCCTTTGAAACCGCATCGACCTGTGGGTTTCCTTGAATTGGACCTCCGGTGTCGCTTATGTGCGTCTTTTCCAATGAAGTCTGATTTGCAACCAGTTCATACCCTAGGTTGTCCGGAGAACCTGGTTTATCTTGTGTCATACATTTATTTTTCAACTGGGTTGCTGAATACACTCCTTTGGTCAGATCATTCTCTTCTTCAAAGCAAATCTCTTCGGAAACCATAGCTAAAGAAAATAAATTATAGTTTTAACTATAAACATCAAATAATGTTTTCCTTTAAGTACCATTCTTATTCAACGTACTACTTATTCGGCAGAAATATTTTATGACATAGTACTTTAAATGCTCTGCGTTAACAGAGGTTGCTCTATTCAGTTTGGTTTGAGTACTTCTATATTGCAATATGCTAGTTTATGATTAAACGAAACGGATATAACTGCCTTACCCATACGATGTGCATGTGCTTCCAATTCTTTCATCCTAATGACCTCAATGTCTGCCCTCTTGCTTCGCAATAAATTGACATGTTCATCTAAGGCCTTGACAATGTTTTGTCTCTTTGGTGTCTCAATTTGCAATTCTTTGTTTTTGAGTTTTATTTTCTCTAAATATTCATCAATGGTTCCATGTCCTTTCATTACATCAATAATACGACAATCTTCAGTCAACGATGCATGGACTGAACTACCCAGCAACGCCTCTGTCATCGTCTCTTTGTGCTCATAAAACACAACTTGAGTATATTGAATTTTCTTTCTGTCGTTGCGTTCCCGGGATGTTGAACCTTGTAGTTGTATGTACAAACTCGATATGTTAAAAATACAACTGTACAGTGCATGTCATAAAATGCAGAAAGAAACAGACACAGGTCACATTTTTGGTTTAATAATGTAATAATAATTCAAGATCATTAATTTAAATAGTAATAAAGTCAATAGTATTCGGGTAATTTAACGATATTGCAAGTATTTATTAGCACGTGTATAAAGTGTGCGTGGACTACCCGGGACTCCAGAATGATCAAAAACAAGCTTTTGTGCACGTGTATACTGACTGTATGTAGCTTGGTATTAAATGTTGTATTGGTCGTTAATTTATAATTAATCAATACTTAAGTTCCTCACAACACTATGTAGCACCCGCAGAATACAGTTAACACGCGTACTCCATAATCTTCATGCACGGGCAAAGTTGAATTCGGAAACCTCCATGTAATCAGCGAGAAGTGCATTCAAAGTAAACGTCAGTCCGAGACATTTTAATTATAAAATAAAGCCGACATTTCGACGTTTTAATGTCATGTATTTAATATTATTTGTTTCTAGAAAGATTTATCAACTTAACGTTTTGTGTACTGTAAGACTGGTGATTCTTTTCCACCACCCATACAACACGTTTGCAAAACAATCCGTGACCATTTGTAAAAAAGATGGCCTTATTTACCCCGAACACCCATCACATATATTTTAAAAACGTTTCTCGCTTACTAAACAACTTCCGAAATGCCAATTATGTACGAGTATTTATGCAGACCATGATAATTATGTTGCCTGTGGTGTTCAAAGCGCCAGAAGTCTGTAGTAATCTTTGCTGAATTACGACGTCAGAAAATATCTCTGAGCCTGGCCCATGAGTAAGGGTGCGTTAGACAATCAGTATAAACGAACATGCTTCACCCATATTTCATCGTTCAGTGAAAATAATTAAATGTCCTCACCTATAAGAATTGCCAGCTATGCTTATGCATAACTCACGTCCCAGTTCGCTAATTTAAGTCAACGGATAAAAGTTATAAGAGAATCGGGTAGTACGAACAATAGTTATATATGTTCACATATGTCAGAAGGAATTATTAAATTGACTTTAACAGTACATTACATTAAACATCCAGACGAGAGAAACAGGTCTCAATGATGAGTGCATCAAATTAATTCGCGAATTATATCACAATAGTAAAATCTACATATAAATTCCACACAGAAAAATCGATCAATCATTACTTACGGGATAGTCGCGGCGGAACTGGTGGGGCTGATTAACATGCTGTATTAGAATCTGAGAAAACAGATTCATGCGTCTGCAAATTTAGGGAATCTGAAAGAACATACGCATAAATAAAATTTGAGTAGCGATAGTGTACGACATATACATTAACAACTTAACGCAACGAAGGATGTGAAAATAATAATTCTTAAACAGAGGATAATATTTTGAGCGTGTTTGTCATCAATATTCTAACGGGTATCAAATTAATTTAATGAGTCATTTTCTTTAATTAGTATCTATAGTTGGATTATGTTTTCGAACTCATTCATACCTGAAATGCATCCAGGCGGTCGGTTTGATTCACAGTCATCATTGGCTTCAATGTTATCATTATCGACCGCTTGGGCAGCAACACTGCGACTTTTGTTATTTGTGTCGGCCACAACAACGGAGCCCAGACGTTCACAACCGTTGGTGTATTCATCTCTATCGCCGGTTACGACTTCTCCAGGTGAAGTCTTATTATAAACATGTCTTCCTGACGAACATCAAACAGCAAAACGATCTCATAATAAATGTTGATAATTCTGTCTTTTTATATTCATTATCAAAATTCAATTAGGTTTTGATAGGAGTAAACGGTATTTAACATTTCAAAAGTTTTATTAGTATGTATACTAAAACTAAATATCGGTTTTACCTTCAACATGGTTTGATAAACTGGTAATCGCCGTGTAACCTCTGGAGTGTGTATATGAGTTGTACACAAGACTGAGCCCGGGCTCTGAACTAAGTGTGTGTTGTGGTGCAGTGTTGGTAATACAATCATCATTAAAATGATGCGGACGAAGATCAGCCAGCAACATGTAGTCGTCTTCACCACGTACTAGTAAGCTGTCGTCCAACTGAACCCAAGGATACGTGTAATTTTACATTCGTGCATTAGAACCGACGCGTTGGTTTGAATTACGGCCGGAAGCGTTTTCATTCATACTTTCATTTGGCGCACGGTCAAAATATACATTTAGGTCATCATACAATTCGTTGAAGTATGTGTTACTAGTGGAATTCAATCCGCTATCGGCGCCGCCTGCTGATTCTACCTCTTTTCGATGAGTATCGTCTTTCAAGGAGTTGATGGAGCTAAACGTTGAATTTGAACCGTCGTCGTTAGCACTCCAGTCGCTCAAATCTCGTCCTACAATATTGTCTTCGTCATTTTTATTACAGTCATCATCATTATCATCATCATCAGTCAGGCTACTTTTTTCTGTTTTCTGTTCACGTATGCATTTACTGCATTCCCTTATAATATCGTCTTCGTTTCTGTTATTTTGAAATGTTTGCTGTTCATAAGGAATCGTCTTTCTTTTTATATCATTGCGAGCGCAAAAATGTTTCACACTTTATTTACTGTCGTTGTCTGTAAAATTTGAAAACAATATCAATGAATAAAATTCTAATCAATTTTTAATGGAAAAAATATTAAAATTTCAGAATTCAGAATGTATTGCAAACATATAGACCTCCGGACAGGAATACATATGAAACAGTTTAAATACACAATAAAAAAAATAATAAAAAATAACTACATATAATATCAAATGTATTTTGTAGCATACGGGAAGGCTGGCAAAAACTGAATTACTTAGGAAACACATTTTGCAGCTTTGGATTGCTGAATATACATTTTCTATTACTCATCCATAATTATTCGGTTCTTCTTACATTTCATTTGTTTGTATTATACCCCCTTTAATGCACTTAAAATGTATCAAGCCTATCAGAATCTGGATGATATGTTTCCTGTGCATGTCGCTTATACCGCATGTAAACAAGTAATCTACATGTCTTTGAAATATGACGCAGTTGGGTTCTTTATATATAATCTAATAAATATGAAATTATTAACACATACAATGCGTTTGTATATCAGCTCACCATTTAGAATTTCGGGTATGTTGAGCATAGCCACAGCTTCTACGTGGTTACCAGTATTATCCAATGCCTGTACAAAGTGGTTATACCAGTACGCGTGCGAGTTGGGTAGATGCTCCAGCAGCAGATCTGCGGCATCCAATCTACCACTCTCCTGTCCTCTCTCCTTTATACTGTGAACAACTTTATCATCCAGAATTCCCACACCACTTAGATAATCCAGTAGTTGCATTGGGTGTAACAACATTCGAAGGAAAGGTGAAATCGTCTGTATATAAAAGGTCTGGTAGGCGCCGTGTGCAGGTTTAGGTCCCGTTAAAAGCTTGGCAACATTCCCATATCCTTGTAAGGAAACAGGCACGATGTGAAAAATACGAATAAGTCTAAAAATTAGATTCTGTTTTATTTATAGAAATATTATAATAACATATTAGTAATGTCAAGCTACATGTATATTGAACAATAATTAAAATGTGAACATGTGTCTATATTAAAAACATATGTTTGATGATTTATGTGCATTTAATTTTCAAGTATGAGTTTGTTCAAATTACATATAACGTAAGAGGTAAAATACCGTTGTTTTGTAGTGCAACACAAAATCCAATCCAAAAAGAAATCTTCCCTGTTTCTAGGAGTTCGTTTATTACCATGGAAATAGCTGCCCTTGGATTCCGATTTCCAATCGCAGCTAACCTTGATGAGCATTCTAATAAAGAACACAGATTCTTGGTATAATTTAAAAACAATGTGGTTTAGTCGAAGTATTCTTTTTTTGTCATATGCACGATTTATCGCATTTTTGTATTTGCCGAAATGTTGGACACGCGTTTATGATTAAATTACCATAAAACACACACTACATGAAAACTAAAATTTTAAGCTTAACAACAATGCACAAACGTTTACTTATTTATAAAACACAACTTTCGTCGAACAATAGTTTCTCTTCACCCATTTTGTGTAAATATCAGCCACGCACTAATTGATTGCAAGCGTATGTTCTCAAAATCACATCTAAGTACATGTATGAAACATGCAGCTAAAATTGCGAGTGTTAGAGGGTAAGAGTGAGTGTTTAAAATATCATAATTTACGGGCAGTTTAATTATGTGCATATAATGCGGAACAATATATACTCAAAAATTTCAGCTCTGTGAACATTGATCTGATAGTTATGGTCTCCAACAGGCAAGATCGCAAAATCGTGGCATTTTCTTCGTATTTACTGATCAAACACAAATCTTCTTTATGGAATGGTTTTTCGGGTCCTGACATCTTAAATAGGCGGAAGCACAAAATAAAACTGATTCATATTATTTAAATTATTACACGTGTCATTTGTAATAATCCAAATCCAGATAAATACCACTTTCAAATGTGTACCATGTTAAACGTTTCAGTATAACATACACACTTTCAATGACCTCTGTGTCCTTTTTACTTTTAAATTAATTGATCTTATTTACATGTTTCGGAAATTTTTATGACAATAATAACACTACCAACGTAAATATGAACCACAACATTATTGTGTTATTGTCGTGGAAATTTTTTATATTGTATGAGTGTACGAACCTTTTGAACGTTAACGCACTTCCTTGTTTCTTCAAGAACGGTCTCTATGGTTACCATTACCCCATCAACTTTGGCCGCTGTATTGGTAGATACTCCAGCCACGAGAGTACGTCGGATCCATACATCTTCGAAAGATTCACAAGAAACGGCTTCGTCATTAACGTTACTCATACTCTGTTGAAAGACGCCTTCTACAGCTGAATCCGTCCGTCTGGATCTATGTTAATCATGGAAGTGCTTTGGGATTTATAGTCAACATGAAGTTTGATGATAAATAGAATATGTGTCGGTTTCGGTAGAATATCGATTTTAATTCACGAGTGATCATAGAAATGTAAATTTTGACGAGTGAAAATATGTATTTTCTATGATCACGAGTGAATTAAAAGTCTACCGAAACCAACTAATTTTCTTTTTATTTTATGTTTTCCACCGCTTTTTTAGCTGATCGCTGGACTCACTGAAAAATTTTGAGTCCGGTATCGTTAACGAGCCGTTAATTTACTGTTTTAAATCGTGAACCAGTATAAAACAGTGTGATTATCAGAGTGATAATTTTCACGGTTTTAAACAGTGAATTACCAACTTTATGTCACTGATATTTCCCTAAAATGTACTGGAAAGCTTAAAATAAAATGTATTCATTGACATGTTGCGTATGCGACTGCGACAAGCATTATACATCTTTAAATGACCTATATACATGTACTATAAGAATATATACCGTAAGTATACATTTTCCAATACCAATATTAACAAACATAACATTGGAAAGAATGATATTTTTAAGTTGTAGACACGATAATTCAATGATTTTTTCATTATTTGTTTCAAACACCTTACGACAGTTGCTTATAAGCAGTAAAACATTTTAACATATTGAATATGGTTTTGTATGTAGAAAACATCAAATACAGAATTGTTTTATGTAAATACACAGCTGGCGTTTATATTTAAAATAATTTTTTATTAAATAGAAGATATGATATCAAAGATATCACTTGACTTGCATGATTTTCGACGCGCTATCTTTGACCAACTAATTAGCAATAACACAGTGTTTAACCGTACAGTGAGCTAAACCGGAAGTTGGTGATCTGTACAGCGATGATCAGCTGGTTGCTAACAACTGGAAACGCAGTAAGTGACACAATTGTTGATAGTATCTTGTACTTAGAGTCTGAATGTAACGGAATTTTAACTATGTGTTAAGTATGATTTTATTTGTCAACCATGTGCCTTGTGAATTGTATGGCGAGTGTGTTTTCGTTGATAATTCAGTGGTTTTTCATTGCATATATTCTAAACGATCACAACTTTTTGATTTAATTTCCATGTAATTTTTTGGATTTCGCGTAAATGACTAAAACTGTGTGTTTTAGCTTTACATCTTAAAACACGTATTAAACTATAGACACGTATTAAACTATAGACACGTAATAAACACGTATTAAACTATAGACATTTATCACTGTGTATAACCGTACAATGAGCTGAACCAGAAGTTGGTGATCTGTACACCGATGATCTGAACCAGAAGTTGGTGATCTGTACACCGATGATCTGAACCAGAAGTTGGTGATCTGTACACAGATGAGCTGAACCAGAAGTTGGTGATCTGTACACCGATGAGCTGAACCAGAAGTTGGTGATCTGTACACCGATGAGCTGAACCAGAAGTTGGTGATCTGTACACCGTTGAACTGAACCAGAAGTTGGTGATCTGTACACCGATGATCAGTTAGTTGCTAAAAGCAGAAGCCGCAGTACGTGGCACAATTGTTGATAGTATCTTTTGCTTTGAGGCTAAATAGAACGGTATTAAAATATGTACGTTAACTGTGGTTCTATTTGCCACACATGTTCTTTGTGATTTCTCATATAAAACCTTTAGATTTACTTATGCGACAATCGTGGTTATAAGTTTAGCATCTTTCACTGGTACTGAATGTATTAAATATCAAATTAAACTTCTATTATATTTCTCATATAAAAATTTGAGATCTACTTATGCGACAATCGTGGTTATAAGTTGAATATCTTTTACTTTGAGGCTAAATAGAACGGAATTAAAAATATGTACGTTAATTGTTGTTCTATTTGTCACACATGTTCTTTGTGATTTATGTGGGAACGTTTTCGATGATAATTCAGTGGTTGATCACTGCCATATATGTGTTTTTATCGCGCTATATATGCAGAAATGATTTTTGTTGCGATTTTGCTACGTAAATTTTACTGAAAAATATAATTTTGCAATGTACTGAATGTATTAAATATCAAGTTAAACTTCTATTATATTTCTCATGTAAAATTTTTAGATCTACTTATGCGACAATCGTGGTAATAGGTTTTCCATAACAATCAACATGAAATAAAATTAGATCTAAAAGCAAAGTAAACAAATGAACTCTATTTATTTCAGGTTATTCGGTGAGCGAGTGGACAATAGGTGGATGATAACTCTGGGTCGTGTCAAATGTAGACATTGAAAATGGAACTACTTTTCTGGTTGTTTTGTATAATTAGTATAAAAAAAAATATGGAAATTACCTCATCGACAGTACAAACATCAGCGTTTGTAAGCTTAATAAAAAGTCTATAAAATATCATTTAGCGACAACAACGCTGAAAGTACCTTTAACTACTATAAACTGAATATTAAGGCATCCCGTCAAGGAAGTTTTATCCTATTACTAGAGCTAAATCGATCGGATAGCAACCCATCGTGTAACCTTTAGCTTTATTTAATCGCTAGTTTTTTGGCACAGGTTTATTCGATCTTTATTTTCAGAACGCTGTGTATTTCATGTGACGTCATACCAAATGATGCCGTTTTGAGTAAAACAAACAAAAAACAAGTGTTAAAATGGGAAACCAAGGCATTTGTTTGACATATTTTCACACCGTCAGGCGCGTAGCGCCGCATACTCCTTTACTCGTTCCAGTAAACATTTTTACTCGTTTGAGTAAACATTGAAATTAAAATCTCAAAAACAAAAATTACATTTACTTCGAAAAATGAAATAAAAATCAGTGCCAAAGGGGGGTTAGGGGTAAACAATATTCTCATAAATCCAGACACTGGCGTTTTATTTCAATTTTTGCCGGTCCGTGTTTTTAGTTTTACTACAAACTGCGATGGTTGTAAGAATAAGCCAGACTGAGATACGATGGCACTAGGATTGTCCTACGTTTTGAAAAAATCGTGGCGGCGCTACGATAAGCCACGAATGTTTTGAACATGTTCAAAACTGCCGTAGCGCTTCCCGATCGACAAGGATCCGCCAGCATTCTTCAAGATTCATACAGTACGTATGTGTTCCACGCTCCACCAAGATTTTGTTAATCGTGGGAAATCGTAGCAAAAATCGTAACAGTGTGACCGGGGCTTAACCCGAACGTTTTCCTCGATTTATGTACACAAATCAAGGACGGCATTTTCAAGATGAAAATCATTATTTCTAAGTGGGGTCTGGCACATGTTTACGCCTTCCCCAATAGGTATAATGAAACCATGAACCTAATAAACCCCTCCGAGTATTGTTTATTTGAAATCAATGTCTTTCACAAACATTTGATTATGTCTACGACTTTACGTTCAACTAAATGGTTAAAATGTAAATGCAAAATTGGTTAGTTAGTTATGATGCTATTACAAATGGAATTATTACCTCAATATTAATTGATATTATTGAATTTTAACAATACAGCAGACAAGCTCAATGATTTATGATATCCATCCAATTACAGACTGGGTCTAAGTATACTTCTCAAAAAAAGAGGAAAAAAAACATCAAGCAAAACAACACACATTCCTTAAATGTGCATACTTGTATTTCGTAATGGATCGGTCCAAAATACATGTCAGTGTTAAAATGGTCATTTTTAATTATTTGCTGCGTAATTAATTATGCTACTAAAACTAGTGAATTTTAGTTTTGTCATAATTCGGTAGCAAACCAGAGGGTGTCACCGAATCCCCTTTGCATGTGGAATACTGCCTAATGTTTACGGCCTGAGTACTGAATACTGCGTAAAATTGAATCTGCGTACTGAAAACTAAATGTTTGTTTTCGCTCACAGCGCAATGAACCCCATTTGTGTTCTGAATACTGAGTGTCTCTCCGGCATTGGTCTTCTAAAAATTTACCGCGAACAAGAAATAAATTATATGATGGTGGTAGACATCTTCGCAACACGACCGTACGGAAAGGCCACTTGCCTTAATTTTTAAGGTGTAACTCTGTCGAAATTGATGACATATAAACTGCAAAATTTAAAAAGATATGCTATAAAACTAACAAAATCAGTTAGTGTTGTTCAATAACTAAGCGCCAGCCAATACACATATTTGAAGAGCATCTTCTATGAAAGTGACGGTCCAAACTTGTCAGAGAATATAATGGTCTGAATGTCAGGAATAGCGTTTTAGTGGGTCATAGAATTTCAACTTTCTGGAGCTGAACCCCTAGCCAACACTTTGCCCTGGACCCACTGGGGGTCCTAGCGGCCCCTGAATTCCAGCTTACTTTGTTTTATTTTTATATTTCGAGTCACAACGAATTTGGCCGCGCAACGCCCCTGGCCGTTTAAATGATTTATCAGCACAGTATAATCGGATAGATAGAATATAACGTGAGTGTTGAATACAGATCAAGTGTATCATGCACGGCTCGATTTTGATGTACGAGTATTAACACAGATATGAAGAAGGTTTAGTTTCGTTATATCGCGTATTGATAAAAAAAACAACATCGAACCCGATTTACTGTAATACATAAATGTAAACCTTACCTGTCGTTATATCACATGAGTATTGCTGAACACGGTTATCCAAACTGAGGAATTCAGATTCAAGCAAATGACGTAGTAATTGACATTTCCTTACATCGGTTAAACCACAAAAAGTTCATATTTATTAACTTCCCTATTCGGTTCATGCGCTGCAGGTTTAACGGGTATACACGCGTATACGGGTATACATATGTATTGACATAAGCGCTAAAAATAAAACACGAACTCTACCCACATATGTATTGACATAAGCGCTAAAAATAAAACACGAACTCTAACCACATATGTATTGACATAAGCGCTAAAAATAAAACACGAACTCTACCCACATATGTATTGACATAAGCGCTAAAAATAAAACACGAACTCTACCCACATATGTATTGACATAAGCGCTAAAAATAAAACACGAACTCTACCCACATATGTATTGACATAAGCGCTAAAAATAAAACACGAACTCTAACCACATATGTATTGACATAAGCGCTAAAAATAAAACACGAACTCTACCCACATATGTATTGACATAAGCGCTAAAAATAAAACACGAACTCTACCTAAAATTTTATGTATTACTTAACACTGAATCATTGTGCAGCTATTGTAAGCATGTAAACGTTTAAGTGTTAGGCGTTTTGTGGTATTTGCACGTTATAAGTAAAATGCTTAGAGCTCTGTCCATACCATGTAACAAATAGTTATAATATAACGACTATAAAGTCTATAAAGGCCTATAAAGTCAAACTAATACCTATTACCTAGAATCTAACTTTACTGTAGTTTAAGCAAAATTTAGCAAACTGTTCAAAGCAGGGGCGTAGCCTCCTTTAAGCACTGTAGGCACGTGCCTATACATTTTTTCCAGAGAAGAAACAAATATGCCAAAAATGCAATAAAAACAAGAGGGGGGATGGGGGTGAGGGGACCTTCGTGGCTGTGTTGATACTTCATTGTTTAACGAGTCGGTTAAGTCTATATAAAATAAATTTCATGAAACAAACGCTTATTTTACAATTATTTTGTAGAACTGTGGTTTATCTGAAGTGAGTTGTTTGTAGCCACATACGAGTATAAACACTCCTGGCCCAAAGTATCGCTTACAGCGTCATTTTGTAGATTCTGCGTATTGTTCTTATTCATTTTCTTGAACCCAAGCTACGCCCCTGCAAAGTAAAAGGCTTTTATAGTTTGTTTATAAATCAGCATAATATATTTAGTGGTATAAATAATAACAATATGTATATTTGCTTTTTATGATGAAAACAAATGATTACGGAATATAGTGACACCGTAAATTCGAACATATACGTTGTAGTAAGTGATATTACCATTCGAATTAAAATATGATTATGTATACATATGGCAGTGAAAACAATACAGAGAGACGTAATGCGTTGGATTTTATTAGAATGTTTGCTTCACTAATCTTCGGAGACATTCGGTCAATCTCCCGCAGGTTATCGAAAGCATAAACGGGGACACTTTCAATCTTGTGAGTTAAAATGTTACAAATAAACTATTTCATACGCGACACCCGGTTTAGTGCGTACGGTGAAAAATAGCATATGTTGCGGGTATCGAAATGTTTTTCTTTTTACGTTCTAACTAGATACAAGCTCTGTGAAACAATGCATGAAATCATTTTTATATACATTTTTGTAATAGTTCTTCAGGTATGTATGAATATTGTTCTTCGAACGTTTGGTGACACAATTTCTCTTTCTATGTAAGAACTTTTAAGGAATTCTTTGCCAACTCAAGAAAAAACAAGAAAACCCTGTGTATCACACTTGTCCAGCTAAAGACAAGGTTACCCATGAAACTAATGGATTCGCACCAATAACCTGCGTTGTCAGTTGATGGGAATGATATGAGATGATGAGAGATATAACACAAAATAAACATCACTAGAACTTAAAGACCAAATCAAATATAAAAATTATTTTAGGAATTATATGCGTGGGATAAAAACATATCAACATGCAGAAGATACAAACTTTATAAGTCACGTAACTGTAATAAAAATTAGTGAGGAAGAATATCATTGTAATAATGGTAAAATCATCATGGTAGTTCAGTCAATTTTATTCAGATGTTCCTATTGCCTGACAGAAACGATTTATTAAATACTATTCGGAATACTTAATACTAATAAAACGCCCATAACACCGTGAAAATCATCAAAGCGGAACAATTTGACAATAATTCTCATCTGCTAGTTTCTGACAGCGTTTGCTGTAAAATAGCTAGGGATAGAACAATATAGGAATAATATACCTTTTGAGGCTGTTTACGTCCTCAGAGAGCCGAAAAATGTGTTAAAGCCAGAGTGCACGACCGTCCAGTGGTCACCACGATAACACGACTGGTCGCGTTGCTTCCACGGTTTGTTGCGATGATTGCGAGGAACTCAATACGTATGCCTACGTTATTTCCACGATTATACACGAGACATCGTGATGTCCAAATCGTATGGAAGGGTAGAAAAGCGTGATAATTGTTGGCTGCTCGTAGGTTCATCGGGATAAATCTTGCTTAATCTTAGTACAATCTTAGAATAAACGTAAACAATCGCCTGTTGTCGTCTGTTCTCGTTGCGTATACCTGACTCTAACGTAATAGAACCTTTGCAGATCGTATCATATATTGGTGAAACCGTGGTGAATCGGCTGCGAAATCCTACAATTGTCGTTGGTATCCCTAGTCTCGTCATACAACAGCCGTCAGTATACGTAGGAAGATGCAATCGGGACACTGTGCATCCCGACTCAATACGATTAACACGTTCACGATCAATCGTGGGCAATCGTAGCCAAAATCGTGACAGTGTGACCGAGGCTTTAAGTAACGAAATAAATATGTTGAATCATGAATCATTATGCCACGACTCTGACAGATATAACTGAGATGGCTTCACTACGCGTCAAGCAGTTTGAATTGATTACTTTATCGGCTTTTTTCTTAAACGCACTACCTTCAAAATCTTCATAAACCTAGGAAATAGGAGGGTTGTCTCAAAACAGCTGAACCACATGTACACAAATTAGTATAGTTTTAAATACATATATAAACTTGGAAACGTACAAAGCAAATAACTCTCATTAGTTTATGTAACAAAATACACAATATAAACAAACGGTAAAAATATAATTTATACGGAATTCTTATACTATTTATACAGTTTGAAAAATGTTAGCAATACGCAATCTGTACACTGTTTCTTGTCACATACACATTACCGTCTTATTACACGGTTAGCCTTTCATAATAATGGCAAATAAGGGAATATAAGCAATAGTTGTAGCATACTTTTACAAAAACGTGTTAGTTATTTAACGAACCCACATGGCGAGTTTAAATAATGAACATATTGAGATAAAAGTATGCTACAAGTGTTTTCTACCGTAGTGAGCGTGCGGTTTTTGAAATTTAGTTGTAAATTATAATCGCGCTTCTTAGTGCACGGTTAGGCTCCGCCCACCAGTGATATCACAGTTATTCAATACCGCGAAACAAAGAAAACTCTGTTAAATATGGTACACTTACTATTAACGCACAAGCCCGATCCAATTTGACAATGTTGTGTTTTCACTATATGAAATATATTGGTTTTTATTATGCTTCCACTAACACCGTTCTGTCTAATCTAACAATCTGAAAAGTAGTCTTAACTCTTCATCTGAAGAATTTACCAATCCTTGGAGGATATTCAACTGAATATGTTGGCTGTTCCCTGGTTCAACACCAACCCATACAGGAATAACGCGTCTGGCATTGTTACCACCTATTTTATGACTTTCTTTTAATATCGACTCCATGCGAAATCTTCTATGTGCATCTTCATCAAAAGATTGTGATATATATACTAAAATAAGTATATACAAATCAAAGACAGTTTTATCAAGTGTCATTTCTGATAATCCAATCGCAACTTCCATTTCTAAATCGATAGTAATTTGATCGTTGTGTGCTTCACTGTTCCATACTGTTTGTATTTGAGCTCTTAATCGATCGGCATCATTTCTGTCGCTGTGTTTGTGCAAAATGATCATGTCCCTTTTATTTGGTACTTCATCTTGGTGCAAAATGCTAATATGCCTTTTATCGGTTTCTGCATCTTTTTCACAAATAAAACTCATAATATTTCAAACATCCGAAATAATGATTTTTTGACATGTTAATGATTTGTTTTGGAACAAAATGCTTATAAAACGATTCATTAAATGCCTGTCAACTGTCTACACAACATAAAGTCGTACCACTTTATCTGACGAGTATAGAAATTTCTTACAAGAGGCACACACGTGTTTGTATCGTTCCACTGGCTTATTAAGAAACGAGTGTCAGAATGGGAAGGACCCTGATATGCTATATAAGAAAAAAGCCCGCCCTCTGGCGGCCGTATTTTTTTTAACGATTCAACAAAATGTTTAAGTATTTTGGTAGAGAACACCTAAGAAACAATCTATGAAATTATTTCGAAATCCAATAAGTGGTTTCTGACATGAAGATTTTCAAAGTTTTAAATACAGCCATATAAGAAAAGATGACCCCGCCCCCTGGTAGCCTTTTTACCGGACCGGAACTATTTGAGCAACCTTAATAGAATACCACAAACAGAACACTTCTTATAAAATTAATTCGAACTCCAGCCAGTGGTTTTGTCAAAAAAAGAGTTTTAAAGTTTTCAATATAGATATTAACGGTAAAATGGCCCCGCCACCCTGAACGGCCATGTTATACAACGGGCCCTAACCATTTGAGAAACTTTGGTAGAGAACTACCCAAGAACATATCTGTGAAATTATTTTGAAATCCAACAAGTAGTTTCTGACAAGAAGATTTTGAAAGTTTTCAGGAAAGCCATAAAAGGAACAAATATCCCCGCCGCCTGGTAGTCATGTTTTTCAACGGAGCGGAACCATTTGAGCAACTTTGATACCAAGAGAACTCTTCAATGAAATTATTTCGAAATCCAACTAGTGGTTTATGACAAGAAGATTTTCAAAGTTTTAAATATAGCCATATAAAGAAAAATGGCCCCGCCCCCATCGGTTTTTTTTCTATACGGAGCGGAACCATTTGAGCAACTTTGGTAGATAATTACCCGAGGAACATTTATGCGAAATGATTTCGAAATGCAACCAGTGGTTTATGATAAGAAGATTTCAAAAATAGCCACATAAGTTAAAATGTCCCCGACCCCCGACCCCCCCCCCCCCTCTGGCGGCCATGTTTTGCAACGGAGCAGAACCATTGGAGTAACTTTGGTAGAGAACCACCCAAGGAACATTTCTGTGAAATTATTTCTAAATCTAACCAGTGGTTTATGACAAGACGATTTTCAAAGTTTTAAATATATACATATACGGACAAATGCCCCCGCCCCATGTTTTTCAACGGAGAGGAACCACAGTATATTACCGTACCGTTAGCGAAAACGGAAGTTGCTGATCTGTCCGTCGGTGATCATTCAGATGCTTTCCCAAATAACCCTCGAAATTAGGGTTTAAAGGCCTTTTATGGTCAGATTTGAGAAAAATAATTCACGGTCAGTGAAAAAACATTTTTTCAAGTTTACTGTCTTCAGAAATGAATGATCAAAATATATAATTTCACACGAATTGATAATTGCAAGGTTGCACAATTGCCAACTAATCCAGGCTTTTTATCAGTAATCGCTGTACTTATATTAAATATATCCAATGCTGTGTTGGAATGTTAGAAAAAATGGTCTTTGACCGTTTTCTAACCATTGCTAACAGCTTAAACATGCCATTTTCGCGTTATTAACCATTTTCTTCTACCACTGTAGGTAAGGTTACTTACGGTACGCCTAGTGGCAACTGTACGCACTCATTAGTTGCAAAAACCAAGAAAAGTACTGTACGCTTAATTGCGAGTGAAAACTACTTATATTTGGGATTATTTTGAATTTTTGAATCAATATGCCTCAATTTATAATCAATATTAAGCTATTGTTTGTCTGTCAAAGCAACTGGAAATTTTAGGTTTTTCAGATTCTTTGTACATGTGACTGCAAACATGTAAATTATTATGCTACATTTATCCAATTATCATTCAAACAATTATTTAATATATTTCGGTTAATTTCTACATGGTATTTTTTTTTTTAATGTTGTTTTTGATTTTAGATAAAAAAGAAATTAAAAAAGTATGATGATGCTGACGTTGATGATGATGATGATGGTGATGATAATAATGTTCATGTTGATGATATTAATTAGGATGGCGACGACAATGATGACGATGATGATGATAATGATGATGATGATGATTATGATGATGATGATGACGATGATGATGCCACTAAAAGTGTATTGATTAATTACCAGCAAAGTCATTTTAAATCAACATTTTCACACCCTAGAAGCGGTTTTTCAGCGAATTCGATACAATAAAGACAGTGGGCACATATTCTTTGGTTTGTGAATGTTATTGCTTTGTTTTCTACACACTTTATATAACATATGGATATCGGAGGCAATAAAGAGCTGGTACAGAAAAATTATAAAGGACGCTATAGTTTCCAAACGCGTGTTAGAGTTGAAATGCGTATCAAGCCATGAAAAAGTTCGGATTTAAATACATTTTTCTAAATAAATAGCTTACTTTTCAACAATCTAAATTAAAATGATTACTATTCAGTGTTTCGTTAACAATCATACAAATTTTCGCTTGTTTTGTTTATTTATAACAAATATATAACGTGATAAAGTGGAGGGGTGTATAAAACATAATCACCAATTCTCAGCGATTTTTTCATATTTTTCCTGTCAACAAAGATACAACCTTAGTTTTAAACGCTACAACTTTCATTTCAAACAATAAATGTCAACATGCGGATGGAGCATTGGACAAAAGGTCAACCGACTTAGATCTTTGGAAACAAAGCTTTTTATTGAGAAAATGTTTAAACTCGAAATAAGTCGTTGATCTGACACGATTTTCGACTTTGACTCACATGTTTCGAACAGTTCAAGGTTATTTATGACAAAGCTTTTTGTTTACACTCGTTATTGCTATGATATCCATATATATCATGGCTTATCAATAAAACAAAACATTAACATTTTTAAACCAATGCATATAGACCTGCTGTATGTTTTCGCGTTCGCTAAACATAGGCGCATTCGCCGACCAGGAGCCAGTACTACGGTGTGATAGTCATCGATTGATTTATAAGAGCAACTACACGGCCACCAAACGCTCATGCGTGCCACCAGACGGTGGCTCGGATAAATCTCGCATGAGCGCTTCCGCTTTCGTTTTCAAAACAGCGAGGTAAGTTTAGTTTGTATTCATGTTTTAAGGCATGTTATGAAAAAAAATCTGAGACAGTAGTTTGACCTTAAATTGAATTAAGAACGTATATGCAAACTAGGATCCAGAAATTCTCCGTTTTGAAAAACTTATATCCTTTTTCACGACCCATGGTCGATAGAGAACGAAGCAAATAATGAGAAAAAGTCACTAAAATAATACATTTTCTACAAAAACAATACCTATACACAAAATAGAACACCCGTTCACGCTCCGCAGCTCATTTGCAACCTTTTTTAAGCAATCAACAACAGCTAAACCAAGTAATGACCGAAAATTACTGGTGCCACGCATGAGGTGCTGGTGCCACTCAGGAGCGAGTATTCAGTATTTATTCCGTCATGCATACCTCGACATGCAATAGTGCTGGACATTATATTTATTCGTCAGATAATTTTAAGTTAAAACAGTTACTGACAAACATTTGAGTGTCAACCATTCCGTTGTAATAGCCTTACATTAATTGTTCTTATTTGAATTTTCAGGGATCACTATTCGATACGGATGAGAGAACTTTGACCAGAAATTTGACCCAACGTACAAGTTGTCTGGATTTTATGAACCGTCCCATGGGGATCTGCTAATTTAATTCTGCTTATTTTATTTAACTTGCAACCTCCGTGTTTGATTAGAGCTAAATGATTTACAAAGTAAGCGGTCAATGAATGGTGTTTGATTCCTGTCTCAGCCATGATGAAGTTGCGGTTTTGTTTTCTGAAACTGGATTTGGAGCAGGTTGTGCTTTCGACTCCATCACGTCATAAGTATTGTAATCACTCAATCTGAGTTCGCATGCTAATCGTTTTCATCCTTGTGATAGTATTCGTATGAAAAACGAAAATAAATTATATTACATTATGTAGTAAAAAGACTAAGAAAACTGCACTATCTTACAAATTCACGTATGGTCATTTCGATACAAACCACTTATTAAGGTACTTTTCGTGGCTTACACTTATTTGCAATGTGTACAAAACAGCCCTTATATCAATATTAATTATTCATATACATTGGAATTGCAAGATCGGAGAAATAAACACATCAAACTTGATATGCAATCTTTTTCTTTTCATCATTTGTGCCTGATTAATAAAAACCCTTAACCTGAACTTTTTTGGTTTTCAAAACTAAACGGTTAATAGGATATTGACTTCACACATTAATCTTGGCACTAAATAGTAACTACATCATGTATCATCCCCATGATATATCACACTATTGAATTGTCTCCATCCCATTATAAGTTTCCCATTATCCAATTTATGTGTATGAATTAGTAATATGTATGGCTTTTTTTCTGGCATACTGCAGACTTGTGGTCTCTATTTTTGAACAAAATTGGTAGCACCGTAATTATAATGTACTCGTTTATCTTTGGGAAAACACGTAGAAAACCTGTGGTTTCCGCAGTATGTACTGCATTTTAACAAATACAGTAGTTGGAAGAACAGAACCCCAGTTTAGACTGCACTTCTCAATAGTAAATTAAGCCGAACCCATTTGCCATACAAATACTCAATAATCGCTCCTGCGTGGCATCAGCACCTCATGCGTGGCACCAGTAATTTTCGGTCATTAATTGGTTTATCTGTTGTTAATTGCTTGAAAAATGTTGCAAATGAGCTGTCGGGCACGTATGGGTCATATATTTTGAGTATGGTTATTGTTTTTGTACAAAATGGTTTATTTTAGTGACTTTTCTTTGTCATTTGCTTCGTTCTCTATCGACCATGGGTCAGGAAAAAGGTTGTCAGTTTTTCAAAACGGAGAATTTCTGGACCCTACTTCTTAATTCAATTTAAGGTCGAACGACTGACTGTCTCAGATTTTTCATAAAATGCATTAAAACATGAATAAAAACTAAACTTACCTCGCTGTTGTTGTTTTGAAAACGAAAGCGGAAACGTTCATGCGAGATTTCTCCGAGCCACCGTCTGGTGGCACGCATGAGCGTTTGGTGGCCGTGAATTAGGCGTTCTGTCTCAAATTGAAATTCTAACTAACCGTACAATCGCATCAGTTAGGGTGGTCTAAGAAAACCTTTAATTTCTGAACAATATGTACTTTGAACGCGAGTACTTTGTAAAAGATCAATGATTTGTTTCTTAAATAAATATCAAAATAATACTTTAAATACGTTCGTACATTGAAATATTCATGACTTTGATGAAGGTTTTTCATTTTTACAGTGATCGTGGTTAAATAACGACCTTTTGGTGCAATACATTTCTGAAACCAAATGCTTTCAAACAAAGCTTTTAATAAATTAATGTATACATATGCTGACATGTTTTCATTAAATTGAAAGACAAAAACAATTTAAATGTGTTTTTATAGCAACTAACTAACTAAACACCGTCGTACAAATCAGCAACTGCCGCTTCAGCTTACTGTACTGTACACTGTGGGAAGCATTTTAGCAACTTTGGTAGGAGACCACCCAAGAAAGATTTCTGTGATTTTTTTAATCTACCTAGGGATTTAGAAGGGTATGTCGTTTAATGATTTTTCTAAAGAAAAGGTTTACACATGCATGCACGCACTGACGGACGCAGTCAGACATTATTCCTAATTACACAACTTATAGATTTCATAATTTATTCCAAATCATAAATATAGTAAATTATAAATTAAAATTGAGAAAACGGAAATGAACTATTTTCGGAATCAAGTAACATTCTGAATTTTAATTACCTTTCTTTGATTTCTGTTGTTCTTCAATTTGGATACCTGGAAATGTAATTATCACATTTTAGAATTCAGATTCTTGTCTTTATTGTCTTGTCGCTACTAGTATATACAGGTTTATTATTTTTATTTAAATTAAGATTTTTGCAACTTTATATGACATTATACTGATCTTACGAACTAACGAATTTAACATTGAACTTATTCCATCAGATAGAGTAAAGCAAATGTTTTAAGAACAATGCAAAATGAAGTCAAGATATGAAGACGCTTCAACAAAAACTTGGCTATTATATAGTGGATATTTGTTGGTTTCAGTAGAATATCGAATTTAGTCACGAGAGATGGTAGACATTTATATTTTCACAAGTGGCGCAGCACGAGTGAGAAAATATTTTTCTATAATCATGAGTGAATCAAAAATCCCATATGCTATCGAAACCTACAAATTTTCTTTTTATTTTTTGACTTTTACACTATTCTATACATTTTAAGTGCTATCAAAATGCGTTTAATTTCAAAATACTGCGGGAATCATAACGTAATGGCGTCAAAATAATGATGTAAATTAACAATTTTGAGTCCGGCATTGTTGGCGGTCCGTTTCATTTACTGTATTAAATCCGGAACCATTGTGAAACTGTTAACCTTACCAGAGCAATAATTTTCACTGTTTGAAACAGATAATTACCAATTTTATTTAACTGATAATTCCTTATAAATCACTGGAAAGCATTAAATAAAATATTTTACGTAACTTACCTACGATGACTTCAGTATGTTTTATCATTTCTGAAATGGTTGTAACAAATTTCGCCATTGTCTCATTGTTCAATTTGTCTTCAAATAGTTCCTTGGTTGTAACAAGATTCGCCATTGTCTCATTTTTCAATTTGTCTTCAAATAGTTCCTTGCTTTTATTTTTGTTCTTATGAGTGTTATTTTTCTTGTCGGCATTTTCCTTGATGTACAACATATTTGATATCTCACATTTATGTTCCGCTCGAAAGCTTTCTGTTTTATCAATCTTTTGTTGCACTGTGTTATTTAACGAGTGGCTGTTTTTATCGGCATTTGTTGAATTTGCGGGCAGCCAGCTTTTTGATTTACTTTCTCTTTCTGTGTTTTCTGGAGAAGAACTGCATTCTTCATGGTCGCTAACTGTGGTTACTGGAAAGCAACTTGCTCCTTCATTATTTCCATTTATGATTTCTGGAGAGCAGCTGATTTCTTGACTGATTATTACTATTTTTCCTGTAATGCAATTATCTCCTTCATTGTTTTCTCTAAAGATGTTTTCTTCTGCGAATATATCACTTTCATTTATATTAACTGTGTTTTCTGTAGTACAACTATCAAGTTCATTTTCGCTTATTGTGTTTCCCGAATAGCAAGCAATTTCTTCAATTCCTCTTAATGTGTCTCCACCATTTTCTCTTAGTGTGTTTTCTGAAGTGCAACCGTCTCCAGCATTTCCTCTTACTGTGTTTTCTGAAGTACAACCGTCTCCATCATTTCCTCTAACTGTGTTTTCTGAAGTGCAACCGTCTCCAGCATTTCCTCTTACTGTGTTTTCTGAAATACAACCGTCTCCATCATTTCCTCTTACTGTGTTTTCTGAAGTACAACCGTCTCCATCATTTCCTCTTACTGTGTTTTCCGGAGTACAACCGTCTCCATCATTTCCTCTTACTGTGTTTTCCGGACTACAACCGTCTCCCTTATTTCCTCTTACTGTGTTATCTGGAGTACAACTATCTCCTTCATTTCCTTTAACTGTGTTATCTGGAGTACAACCGTCTTCAATATTTCCTCTTACTGTGTTTTTTAGAGTGCAATCGTCTACCTCATTTTCTTTAACTGTGTTTTCTAGAATGCATCCGTCTCCATCATGTCCGCTAACTGTGTTTTCTGGAATGCAACCGTCTTCATCGTTTCCTCTAACTGTGTTTTCTGGAGTATAACCGTCTCCTTCAGTTCCTCTCACATTGTTTTCTGGAGTGCAACTGACTCCTTCATTTCCTCTAACTGTGTTTTCTGATGAACTCACTCCTTCATTTCTTGTAACAGTGTTTTTTTGAGTGCAACCATTGCCTTTATTTCCTATAACTGTGTTTTCTGGAGTGCAATTTTCTCCTACTTTCCCTCTGACTGTGTATTCTGGAGTATAACCGTCCCCTTTAGTTCCTCTTACAGTATTGTCTGGAAGACAACTATCTCCTGCATTTCCTCTTAACTGTGTTTTCTGATGGGCAACTAAGTCCTTCATTTCCTCTGCGTTTTCTGGAGTGCAACAATTGCCTTTATTTCCTCTAACTGTGTTTTCTGGAGTGCAGCCTTCTGCTTCATTTCCTCTAACTGGGTTTTCTGATGTGCAACTAACTTCTTCGTTCCCTCTTACTGTGTTTTCTGGTGAGCAACTCACACCTTCATTTCCTCTAACTGTGTTTTCTGATGAGCAAATAACTCCTTCATTTCCTCTAAATGTGTTTTCTGGAGAACAACTTTTTCCTTCGCTATCTCTAACTGTGTTTTCTGGACTACAATTTTCACATTGATTTCGTCTAACTGTGCTTTCTGTAGTGTCTCTTTCAATTTCTCTAAATGCGGCCATTGTCGCAGATATGAAAAATTGCGTTAATATTAAATGTTCTTTTGTGATTATTTGTTATTCATTTTCTTAACAGAATGAGTTATCATTTTGACTCAAACTATATCGTGTAATTGACTAACTTCTGATGCGTGTCATGTGATCTAGTAGCGAGTTTTCTGAATTAAATGTTGATTTTTCAGTCGAACTAAGTGTTGCACGTAGTTTTTTACAGATGGTGAAAATGATCTTCTCGCAGAACAATCAGCCTGTCAATTACACAACGTACTTTTATAGTGAAAGTGCGATGAAACTATATATACTAAGTAACATACCTAACCCATCACATATTCAAAGTTCCTTTTTACTACAACGGAAAATACATTGCGTTAAATGCGTTAGGAGTTTTGATAAGACTGTGAATACACAAATGCTAATATTTTATAAACTCTCTACAAAGGTCTCTGGTTACCTGGTTTAAAACAAAAATAAATAAACAGCCAGTTATCATAAGTATATAAGGAAGAGGATTGCCTTATGTTAATTGGACAAGTAAATACGAGCAACGAATATAATGATACATGTAAATAAATTATATTTAGACAATAATATACGGCAGAGCTGGGCCGGGCATCAATAATCGGCCCGTTGCCGTTATACGGCAAGGCCGATTATAGACGCCCGGCCCAGCTCTGCCGTATATTATCGTTTATAATACATATTATCCTGTCACAAGAAAACAATCATGTTCCTTTCTTTATTACACAAAATGTTAACAATAACACCAAACAAACTTTCCGTACTTTTATTTAACATTCAGCTAATTATGCAATACGTGAAGCAATTTTAACGAATGACGTAATTTATAAACAGAAAAACATTGACGAAACAAACCAGTTTTCGCTGGTCTCTCAGTTGTGTTGTGACAACGATTATGTCGTGTTTGCTTTTATTTTTAGCAAAATACATTACTATAAGTTTAATAAATCATGCATGGACGAATTCTGAATAATGTGTCAGTTGGATAAATAATATATTTTGAGACTTTGAACCGGAACAAAATCAAACGTTCTGACCAGTCATTGCGATTTCGTAGATCGTGTTTCTGGTCAGAATGGTTCACATGCAATTAATATCATGATTGTTAAAAATTAAGGCTTATGGATACAAGAAAGGGGAATTGAAGTGCTTACAGTATTGATGGATTTTTATTGTTGGAAGCAATGGATTGAAATGGAGGTACAGTAAAAGTTTCCGATCTGTTCAATTTTGTTCAGTGATTTTTTTCTCAAATTCAAAGATGCATAGGCTATAGATCCTATATATTTAATTAAATTTAACTACAAACTTTCGTTAATATGCAGTATATGCATTTTCGAATATAAGCGTTTAATTTTGACTAAATACGCCATTCGTTGTCGTTGACGTCGCGCGATCGGATTCTCTTCGATTATCGAAAAATCTGCCGCGACCACTTATATTATATCGGCTCAGCGGAGCCGCGAAACGGCCCGTAATCGACGTCAAATTGTTACTATTTTTAAGTAACAATATGTATTATTCATGTATTTCATTCGGTGTATTTTTTTGTCCAACTAACATCAGTTCTGGAATATTGTTTATGCTTAGAAAATAAATAGTATTTTATTATAATTTGTGATTAAAGACCTCATTGAGTTTACATTGAGATATATTCTACCCCACATAAATATGTCATTATTTACCTATACTACATTTTCTTACTAAAAATAGTAACACATTGACGTCGATTAAGGGCCGTTAGGCGGCTCCGCTGAGCCGATATAACATCCCTTACAGAAATGATATTTGAACTGAGAACTTTCAGCGAACACACTGCGAATACAATGGTTTGCCGTTCTGGTTCGCGGTATGCTTGCAGATAAATACGGTATATTATGCTAGTCAGTTGTTCAAAGAGTATGTACCAGTCGAGTGGCTTGTGTGATGACGTATCACACGAGAGACGGAGCCTCGAGCGTGATACAAAATAACGCAAGCCACAAGACTAATACATACTCTTGGAACAATTGACTAGCGTAATATTCCTTTTATTATATATCACGATAAACTTCAAAATGTGCATTTTATCTTATTTTTATTTGTTTAAAAACTAAAATAATGACTAATCATTGTAGGTATAAATTACATTTGTTTACATAACTATATGATGATGTCATTAAAAAAGTAGTTCGGCTAGTATGGTAATACGGGATCGGAAAAGTAGCGAGTAACATAATACGGGATTTTGTTTCTGACGACATGTATTTCACCGAATGATACAGCATGTATTTTGTTAAAATTTTAAACAGGTCAATAAGAAAGTGAATTATTATATACCTGTTTAAAATCTCACCAAAATACACGCTGTATCAATCGGTGAAATACATGTCGTCAGAAACAAAATCCCGTATTATGCTACTCGCTATTTTTCCAATCCCGTGTTACCATACTAGCCGGACTACTTTTTTAATGACGTCATCATTAGCTGTGTAAACAAATATAAATATTGTAGTTTATAATCAAAATAAAATTCGGTAAATGCACATTCGAAGTTTATCGTAGTATATAAAAAAAGGAATATTACGCTCGTCATTTGTTCCAAGAGAATGTATTAGTCTCGTGGCTTGCGTTATTTCGTATCACACTCGAGGCTCCGCCTCTTGTGTGATACGTCATTAAACAAGCCACTCGACTAATACATCCTCTTGGAACAATTGACTAGCATAATATTCCGTATTTATTGACGAACATGCCTTTAGCTGTTTACGCTTCTTCTGACTAACCAAAGGAACACAAAAACTTAATTAGTAAATGCGAATAGTCAGCGAATTCTTCTGTGATTTTAAGTTGTTATTGCGAACAGTCTGCAACTTATCAATCTTGGTTAAGGAATCGTGAACAGCTAAAGGCATGTTCGCCAATAATTCACTTTATCTGTATGTGTTTGGTTAATCGGCAATTGAACTTAAATATTTTCAAAGTTCATGATATGTTCACTTTAAAAATGATGTAACAAAATAGAATTATTCCGATTGGTCACACTTAAATATTTTGGTGATTTGTATTCATTTTGCAGTGCATTATGAAAATATTCTGATGTTTAACTAGTAACTTAGGACTCAAGGCATATAATTTAGTACTTAAGTATAGGAACATAAATATTCAAGTTATTTGTATAAATTCAAGGTCCATATGTTAGTACTCATTAAGCATAATGACCTGAACAGAATTAGGCAGCAAGACTGATATCTCATTTTTATTGTTTAATTTCAATGTTTCTTAAACTAACAGACACATTAACATGTGACACATACTGCACCAAGGACGAAATTATGTATCATCATCATCACTACCATCTCATCAACATTGATATTATTATCATCATTATAATCATTATCTTCAGCATTTCACCACCATTACCACAACATTCATCATTAAATAATTGTTATCATCATAATGACCTTGCTTAAGTATGTGTGTTTGTTTGTAGAATTTGCAAGTTGTTCACCTAGATACGTTCACAAATAGTTCGCAGTCATAAATTTGCAAATCAAAACACCTAAACAATTGCATGTTAACAGTTTGCGAAAATTGTTTGCAATATATTGATTAATTCGCAAAACATGCACAAAATGTTTGCTGAATGTTAACTTCAGCAGTTCACTCCATGTTAAGCTTTTCTGTAAGGGATAATTTGGCGCGCAATTATTAACAAAGTTTATAGTTAAGTTGATTCAATAATATAGGATCTACTGTACATGCATATTTGAGTTTGAAAAAAAGTATCACTGAACAAAATTGTACAAATCGGCAACGTTTACCTCAATGGCAACTTCAATCCATATTGCTTCTAACAATACAAATCCAACAATATATATACTTTAATTCCCCTTTCGTGCATCCATACATAAATGCTAGTATTAATACATAATATGACGTTGTAGTTTATTTATATTGTCATTGTGTCCTCATTGAATATTAAATAACTAAATTATGCCATGTGTATAGTGTCTTTAAATTCCCGCTTAGTTTGATTAACGTCTTCAAGGCGGGGATCCCCGATAGCTTTAGTCTGTTTACGATAAGCTGTGTTATCAATGCATTTGTCTGTTGTGTTGTATTGCGCTGGCCAGTTACCTTGATTTCAGTACAAGATTAAATCTATTTGCATATTGTTTTCTTTTTAGCACATAGTGTGTACGTTTCATAAAGTTTACGAATTATGTAGTTCACATTAACCTCCCTCAACGACCCTAAACCTCAGCAAACTTATGAACGATATTCGGGTATATTCATCTAACTGTGTTAGATAACAATGCAGTGTTATCATATCAGTTATTATATCAGCATGGTGGCCTGACATAATTGTGTTGAATGAGATTTTATATGCGCAAAGTGCTTTTCATTTACCGTACTTTTTGGGAAAAACATCGATACTGAAGAATCTATAGTACATCTATGCAATATTACAAAGACGAATACATTAATAATTATGTTGTTGTTATGATTACTATTATTATTATTAGTAGTAGTAGTAGGAGCAGTAGTAGTAGTAGTAGTAGTAGTAGTAGTAGTAGTAGTAGTAGTAGCAGTAGTAGTAGTAGTAGTAGTAGTAGTAATAGTAGTAGTAGTTGCAGTAGTAGTAGTAGTAGTAGTAGTAGTAGTAGTAGTAGTAGTAGTAGTAGTAGTAGTAGTAGTAGTAGTAGTAGTAGTAGTAGTAGAAGCAGAAGTAGAAGTAGTATCATATTAATTATTATTATGAGCATTACAGATGACTTCTTTTTGAGCGTGACCTTTATTAAGCGTCTGTACAGTTCGCTTGATTTTAAAAAGACGTTGTTTTCACTTTTACCCTTGATATTTTAAACATATCTGAAATTTACAAATATTCTTCTTACAATGTACTTACCGTTGTAAAATGAATTTCTCTTTCCTTTTTACAACTTAATTCACGAATAGCATTATTGTGTTTCTATCGCAAGCCTTCTTTTCGTGACATACATCCGAGCTGTTATCTAGCAGGATATCGGTACACAAGTATATATCGAAAGGCAAACTTCGCCAATGAATTGATGTTCGTGAACGTTAACAAAAAATGTCAAAAAAGAACTTTAAAGAGGGACTTTACAATTGTGTACGAAAATTTAAATGTAAAAGCATTCATTTATTCTAATGATGTCAGTATATTTTTTAAATAATATTACTATAAATGTTGAGAATAACTTATAAAAGAGATTTTTAACACTAAAATAATACTGTGCAGCGCAGCGATATATTGAATATGTATATGGATATACAGCGTCTAGACGAGTCAGATCGATTGTTGGCACGTGCGAAGCTCTTACTTTCTCATTCAAAACCGAATGTAGCCGTTGTTTTAGGATAAATGGGTCTGTATCGACATAAACTATATATTTGTATTTTTTGATAAAGGAAATAGTTTTTGTCGCTGATAATGTTTTTTTATGTTATATGAAAGTGTGTTTTGTTAGTGGGTAACAGGAGAGACCTGAAATAAATATATATAACTCAGGCAGTTCCTGTTATAAAAAAAAACTGTTTCGAAACTTTTTGGTTGTGTTCCAGAAATATAATCTGATTATCAATAAAACAAAACTTTGACTACTTACTGTTTGAAGTGTGATGTAAAATCTTCCATATCGATTATTTTCAAAATAAGCAGATACAAGTGACAATAAAACGTGAAAGCAAACAGAAAAGCATAAAAATGACGAAGGAAACACTTTAATATGAAATAAATCAACAAGTACTAAAGTAGACTGTTGCATAGTTTATTAGTGTTGTGTAACCTTAACCAACTGTCAAGTCAACGTGTTTGTTTATTTGGGTTTTACGGAAGCTCAACACATTATGGTTCTATCGTGCAAACCATAGTATGTTTAGCTGCCATTAAACCCAAATAAACAAACACGTTGACTTGACAGTTATCGTTTACACATGTACGTGAGTTCGGTTTGTTCAGACGAAGACTATTTGGTGATTAAAAACTAGCTTATTCTGCGTTTAAAAGCAATGTTTGTTCTTAACTTTTATTCCATTTTAAATAGAAATATATGGTAATTAACTTTATTTTGTTAATAGTAGTTATGCCACTGTATCTGTTGTAAGGTCGAACATACACACTTTAATGGACATGTATGTTAATAACCTAATGATCAGCTTATGAGTATGCTGGGGCTAAGTAAGTGAGAAACCTCATGGGTACCTACGTGCAACTGTTTGCAAACTCGAATGGAAGGGAGAATTAAGCCCCAATAATATTCTTTTTTCTGTACATGATACATCTATGTAATGAGTTTAAAATACATTGATTTTTTATAGTCTAAGTGTTTGGAAGCTAATGAAGCATCATTTATTACACCCCCACTTTTGAAAAAGTGGGGACTATATAGGACGAGTTGGCCTGTCCGTGCGACAGTACGTCCGTTCATATTTTCGTATCGGCACTATAACTTTGGAATGCCTGACATGATTTTAATATAACTGCAGATCAGTATTCCCCCTTACCGGACGATGTGTCGCGTATATGACCAACGCGTGTCCGTCAAACCTCAAGGTTACAATTCAAGGTCAAAAGTCAAATACTTGAATTTCTTTTCCGCTCCATAGAAACTATGCCTAGAAGGATTTTAATATAGCTTCGGATTATTATTCCGTATTACCAGCCTATGTGTCGCGTACGTTACCCACGCTTGTTATTATCCATTATTTATAATGTCACAGTGTTAGGTCAAATGTCAAATATTTGTATGGAGCATATTGACATGGAGGGATTTGGTAGAAACGATGGCCATAGTAAGATGGCATGCTACAAACAAGAACCAAGCCTGTAAGTAAAAAGGCAAGGTCACATTTCAACCAAATCAGTTAACTAGTAAGCAAACTTTGTCTAGTCAGTGAATCAGCAAGCTGAAAGTCTATAGGTCTGCAACAGTTGCATAGGTCTTAAGACTTTAGGGCATTTACATGGTAGCTGTCTCATACGACAATACCAATATATTTAGACCTATCGTGTAACCCCTTATATCTCACCTCCTACATAAATGACGCGATCCGATTGGCTAAGAGCGGTCGCATGACCGTGGTGTATTTTCCATACACCACGGCTAAATTTCAATACTCCATAAAAGTAAAAAAAAAAAAAAGGCGACTGCTGGATAATACGTTGTTTTGTTTAGTAATATTATATCAACTGGACGTGGCATGGCATGTTTGTATGTTTAAATACAAACAAATGCATCTTAATACTGTGAAAAAACTGTCTAAAGTGCCACTACTATAAAAAAATAGTCATCTTACCTCGGTGTTTTTCTGTTTTAAGGGTGTTTATCAACCTAGAAAGTGTTTCAGACAAAAACAAAATTCTGCTTTGTTCTTGTCATATTTTAATAAATCCAATTTAATAAATGCATTTAAACATGAGCATATAATTTGCACAGTTCACGTGCATCATTTCATCAATTTTGCACGATAAGTCTAGTTAAAATATCTTAAATATCCAATCTGTATACTTAACTCTACAGCTTGACACTCCATCTGTTTACTAAAGATGACATAATTTAAATGACGTATTTCTACTGTTATCGTCTGTTTCTTGGTAGACACATTGCTTACAGTCAGTTCAAGTTTGTTAAATTGACACTCTTGAATAAAATAACAAGTGAAAATTGTTATATTTTCACTAGCTTTACTGATTTGAACCACGAGCGACCATTAAAAAATTTAATAAGATTTAAATAAAGCTGCTTTTATCAATAATTATTTATGACTCAATGATTAACATGGGCGTACCTAGATCAGAGAAAGCAATGAAAGGTGGTCGGTGAGATATATTCGTTACTCGATCCATTCTTGAGTTAGTTTTTTTATTCGTTTTATTAAGTTAGTGAACTGTTGTTCACTAGAAATGTTGAATATGACCTTCTTCCTTGACTGCCATATCATGCACCTGAATTGTATAAAGCTCATTGTTTCCATTCATACAGATACATTGTTATTTGGTTGTTTAATAAAGGGTTATACGTTGTTATTATTTTCAAACCATTAAGACAACTCTTTTAATATCGTTAATCTCGTGAGGTTGTACTTTTAGTACATTGTTTTAATGAAACTTTTTTCTATTGACAATGCTGTTTGATTAACAATGAGGAAGCTTTAATTTTTGAATAACCTATTATAAAACATGTGTTGTGTCGGAGATTTGAGGTGTCCATAAATTGTTGCAGCTGCGAAATCAAGTTGAAACGGAAGAGTCATTGATATATTATGAAAACAGAATAATATGCGTGTAACTATTTGTGTTTGGAATTAGGATAACAAACACTAATTTATATTCCACTTTCGATTTCAATATGGTTTATATTATTCGTTAACATCAATGTTCTTGTTCGAAAAGAGAAGTTACATTTATGAAATTCTTTTAACACGTACAAAAAATTTTAATTGCAGTTATCCATTTTAAATTGTGTAATTATTCCACTTACGGTAAGAATATGCCTGAGGCTCTTTCCCTCTTTACCTGTACTTTCCTGAATACCAAGGTGTAATCGAACTTTTATTTTTATCGCTACTGTCCTATTTTTGATATGTATACCCAATTACGGATAATGGAAAAGCGACCAGGCAGAACAGTAGTGTGGAGGGAAGGAACAGCAAATCGATAGCAAATGAAATGCATGGTATGGACAAGAAGTAGGACGGCGATGAGGGGTCACGAGAGGTCAAATTTTGTGTTTTGAACATTCAAGAACTGAAGGGAAAATCCTATGATAAACTAGAAACTGCAGAAATCAAACAGCTATTTAGTGAACATGATATTTTATTATTTACTGAACCGTGGTTAAATGATAGTGTTATACGATGTAGAGGGATGTAATCATTTTGCTCTTAATAGAAAAAAAACATTAGGTGCTAGGAGGGACAGGGTGGTGTAATTGCCTATATACATTAACGTTTATTTATTTATCTTGAATGTGTGAAATGCACTGATGATGGTATAATGTGGATAAATTTACATGGAAACTTATTTAATTTACATAAGGATGTATTTCTCTGTTTGATATACAATGTTCTTCAAGGTAGTAGCAGAGAAACGTGTAATGACACCAATATTTTTTATTTATAGACAAATGACATGATTTATTTTGAAAATAAATATAGTAATGATTGTTATTTTGTACTGTGTGGAGATTTAAACGCACGAGTGGGGATTAAGCCAGATTATGCTAAAAACAAAAACAAATATGTATTGAATTTATTGCCTGATGAATATACTATGGTGATGTTATTTTAAGAAATAGTCAAGATAAAACAGTAAATAAATATGGTAAAATATTGCTAGAATTTTGTATTGCAACCGGTTTAAGGATTGTAAACGGAAGGTGTGTAAACTCACAAGGTTGTTGATTATGTTTTGTGCAACAGTCAGTTGTTTGAATTGTTTAAAACATTTAACATTCAGGACCCTAATATTGTTTCTGATCACTGTGTAATTACTTTTAATTTAAATGTATGTTAAACTTAATTGTGGTGATAATTCAAAAACTAAGGAGGATAATTTAAAATTATTATACAAGTATAAACGGGATGATAGTAAAAAGGATTTTAATGAATTTATTAGGTTCACATGATAGTGCTACACGTTTTGCATTTTTATGTAAACATATACCTGTATCAACGTCAGATGCAGATTTAGATGAGAATATTCAAGTCTGTACAGATATATTAGATGGCGTTTGCAAGCCTTTATTTAAATGAGATTTAAATGGTAATAATGGTTATATAAACACTGGTTAGGATGCTGTGTATTTTGATTATGATTGTAAACAATTAAAGAGTTTTTATTAAAAGTATTAAAATTATTATAGAAACAACCCTTGTGATGTTACCAGGAGAGATCAGGTAGAAGCTAGATCAAACTACAAAAATCGTGTTAGAAGTAAAACATGTGATTTTAATAAATTACAACCACATAAATTAGAATTAGCTAGGAAAAATAATGCCAAGTTATATTGGAAAATGTTAAAGGTGTCAGTTGTAAGCAATTCTAGCTCATTGACATCAGATGATTTTGTGAATTATGTTAAATCTATAAATGATCCCTAGTCTGTGTTTTTTTTCAACCAGATGACGACATATTATATTTTAATGAACGGTATTTAGATGGAATATTGAACATTATTTTCGAGGAACTGAATAGTACTATAACAACAAATGAAATTTTAAAAAGCTGTAAGAAATAAAAAAGAAATGGTAAAGGGGGCGGGCCAGATTGTTTTCTTAATGAATTTCTTAAATATGGATGTGAAATAGATGTTTTTTCGACAGTTGTTTGTAAATTGTTAAATAAGATTTTTAATTTCGGTTACTTTCCAGAAACATGGTCAGAAGGTTATGTGGTACCATTGCAAAAGATAGGGGATATAAATAGTACAAATAATTACAGGGGTATTACTTTGTTAAGTACATTAGGGAAACTATTCACAAAATATTTTAATGACAGACTAACTGATTGGGCAGAAAGGTATAATGTTTACATCGAGGCTCAGGCAGGATTTAACCAAAAGCTGGGTACTATATATAATATTTTTGTGTTACATAATGTAATACGTCACGTATTGAATAAGAATAAAAAGTTGTACGTAGCATTTATAGACTTTACTAAAGCATTCTATTATGTTGTTAGAGATATTACTTGGTATAAACTTATTAAGCTTGGTTTTTCGGGGTAAAATGCTCAACATCATCCGCTGAATGTATAGAATTGTTAGGTCAAAAGTTAAATATGATAACGAGGTTAGTGATAGCTTTACATGTATGTTAGGGGTACGACATGGTCAATCATTGTCTCCTTTTTTATTTTTGATGTATTTGAATGGTATTGAGGAATTTGTGCTAACTAATAATTATGAAGGAATAACTTTATACGTTTTTAAGTTACTTATTTTGTTATATGCAGATGATATTGTGTTGTTTTCAGAGACTGAGACAGGTTTGCAAGAAGGGTTAAATTTATTAAAACAATATATCGATCAATGGAAACTAATGGTAAACTCACAAAAGACTAAAATTATGGTTTTTTAAAAAGGAGGAAGACTGCGGAGTAATTTACAGTTTTTCTATGATGATAATCATTTAGAGATTGTTGATCGATTTGCTTACACTGGTTTTGTTTTCTCTTCTGGAAGTTCATTTTCAAACACTTTTGACAGTTTGTCTGGCCAATCTTTGAAAGCTATCTTTAAATTAAGGCAATGTTTGTCAAGATTTAATAATATTACAATACACCACAGGTTAGAAATGTTCGATAAACTAATATATCTTGTTTTAAGCTATGGTTCAGAGATATGGGTGCTTCATAACAGTATCCAAAAAGAGCGAATACATTAAATTTTTTGTAAAGAATTAATAGGAGTCCAAAGACCAACACAAAATAACTTTATATATGGTGAATTAGGAAGAACACCTTTATCGGTTAGACATGAACTTAATGTAATTAAATATTGGCTGAAAATAGAACGCATGCAATCTATTAAATATGATAAAATTGTTTATTATATAATGTACAGAGAATTTGATATTTATCCCAAAAGACATTCATGGTTATATATGGTTAAAAATGTATTAGGATATTGTGGTTTTAATGATGTGTGGTTAAATCAAGGTGTTGGGGATGTAGATGCCTTTTTAAGTATGTTTAAAGTCAAAGTAACAGATATATATTTACAAAGATGGAACTCTGAATTACGTGAATCAAGCAGAGCTAAAACTTACATATTGATCTCAGATTTTAAATTTCAACCCTAATTAAATGATGTAAATATTTCCAATTATAAAATGGCCCGCTCCAGATTAAGAGTATCTGCACATAGATATAAAGTTGAAACTAGTAGATGGCATAAACCAACAGCTATACCTTATGAAGAAAGAAAATGTTACTTATGCAATGTTCTTGAAGATTTTATCCTTGAATGTACATTATATCATGATGTTAGAAAGATTTACATAAGCCCATTTTATTATCTCAGACCAAATATGATCAAATGTATATAATTACTTACCTATCAAAATAGCAGTGTTTATAAAAAATTGGCAATGTTTATTTATAAAGCTTTGCAAATTAGAAATTCTATTTATACGTATTATGACTAATCTATGATGTTGATTATACAATATATATACCACCTCTCGCTTATTATCTATTGCTGAATAATTTCGATATTTGTTTGATAAATGTTTATATATGTAAAAATTGACATTCAGTATGGATGTTATTGGTGACAATTGACTTTGTTTTTATGCATATTATTATAGCTTCATGTGTATACTCATGGGCATATTGCCCACTGTATTACTCAATAAACTGTATCTAGATAATTTTGTCATTATTCGACTACCGTGCAAAGCATTTTTGGTTGCAGTTGTTTATAGTATAGGATGTAGAAAGAATATAAAAATATGATAAATAAATGTATTTTGAAATTATATATGTGTATATATAATGTAAAACTGTAATAAATGTGAAATATTAAATTGAATATTAAAAGTAAATTTACAGGCACAATATTGTTCTTTCTTGATAGTAGACTTATTTAGTTTCAGAGCGGGTCCTTTAATAAGTTGTATTTAAATAGTTAAATACCTGACTAAACGGTTTTATTAATGTGTTGCGTATAGTCTTTACTTTTAAAAAGGTATATACTAAAAGAGGATATAACCCGCACTGCTCGTATTATGCATGTGTTTATTCCCTTATGCCGAAAGACAAACATGAACCATTACTGGCAAAGTACGTAAATCCGGACAGAACTTAAATCCGGACACCTGAAAATAAATGTGTCTGTATGATCAAGACCAACACTTTTATTGAAGAGAATGATGCACACGGCTGTCTCAGCAAGATATGTCAATTTTCAACAGAATCCATAGAGTATTTAAATACTTACTAACTATTGTTTTTTATTTTCCTTTCAAATTTAAACATTTGCACGTGGGGGTGAATTCAAAACAGTACCTCCGATAAATAAGGCTTCATCGGAAAATTTTGAAAGTAAACACCAGAAAAAGTATAAAAAAAAGAGGAAAAAACAAGAAATCTGACATGTGTTAAGCATGAGTAGTTATAAAGTTAGGTTGCCCAGATGTGCGGGTAGTATAAAAGGGGGAGTGCTTCTGAATTTAGTTAATACCGCTCATGTTTTCAAAGTGTTAACATCTGGTTGGAACAGAACGGTAAGTAATTTCTATTATTGTAGACACGTTGGGACTTTGGGTGCTTTGAGGCTGGCAATCCTGTTCTTTCGACGTATGGGCCATGTTAACAGGATTCCTACCCCTCAACAGCCCGGTTCGCTAGTATACCATAATATAAACAGAAGCAAACCTCCGTTCCAAGGTTGAATGTCTGAAGTATTGAACTATTTATAATGTTCGAACACTGACGTTCCCACATGACTGCTAATCAACACATGACTGCTGGTTTGGTAGTATCATACCAGAGCATGGCTTTGGTTCTGTACCTGGTGTACGAAGTTCAAGATCTGAACAACATGTATATAATTATAAGATCCGAACACGGACTGACCAACATGATTGCTGCTCGACACATGCTTGCTGGGTCAGCGTATAATGTCGCCTTTTGTATTTAGAATAACAATAGTGTTTGGCATCGTACCATACACCGTGACTACTACAGGGTTTCATACTCAGGGTACGGAGGTCATTTAGGTGAAACATCATACACAGTGTATATCGTGGCAGACATGGAGTAGTGCTCAGGATGATTTTTTAATAATATATAAATCAATGTTCCATACAAATCATTTTAACAATAAGCATTTGCCTAATTAAAGAGCAAGGTAGCTGGAGAAAAATGATATATACGTGTGTGTGTGTGTGTGTGTGTGCGTGCGTGCGTGTGTTCGCGCGCGCGCGTGCGTGCGTGTGTGTGTGTGTGCGCGCGCGCGTGCGTGTGTGTCTAAGTGTGAACAGGCCCATAATTTCGACATATTTTAAACAAGAGTTACCAACCTTTGCCTATAGGTTCATTTTAATGTGGGGAATGAATGTTTTAAGTTTGAATGAAATCCCTCACGCCATTCCTGAGAAACTAGCTTCCCGAAAAACTTTAATCTAGATCGGACGCCAACGCCGACGACGACGCCGGGGCGAGTAGAATAGCTTGCCTTCTATTCGAAAAATCGAGCTTATATAACGAACAGCATTTTATATTAAATATGTTAATCTCCTTAGTATTACTAATTTTAATAACAATGAAACAAGAGCATCGAAACAGCTTTTAAAATAACGCAATTGTTGTGACAAAGTCGTAAACTTATTGAATAAATACACTGCAAGTCACCTTATAAAGTATTATGCTATCTTAAACACAATAACTACTTCTTATAATTAATGTTATTCTATATAAGTTAAGTTTTTTTACTTTAAACGTACGGAATTTATTAACTTCAAAATGCGAAGGAGTCGCGCTCAAGATGGCTAGTTGCAGACTGACTCTGACCAAAAATAGGCCCTTTATATACCAAGAGCTTTCAGTCGACCCAGGGCAAGGTCGAACGAATAAAACACGGTCGAACGAACGCTCACGACCACCAATATTATCCAGGTCCACCCAAAACATTGTCAACGAAACGCGCATGACCACATATATTATCGGTCCACCCAGAATTTGGTACGAATATTTTATAGTTCCTAAGCAACACAGGAAGCAAAATGGAGGACAGTGAACTTTACAATTTTAACAACAAATTGTTTAAAGATAAAAATAAGCCATGTAAGGCAACCTGCGACTTAAATGAATAGGAAAAACATGGATTATAATGCTAAGAACTGTAAGTACAGTAAAAACAATGTATTACGACTATTAACAAGATATTAAAATGCAGAAATGAGTGGTGACTCGTGAATATTACAAAACGGCTTCTAAAAAGAAACAATACAATTTTTACAAGTGCATTTGAATAATGAAATGGATGTTTAATAATCGCCTGATAATATCAGGAGCTTGGATACAGGGACATTTGCAATGGATAAAAAGAAAACAATTATGTTATAAAGTACAAAACGGGCTGAACAAAATGCAGTCGTAAGTTGTATCAGTAGCAATCAACAAATGCAAGAATACATGGTAAGTTTTAACTTCCCACCTTGTATCGAATGTATCAATATTTTGGAAAGTGGAAGGGGCATGAATTGTGGAAAGTAAAGAAGCTACGTTATGGTAATTATGTCATAAATTTATTCAAAGTTTCAAGTGAATACCTTGTATAGTTTTGTAATTAAACGACTTTGGAACAAAAACTTTTACCCCAAATTTAGTGTGAAAAGTGGGCATACCTTTGTCAAAATACAAAACAGGGTTATGTGGATTGTGGTACCTGATGCTGAAAATATATGTTAAAAGGGACATAACTGTGCCGAAATACAAAACAGAGTTATGGGGAATGTTGCGCTTGATGTGTAAGTTGATGACTAATGTACAGTCCAAGTTTCAAGTGAATAACTTATGTAGTTTTAAAATTTCAAGACATTTGAATAAAAACCTTAACCCGAACATCTATGTAAAAAGCGGATTTACTCTGTCAAATTACAATACGAAAAGAGAAATCAGTGCTTCTGTTGTTTTTGTTTTTTTACTCTTCTTTTCCTTCATTTTCGTTACTTCAAAATACTCAAGTATACGGTCTGCCATTAATTATACATTTTAAAAATAAAAACATTGTAATGCCAATAGAAGTAATACCGTCGTATAATGAAACGTCAAAGAAAAATACGCAGAAACTGTTGTCAACGTTTACCACGCGGTTAAATAGTTGTTGCATTTAATACAAGTTCAACATTTCAAGTTCATGAATTTTTTTTACAACTGGCAACGGAACACGGTTAGACAAGTTACACCAAAGTGTGTGCACTTCGAAGTTTATTAGGTCCTTCCAGGCAGATGAGGCATTATGAGAGGAACAGTGGAAGCTTACAAGCAGACTGCTTCGTTGAAGTTTTTCCCGCAGAAACTGTGCAGAGCGATAAAAGTATGCCTGTTATAGATCCATACTATACTTCAGTTAATACAATTGAGATAATTTATATTACACACATCAACAAACAAAATATTTAAATATTATTTATTTATTATCGTGTTGGCCTGTTGTCACTGACTTACTCGACAAAATATTTACAACTTTATAAAGTGTTTTTGAAATAATTTCATAAAACCTTTTTGTAATGCAAGGCTTATCCGCATTAGCAAATTACGGAGAAAGATGTTTGCAAAAATACTGTCACAGTTTTGGTAATATTTCATGAGGTCCATAAGGTACAAAGACCCATAATAACAACATATTTACAAAGAAGCAATACTGCGATAGGACAGAGTACAAACCTGACATACATAAACAAGTAAACATGATATAATTACACTACTAAAATCATGAAAGACGTTTTGCAACTACACAAACAAATATTATAAATGATGGAGTTGGTATAATCTAATTATATTTCACTAAACAGGGTAATAATAGAGGATTTACACAGTAACAGTAATGGATGAAGTGAACACTATATTTAAAATAAAGAAACATGCACATAATGTAATATCAGTAACTACATACAATCACATATCATGAAAAGCGTTTGTGAATTTGATCATATTCCGTTTATTTTCATTCCGATACGTCCATCAAAATAACATTTGAAAGCATGCTTCTTTTGAGATTGCATTCTTCATTATGTGAATATTTCGTTTCAAGTTGTGAAATTCTATTCTGTATATTCATTTATTAGATTCAATCGTTGGTCTGACAATGCAGATGTTATGGTTAGCCTCTGCAAGAGAAGACATCGCAGAGCACAGAAGGTCATGTTCGCAGGATCTTGTGGGTTTGTTATCTCCATTATCCGCTCCACGTGTACGTTCCCGCTTCATGGGACCTAACACCAAAGCGTACGATGAAGTCTCTGGAGTGCCCCTTTCAGTATCGTATTTATTCATCTGGCTTGCCGAATAAACTCCTTTTGTAGGGTCATCCTCGTCTGCAGAGTGCTTGCCAGAAACAATAACTGCAATACATCAATTATGACATAAATCGAGCAGTTAAGACTACGTACATTAAAGAGTAACATTATAGAGTAACGGATTGAAAATAAATGTGTGCTACATATAACTGCTACGTTAAATATACAAACTGCTATAGTCAAAAACATAAATCGCTTCCATACGTTTGCAATAAATAAAGAAACATCATTGTTCTTACCCTGGTGAAGAGCTCTTACTTCCAGCTCCTTAATTCTGATGGCTTGAATATCCTATTGTTTTTCGCTCAATAATTCAGTTTGTTTCTCATGGGTCTTCACAATTTGTTTTCTCTTTGGTGCTTCTAATTCTAATAGAAAGGTCTGTCTTTCGAGTGTTTCTATATAGGCATCCAGTGTCAAATGACCACCTATTACATCATCTATTCCCAAACCGTCTGTTGTCGACAAGTGGCTCGGTTTCTCGGAGATAAAATCCGCCGTCAACGTGTCTTGGTGTGCAGGCAAACTAGCTTCCGTGCCGTTAGATTCACCGAGTGAAATTGCTATAAAATTGTGTTTTAATATATAGTTTAAATTCCGTTCCATTCAATTTGTACGTAAATAATCCTCAAGTGTTATCAGATAAAGGTCGGTAAACCTTTAATGAGCATCTTTCATATCGTACACGTGTTAAAAATTTGTGAATCATGAAAACAACAGGAACTTACCTGGTTTTTTAGTTGGCAACGGCGAAACCTTTTGACAAACAATGTTTGCCTTCCGTGCAGAAATTCCAAGCGGCTGTACTTCGGGATCTTCTAAATAAAATGGTAATGTTTATTTAAATTCAGTCAGTTTGTTTATGTGCAAAATCAGTTTTCATGTTTATTAGTTTTTATAGTTTAAGTTCATGCATTACGGTATGTACAAGTAATTATAGTCAATTACTGGATGACTGAGGTGGCAAATATCAGTAAATAAGTCTACAATATTAAAATTATTTACTGCAAATTACTGGTTATCACTTATCAGACAGTCTGAGCACAAAATCATTCAACCAAAACATTAAATACATGTCCAGGAAATACACAATAAGATAAGCACGTGATAGTTATTGTTGGCGAGTTATATTCGGGAATATATATAAAGAATAGCAGGTTACTGCCTGGTCTTTTGTAATATATCAGGTGAGGGTCAGAATAGAATAACGGCGTTGCTTGCCGAGCCTTTATTTTATTCATGCCGAACCTGATATATTACACAAGACCAGGCAGTAACCTGTTTTTCTATTTATAATACCACGATTTTCTACAAATTGCACCAAACAAGCTGATGTTTTTATATTTTAAAAAAACTAAGAGCAGCGCTCATTTATTTGAGCCGGCTTTAACACTTTCATGTATTTGTAATTATGGATTTCTAAAAGTTGACTTTTTGTAATTTTGCAATGATAAATAAGTTGTGTTCACAACGAATACATAGGTTACACACACCCTCATTCATATAATATTGGAAATGCACACTGAAATGGTTTGCAACGATCAATATTATCAGAGAACACACATCACCGAATTGTCTGGAGACGCCATTTTAGAATTGTGTATTGAAATTTACATTTCAAAGATTGTGCCATTATTGACCATAACGTGTTCATTTTTTGGAAAATATATTTTAGGCTCAACATAAACTAATTCTGTGTAATGAAATGTATTGCATTTGTTTGGAATGCATTTAAATAATTGTTTATGGGTAATTTATTGTTCACTTGATGACGACTTAACAAAGTGCGCGTTTATGTAAATATTTGAATAATAACGTTTTTGTGATGTATGACGATTTTTAAATAATAAACTGTAAACGTTATTGGTATCAAATTGTTTTTGTTTGTTTTAATCTGATTTATTTTTTTAGAGAATGTTCACTTTAAAGTTGATGCCGAGTAATCTGCTGTAGATCCAATCATTTATTGATATAAACGCTACCGTCCTGATATAAAAAATATATCAGGCAGCTTTGTATCAAGCCTATTTCAGCATAGTGGTATCACAAAGTAATTGTACTTTTTGGCATAATATTTCATTATGTATAAACATTTGCATTAATAGTATTTTCAAAAGGACATGATGAACATTCATAAGAAAAGTTAAATGTAACTGCGTTTGCAGTCACATTTATTTCAGGCAAATATCCATAAATGCAATAAAACTAAAACAATTAGACCATGAAATATATGCGGTCATGGCTTAAACCATAATTTAATGCGTACTAAGTTGTTTTGTGAATAGATGTTAACCTATTTGGTCCGTATGAATTTTACCTAACAATGGCCCTATCCTCTACAATCTCGCTTTTCTGTGTACCTAACATGGAAATACAGCACCTGTATCGGCTTACATCTATTCACATTGTCCTGAGGTTCACCGTATTAGGATTGTTCAAAGTTGTATACCATAATATAATAGTCCCATGTACGGTATGTTTTATTACATTTATTTACCTGTAACATTTGTTGCACTGTCCCTGGATATCACGAAAATGTCACCTTGAACACCTCTTGCAACAGTATTAGGTTTATCTATTAATTTGCCTTCTTCCATGGTTTGTGGTCTGAGATGACGTAAATCAAATCTTGTCTTTGCATCTGTATCACTACTGTATTCTTGGTATTCTGAGACGATTCGCAAAATGCCTTGAGGTATGTCTCACTGGTAGAGTTCAATCCACTATCAAACCCACACACAGAGTCGATTTCTTTTCTGGTGGTCTCTTCTGCCAGTGAATCATTGACCATAGTCGCAGGATCTGAGCCTTTATCTCCGCTTCCTAAATAGTCTGATTTTCCTTCCACATTAACACGCATAGAGCCTAAATCATGACCTTCCATATGATTTTCATATTCACCATCAATGTTGCAACTTCTTAAATCTATTTTTGTGCATTCCAGTCTTCCTTGCAATCAACCAACATCTTCAGTTTGTCAGTCCTTACATAAGAATAATAATGTTCATGCATTCCATGATCAACATCTAAGTCTAAATTAACACAAGGACTAACTTTAGATACATTTTGCGAAGGACATTTCTTTACCGCAACCTTAATGCGAGCGCAAAATTGCTTCAGGCTCGAGTGATGATCGTCTTCTGAAAAAAAGCAACGCATAGATAAAAAAGAGAATACCTGGCCTACTTAAAGATGAAACCAATAGAATAATCGGATCTTGCAGAAAATCAATTGCTAAAGATATACTAACAAACGCAAACCTAAACATAAATGATAGAGATTACAAAACAACATACAATCACGTTGTAATCTCTAGAAATAGTAATGTGAATATAAATATAACTAAGCCGTTTTGCTATTAAATTAATTTAATATTAAGCTGCATTTCCATTAACAAAGAAAAAAAAATTAAGCTTTAAAACGAAAATCAAAGTGAATATACTACTACTTAAAGAAAAATACACTGAACGTGTCGTCTTTGTAAAATAAAAGAATATTAACTATAAAATCAAGCGTGTCATGTTTGTGTGTGTAAATAACTGCAAAGATATATAAACGTTATGTACACATACCATTACGAATTGCAGGTATGTTAAGCATAGCAAAAGCCTCCACGTGGTTTCCGGTATTGCTCAAAGCTTGAACAAAGTGATTATACCAGTACGTGTGTGAGTTTGGCAGATGTTGCAGCAGCAAATCTGCTGCATCAACTCTGCCGTTCATTTCTTTTCGTGTTGTTATGGCTCGTATTGCATTCGCATCCAAAATTCCTACCCCTTGCAGATAATCTATCAAATGCAGTGGGTGTACCAACAGTCGAAGGAACGGTGAAAGTGCTTTTATGAAAAATGCCTGATAGTCACCGCCTGACGGATAAGGTCCTTGTAATAACTTGGCAATGTTCCCATATCCTGATAAAACATGTAATTTAAAACGCAAAGAGCTACACATGCATCTTTCGAATAAAATATAGCATGTTTCCATCAAAATGACAAACATACATGTATATAGCATTACAGTTTTAGACATCACAATAATAACGCATCACGTTACTTTACAAAACTATTAGTACCGTTGTGTTGTAGTGCCAGGATAAATCTAGTCCAGTGAGAAAGTTTTCCTGATTCGTGTATCTCGTTTATCGCTATGGATACTGCAGCTCTTGGGTCTCGATTAGATATAGCATCTAGTCGCGAAAAACATTCTAAAATACATAACAACATTTTAATATAATAAATTGGTTTAGGGTAATGAAGGAACAATACACATCCAATTTACATTCAGTTGCTTCCTACTTCCGCTAAACCGTTAGTATCCGAAGCAGATATAATTGAAAGCTGTACATGTGACATTTTGATTGTAGATTGTTGACTGGCTTTTGAATAGATATAATTTTAAAAAGTCACTTTTAAAACTGTTACATGACTTCAACATGTAAGTCGAACAGACAATGACATGCAAATGAATATAGACTTTTGTTTACTGATAACCATTATCGGACTTTTTATGATACATATGAGTATGAGCATCTGTCAGTGTAATGATTTATCATATATAACGCGGTGTGTGTCAAGCTTGAAAAATATAGTCAATAGATTGAACCTAAAAATTCCAGTTCTGTCAACATAGATTTGACAGCTAAAATCTCCACAAGACATGGCTGCAAAATTGTGGCATTTTCTTCGTATTTCTTGAGTAAATGACATCTGTCTTCACTGCATGTACTGTCATCTTCTGGTACCTTAAAAGGTTAAAATCAATCTTTGCAAAAACTGTGGATGAAATTTAACGATATTAAAATTTGATATAATATTCGTTTCGTGCAACAATGTGACGCGCGTTGATTGGATAAAGAAAAAGTGATTATAACCCCACTTTTTTGAAAAAGTGGGGGCTCTATAGTAATCGCGTGTTGATCCGTCCGTACGTCCGTATGTTGGTATGTACGTCTATTATTTCTTTTGCGTTCCATAACTTCGTAATGCCAGAATTTTTTTTTAATAACTTCAGATTATTATTCCGCATGGCCATATAATGTGTCGCGTACATGACACATGCGTGTCCGTGAAAGGTCGATGTCACAGTTCAAAGTCAAAGTTTAGATACATGATTTTTTTCGTTTCCGCTCCATAATTTCTTAATGCCTGGAAGTATTTTAATATTACTTCTGATTATTATTCCCCACGACCAGACGATGCGTCGCGTACATGAATTATACATGTCTGGCAAAGGTCTAGGTCACAATTCAAGGTCAAATATTCGTATCTTGTTTCCGCTCCATAACTTTTTAATGCCTGGAAGGATTTTAATATTAATTGACATTATTATTCCTCATGACCAAATAATGTGTGACATACGCGACCCATGCTTGTCTGTCAATGGTCAAGGTAACAATTCAAGGTCAAACGTAAAATATTTTTATCTTGTTTCCACACCACAAATTCTTAATGCCTGGATGGATTTTAATACTACATTGCACGTTACATTATTATACCACAAAACCCAATTATGTATCGCGTACATGACACCTCTTGGTCTGTCAAAGGTCAAGGTCACAGTTCAATGTCAAAAATCAAATATTTGTTAGAAGCATAATATTTTTTGAAATGGAGGGCTTTTCAAATGAATTTGTAGAAATTATGGCCATTGTGAGATTGTATGCTTCACATACGAATTCGGTCTGTAGCTTAAAGGTCAAGGGATCATATAAGAATATATGTTTGTTTCGGGCCATGTATTGTACCTACATAAGGGATTTTTTGTTATTTGGAACATAGCGCCTACCATCATGAAAGGATGTGACCCAGACAAGACAACAGGTCTGTTAATTAATGGTAAATTTAAAGGTCTATGATAAGAATAGTTTTTGTAGGAAGCAAAGGTCTGTCCAACATGAAATGATTTTGAAATAACTTATCAAGGAGATTATCACTTTGAGAAACACAACACGCAATGGCCAGATCTATAAGTCAATGTCGCTATCCAAGGTGAAAGGTTAAAATACTTGTCCATATATAACGTACTGTTCATTTTTCATTAGAAGCCGATTTGTCCTCCTATGCCGGTCATTTTGTTAGTCAAAACATTATCCCGTATCAAAGCGCCACAACTACACACCTCATCATCTGTGTCAAAGTGGTATGTGGGGGTATTCATCACCTTTAGTCACCTTTAGTGATATCTCTAGTTCAATTACTACGCTTAACAACTGAAGGACAAATCAATCATTTACAACACACAACAAACACAATATATCAATTGAGATTTTTGACAAGGTAAAGCATGTGTAAGTTTGAAACAATTACATGAGATTCAATAAGGAAGACTAGTGCTAGGATCTGCGGAAAAGTGGAGTGCACATCACTGGATGTCGTGTTACTGACTTTATGTCAGACATTTTGCAATGAACATGTTTGCTCAACAGTTTATGGACTGCGAAACATCCGTGCTCCGTATGTCGGCACTTACTGCTAAACTGACGTCAGAAGGTTCATCACTGACGTCATACGGTTTGGCAAGATCTCCCAAAACATCTCGCTCACCTTCAACTCTCCGAACTTCTGTATCTAGATTCATGGTGTTTTGCTTCGTAAAGAAAAAGAATAAGGACACATTTCATTTGTGTCCATTGTGTTTATATATATATATATATATATATATATATAAATATATATATATATATATATATATGTCGAGAGAAAGCCATTTTGTAAACTACTATTGTAACTAAAACAATATTGGCCATTCTGCAATCAGGAATCTGACTCCAACAGAAGCAGGAAATACATTTCGACTTCTGCTTAGAAATCATAGATGGATAGTTACATTAAAAAACTAATAATTATTATAACCAGATAACTGGTCAAAAAACACTTGCTGCTGCGAATTGATGTTACTTCGTGGCATTTACAAACACAGGACTATTTGTGGAACGAATTTTGTTTGTAAATGTGTATGGCAAATCATGTTTGAAATATTGGTACAATTTGACATAAATGTTGCAGTATATATCTAAAAGGTACTGAAAACACTAATCAGGTCCTTCCGATGCAGCAGTAATAGATGGATCAAAACAGTTAGGAAGAAGGCAGCACACATCCCAAATTTGGTTTGCAACACCAACAGTTTTTATTGGAAGCTTCTGTTGAAAATATCAAAATTCGCTCTTTCGACGTGTATGCGGTGTTTCGCAATGATATGTGTATCTTGAACATAAGCGGCAGAAAATAGCTTTTGTTTTCCAAAAGATGGCGGAATATTCCGGCGAAATCCCAATTTAGACTGTTATGTTACCTTCCGTTGTTTTCAAGCACTTGTAAATTGATGCATTGATACACCATCTTCATAACCAGACCCCTTACAATACAGCAATTAAACATCATAACTACCCTGTTATCATAACTACAGACTGGACTTGTGTATTTCAACTGTAAATAAACCCACTGAGAGAGTTGCCTTGGGCAGCGTGTTTACCAAGATAAGATCACGTGACTTTCTCTGTTGATATGGTCTATGCAATGAATAAAAAAATATGAAAAAACAAAAATATTTTAAAAGGATATAACCATGCGCATTATTTTAGCCTATTAGCCGATAAGCGAAAAGCGGGACGCACACACGCTATCAGTATAGGCTCATTACTATTATACTATACTATTATACTTCTATAGGTATCGACTAATAAACAGGAAGACCATCCAACATAAATATCACCCCTGGGAATAATTGCGATCACAACAATTTTGTGATGTATTTAATTTGCATGTATGGTACCGCCAACACCACATTTCCCATTCTAATTTCACAAACGAGATGACGTACGTTACCAATTTCCAGTCCAAGTAACTAATTATAAGTCATATATATTACAAACACAGCTTTACATACTTGTCTTGTATATAAACAAACACAAGGTGGTTTAAAGAAACGCGTATTTTGTAAATAGAAATATGTTCAAAATGTCCTATCAATTTTGTTAACATATGTGCGATAAGACGCATTATTAATTCGTTGTCTGTGATGTACAAGTAGCTATAGTATTTAAATTTGAGTCTTTTTACTTCTACTTATGTTCGCTTGAAAAGTGAAATTAGTATGAATATTTGTTATTTCAATGTCTTAGACTTTTATAAGATTAAGGATTTTATTATCTATGATATATTTTAATATATTATTGCTAAATCTAAGTGATATTATTTATACTAAATTGTGTACGAATGTTATTTTAAAAGTAACGGGTGTGTTTGACCATCTAAAAACAATGGAATATAAATATTGCCAACAATCATTTGACTTGGCCTTTGCTTGGCTGATGTATATAGCGATGAAATGGGACCAGTTTGGCAATACATTGTGTCACATTGTTGATACTGGTAACCGTTCTAGTTGCATACATTCTGGTTGGTGCTGTCGTTTTCATGGAACTGGAAAATGACAATGAAAATAGTTTGAACGGTGGACGTGTAAATGTCGTGGACACATTTCTTGGTATGTCTTTAATATAAATATTTGGTGTTTAGTACATTTAACAGAAAATGTTTCAGACACTTTCTTTAAACGGAAAGTAATTGGGCAAATTAATTTAAATTTTAGAATTTTTATAATGTATACATAACTTGCTCTTGACAAAATCCATCGACATAAATTATAATTGCAGAATGGCCAATATTGTTTTAGTTACAATAGTAGTTAACAAAATGGCTTTCTCACGGCAGTAAAATAAGACTTGTAAAATGTGTTTTATTGAAACGTAATGTAGTTTGTCTTTTTCAACAGGCTACGCGTTTTTTAAAAAATGATGCGCATCAATGTTGGTCTCTAGTTACTTAAAGTATCTGTATTTAACACTGATATCACAGATATTATTGTTCACATTAAGTCGTCCGTCACAAATATTCACCTCGTCAACCTCATTAACCTTGTTTTCGGCCGGTTTAAGTACGCGCGGAGCAAATTGTACATGTAGATGTATATTTCAATACAGAAATTTTTTAATACATACCTGTTTTGATTTATATTACTTACATCCTTAACAGATTTAATTTTTTACTTACGGTTTTGGCAATAGAAAATACAGAGCAAGCATTCACGTGTACACAATTATTTATCACAGCAAAGTTTAAGTAAGTGTAGATATTAGCAATATGAATATCTGTTTAAGCCGGGCGAATTCGATTGTAATGTGTAGATGGAATTTTCTTAAAACATTCATAATTAGAGTACATAAAAAGTTCCCATCAAGAGGGTTAGCATGAAACGAACATTGAGTACATATGTTCTTGTCATTTATGCTAGATGATAAGTTTATATGCGGAACATCACGTGTTTATGGCTTCGACTGTTTCATTCGTTGCATTTCTTTAGTATTGACGAATGTTGTTAACGATTTATGTAATGTCCCTCTGCGGACCAACAGTCCGTAGAGTTTTCATTACCACGTATCAATATTTTCAGAGTATGCTATTTCAGAAAGGCACCAATATATCTCACGTGATGAGTAGTTGGAATTCACTCGCGCTGTTGCCTAGTTACAAGGTGCGAATGTTAGAGCACAGCAAAGCTTCACCAAGGCAATGCACTGGGACTTTGTATCGTCCGTCTTCTTTTGTGTGACAGTGATAACAGTGACAGTGACATTGGTAAGACGTTTCTAAGCATCTAACAAAGATGACATAATTTAAATTCAGTTTTTTTATTGTCATTCATGAAGCTGGCAAAGCACGGAACTATTCAGTGGCATGAATTTAAGTAAAATACATTGATTTTAATCATGACGCGTTCAGACATGTGAACAAGTTTAAGTGAAAGTGCATTTTTATCAATCATGACGCGAAGAGATACATGAAATATATCGTCAATATGGAGCCATTTATGTGCACGCATAAATAATGTTATTTCCATTATTATTTAAAAACAAATTGTAGCTAAAAGATCGCTTCTTTGACACCAGCTTCTCAAGTAGTATTACAATTACAAAAAGGCAATTACATTACGCGTCTTTATTGTTTATCAATGTCCTCGTATTTACCATATGATTCATTGTTTTGTTGTTCTGTTCACACAGGCTACGGCAACATAGCGTCCTCTACCACTAGTGGCCAGATATTCTGCATAGTTTATGCTATTCTTGGCATCCCATTGGTGGCAACGATGCTGGTGGCAATCGGTGAAAAATTTTCAAATCCTTACATAACACTGATCCACAAACTTTTCTTTCCAAGATGTCAACGAACTGAACGAATAATGAAAGTAGTGCTCTCTTTTCTTGTTGGACTTATATTGTTTGTTGTTGCACCGGCCCTAGTGTTTCTTGAAATCGAAGGATGGAACTTTGCGGAGGCTACATATTAAAGCGTTGGTACGTTAACGACGGTAGGATTCGGGGACTTGGTGCAAGGTATTGCTTCGTGTTGTCATGGTAGCAGATTTTGCGTTTATAAACCAAGTACTTAAGACTCAAGCATGTACATACGTAATGTATTTGGGCAGACTGATTTTATAAACACTGTTAACAATATACATTTGTACATATTTTGCTGAAGTTTTCATCATTTATTTGGTAAAAATAACTTGATACATGACAATATTTCGTGTGCTTCATTCTCACATAAAATGTATACTAATTTGAAATACGTGATGAGCTTATCTGAAAATACATTTTCTATAACTTGTATAATAGTTTGTGATGATACGTAAGTTCCATAAAAAAAAATGTTAACACTACTTGTTCAAATTTCAGGTGAAAGCAAAGAGATACCCGAAACGTCAAGAATTGCGTACAAGCTTAGCATATCCGTGTGGATCTTCGTAGGGTTGTCGTGGTATTCCACGAAATTAAAAGTTCTCTGCAAATTTGATCAGACTCGGGCTAACCGTATAGACCACGATGTGGACAGCCATATTTATCATCATCAATATGATATCAACGAAGTTAGATAGTACATATACATATAGATATAGGAATATAATTCATAATCAAAGAACAATGAAAACAGGGCATAGGCAAAAGGGACAGTCGTATGTATCTCCATCATCTCTGATGTATCTTCATCATAATGATATCCACGAAGTAAGTACCAGCATCTTATTGGCAAATAATTTATACACAAAGAAACATTGGTAACAAGGCAATCCGACTAAAGTGATCTTCCCACAGGTAGCTATATAAAGCGTAGCGTATTTAAGAATGTGATTTTAATCATAGCAGTCATACGCAAATGAACAGTCATAGGCATCCTCGTCATAATAATATCAACCAATCCCGATATAGCATTTCGCACTTAAAGAAACGTTGGCAACGATGAACAAGCAATCTGACAGTCATATTTATCAACATTACACTGATATCAAACAAGCCAGATACACCATTAGCACATGATATGTCGCAAGACAAAATATTGTGTGTCTGTTGTCTTTCGACTATTAACACGTTGGTTTTATAAATGTTTCATGATTGAAAAGAAATGATTGAGGTTGATGGAATTATGAATACAAAAATGAAAATACAAAAAAAAAACGTTGACGCATCAGGTACATTAGCGTTTTATATACCAGTATGTTTTAGTTCTTACAGTATTGCATGGTATAACTAAATGTTTTCATTTTGGACTGTTGACCTACTTTTCTTCAACGCGTTCGACTTAATTATTAAGCATGGAAAAGTTGGCTTCATCAAAACAATGGTGTTTTGGTCGAATGCATGTCTTGGTTGCAGTAAATCAGTTGTCGAATCTTCGCGATTTTGCATGGATCAAAATGTAAAAAGCTATAACAGGATTCCGTATAATTGGTGTATATCTGATTTAATATGTCGCCCAACCCCTGCTGAGTGGCAATTATTGTTTTATGGTCAAATAATCTGTCAGTGGCCAATTTTGTAAGAGAGGATTCTGATTTCAGAGTGTAGACGTTATCTAGGAAAATCTTGATCTTACTTTAATTGCAAGAAATCAGTTTCGTCATGCGCGTGAATATAGCATGACATACTTCATGCGCTTAAACATAACATGACATACAATTGTTAAATTATTTTTAAATGCACAATGAAAATGAATGAAATTGAAGTTTGTATATAAATAAAAATTAATTTAGCATTGGTTTATTGAAAAAAAAAACACTCATTAATTTTAAAAATAATTTAAATAATGCAATAATAAAATATAAAGACAATTCAAAAAGTTATTCTACTTTTCATGGTTTTTTTTTACATTCTGCATGTACAATTAATTTGTAATTATTGCAAATTGTTTACTAATGTATATCTTTCACCTGTGTAAAATACTAGTACGTATTGGTTATTTATTTTGAAATAGTCAAATCTTCTACAAAATCCAATTATTTTTAATTTAGTCCAATCACAAATGGAATTCCCAGTTGTTTGGCCACAACTCGTTACGACGTTGATTATAATCCTCAAAAATGCATTCCATTTGATTACAATGCGTATAATCAAAACTAGAACTAGTCCAGATGTGACTGGGGTAATTCATGGCTTTTCAGCTTTCGTGTTATCTTCAATCATTTCAATGCGGATAGTCTTCTTGCATTATGAGGACATCACGGCCATGCCGAGTGCTGTTTTGACGATTTTAAGTTCCTGGGTTATTGGCTACATTTGTGGCGTCATAGCTTTTTTAGGAACAACTCGGATGTGTTCCTGGCTTGTAACTTTACGTTCGTGTTCCAAACGTGACGTACGTTTATATACAGTGACGCGACGTTTATTGGCCTAATTATATTCAGGGATTATTTAATTAAAAATTCGACTTAGAAGAACAAATATAAATATGCTTAATATTTAACATACATTACAAGCGACAATGCTAACATTATGTTAAATGCTTTTACTATGTTGGTGTTTGGCCACCCATATTCGTTTTACATTAATCAAAATTTGATTACATTCACAAAAGTCGAATATATTAAGCGGTTGCCCAGAACAAGGACATCAGCAAATATCACAAATATCAACATAAAAAAACAGTATATAGTCGGAGGATGTCACCAAATATTGAAAGAAGTTGAAAAAGGAACACGTTCATAGTTCGGTCATGTATTCTCTTAAGCAGAAGAATGGATTTTCCATTATGGGTTCAGTATTTTTATACACAAAATAATTGAACATACAATCCAATCCATTTAAGAATACATGTAATGCTCATGCGTAAAGCCAAATGATGCAATCCATAACCGACACGAACTTGGAGGTGAACAAACGAATGACATCACGCGAATATTTGGCAACTTACAAATTTTGCTGACGGTAATCGTTATCGCTCTTCTCCAATCATAGTTTTCTTGTATCAAAATTAAAACGATATGCCTTAGACTTGACAATGTAGAAACCAAAAACAATTTGAATTATTTAATGAACGATTTATTTCATTAAAAAAAAAGATAAATAAATTTAGAAGAATATTGTGTGGCGCCTTGGATAGAAACTGTGGCATTTTAGTATATGTGTTCACATATGTTATCCACTGCTCCCCGGATGACTTACGTGTATGTTAACAACATGACATTGAAGAATCTGGAAAAAAGATAAAGCAACTATTGTTTGATTCATTATAATACGAACACGATGGTGTCTGTGCCAAGTTGACAGTGGTTTAGATTTTGGTGCAAAGCACAGACTGTGAGCATGCTACAGGGTCCAAATACAAAGGTGTTATTGCAAATGAAAACTATAAATGCCCAGACGTGACCATGCTACAGGCCCCAAATTCAAACGTGTTATTGCAAGTGAAAACTTTAAGTCTAGACGTGACCATGCTACAGGGCCCAAATGCATATGTGTTATTGCAAGTGAAAACTATAAATGCCCAGACGTGACCATGCTACAGGCCCCAAATGCATATGTGTTATTGCAAGTGAAAACTTTAAATGCCCAGGCGTGACCATGCTTCAGGGTCCAAATACAAAAGTGTTATTGCAAGTAAAACCTTTAAATGCCCAGGCGTGACCATGCTACAGGGTCCAAACACAAAGGTGTTATTGCAAGTGAAAACTATCAATGCCCAGACGTGACCATGCTACAGGGCCCAAATACAAAGGTTTAATTGCAAGTGAAAACTTAAAATGCCCAGGCGTAATCGTGCTGCAGGGCCTAAATGCAAACATATGAGAAAATCTGTAGCTTGACTTATTTGTTTCAGAATTATCTGTTGAAGGCCTCCTTTTGCTTACATCAACATTCATTTTAATGCTGGAAAGTATCATAATCCAAGCCTTTAAAAGGGTTGTAGCTCCAAATGGGTGTTATAGTGAGCATTTTGATTAATGATGACTTTGTTTGCCCATCATTGTCTTCGTCACTGGGCAATGTTCTGTTCTGGGCACTGAGTATGTTCTTTAAATGCAGTGTTGAAAAGAACCTGGACCTCAGCCCGAGCCATCAACTTATTGGTATACAAAGTCTGGATGTAGTGACGAGTCATCCAAACTACTGTACTCATCCACTACATTAGTGGCATTGGGACGGGGACGTCACGTTGACACAGTCGTGTCCGTACCATCGGTATCTTTGAAGGTTAGTACATTGTTATTGTCATGTATTCTACTCTCAAATGACTTCTTTTCCAATCTCACATACTTCTCATCAACAACAGTGGGGAACGAAAGAGTTCTACCTAAGTACATGTTTTCTGTCTAAAATACTGTCTCGAAATGCCTTTATATGTGGTATTTTCAATTATATATTTTTCCAATAAATCCTTATACCAGTGTGATAGGACTTCATGTTCTTTCTCGAAATAGATCAGACTTATGAAAAATGTGGTTTTTATTCAAATTTGAAAGGGTTGGGTTCTCATAAAGGTCAAATTACACCAAAACGGAAGTCTAATCCTCACGGTTACATGCTGTCAGGTAGATAATGAACACATATGGTTCAGTGTATAATGCATATGATTTTAAAAATACAGTTTAAATGATATGTTTTGGTATCAATTTAAATGTATATATATAAGAAATAAGAAAAAATACAGTTTTAGGCACTACTTTATAAAAATTGGTTCCTAGCTTCATAACTTTTGGCCCATGTATTCATGCACAAAATGAACGCCTCCAAGCCCATCAAAACCGGTGTGTTTATTCTAAGTTAAATATTTTGAGTTTTATCGCATAGAATTTGTTGTCATGCTGTTTTTTCAAAAGGTTATGGCCTTATCGTTCCAACGATGTATGGTGATATATTAGAAAGTTGCTTGGTCATGGTGAAAATTGAGATCAAACATTGTATATTTTATATGTAACAATGAAGGAATTTATTTGCGCATGCGTAACCTTTAAGAACTTCCGGTAAGATTTGTCGTCTGCAATTTTTTTTTAAATGGATGCTTACAAACGCACTGTAATGGAGAGAATTACTGCCAGATGCCATCTTGACCCCATTAACGGCTGTATTTTATGGGATGGTTGCTCTAGTGGACATGAGGGGGGTAGATATGGGAAAGTTAAAGCAAAATGTCCACCAGAGTCACCATCCAAGTCCCATTATGTTCACCGTGTTGTTTTTCAGTTTCATTTTGACATTAATTTGCACGAGTCTCAACAATTATCTCATTTATGTCATAATACTTTGTGTTTCAATCCTTATCATTTAGTTTTAGAAGCTGTAACTGTTAATAATGCCCGCAAAGTTTGTGTCCGCACTGGCCGATGCATCGGCCATGATGACCATCCGAAATGCGTACTTTGAATCATACCAATTTTCCTAATTTGCAAAGTTAACAGATTCTATTCAGTTCACATTTTAGTTTGTAATTGTACTAAAATCAGGCATTCAGCTGAAAAAATGCATGAAACGCAGCAAATGAAGGCAAAACTATACATATATACACAAGCACAAGGCTCGTGCTCTGTCCAGTTTTTCTAAGCCTCGCTAAATAAACTTATCTTTATTCAACGCTAACCTAGTATTCTCTATTTATACATAACTGTGGTCTCTTAAATGTCTAGAACTTCTCACGACTGATACCATGTCAGTGAGACCCCTATAATGCAAACTTTCATGTAATTTATACCGTCTCTGGCGTGTCGCGTACCTAGTAGTTTTGCGTTTTTCAATTACCTCTTTATTCGGCCTTTGGGTTCTTTGATCGGTCTTCCGTATTTGACGTATGACCGTGGAACCTTTTGTAAGGGTGGCCCCTAGAGACTTTGTTTTAATCAACACAGACACTGCATACCCATTGTTTAGTTTATGAACCTGGCCGTGAATCCTTCCGGCAAAGTTCCTAGGGTTAGTTATCATTTTGGGGTTAACTGTCTGGTAAGATCGATTCACGGCCTCGCACTTTTGCGTAGTGGTCAAAAATTTGGTTTGATCAAGGTCTGAGGGAGACAGCATAATGGCCATGCATTTTAAAAGTAATGCCTTATCACCCTCTGTCATTCTTAGTTTAGCATTCATTGGCATGAAGTTTTGAGCCTGTCGGTAGTTACCACAACAAACTAAACTAGATGCTTTGCAGGGCTCTCCGCAATACCTACCAAAGCAAGAAACAATTGCATCGGCTACCTTGGGCATACAGTGTTTTATTTTGTTTAGGTCACCATTGTAAACCTTGTGGGCTGTCTTTAACGCTGCCATGCACCGTTGTTTTATCGAAAGAGCAAAGCGATTCTTAATGTTTGTGTTTGAAGACCCTTTGAACATATTTGAACTAAAGTTGGCTTTGTGAACAGCACGCTTCAATGAATTTCCTAAGTGCCTTATGTCTTTAAAGTGTTCAACTTTATGTTTATTCCCTTTGGTCACACCTGCATGACTCCTAGAGTCACCATCACCAGTATAACCCGCTATCTTAACATCATTTGATATGTTGCGGGACACTATTTCAGACCATTTAACTTCCTTTCCGATTGGATCTGATTCGGATACATTTGCGGAGCAATGACCCCTATGGTTTGGGCAAACAACATTGTTCCACTTATTTCGCAAGCGAGCTCCAATCATGCAAAGTTTATTGGTTATATGTACCCCTACTATTTTCTTGTCTTTAGTGTTATTTTCACAAAACGTGGTTGTCGCGATAGACCCTGCCTGAAATGGGGTCGTGTTGGAATTAAACATGGGGTTATTGTAGCACGAATCGCCCTCTACATTTACAGTTTTGGCATTTTTTTTACCTATCAGGACATTTTCCTTCACAAGGGACACTCTTTGCTCATGCATGTCCTTTACATTGACACTTTCTACCTTTTCATTAACTTTATTACTTAATCTTTGCATGGAGGACTGGGTGGGGGCTATTATATTAGCGTTGTTAAGAATTCTGCGCACACCGGTAGTGCTGATTGGTGTTGTGCACAGACCAAGCTGAAGGCCAATGTTTACTTTTGCGGCACGCCTACCACGACCTTTTCTACAATCAACCTCGTCGTAAAGATTGCGATACTTGCTAATGTACGAACACTTTGTACATTTTAGCCGCTCACGCCAACCTAGACCCCACCTAATGGAGTTAGCGGCATCAAAATTTAAATCGCCATCACAGTTTGGTTTAATTTGAGTATGTTCTTTAAATGCAGTGTTGAAAAGAACCTGGACCTCAGCCTGAGCCATCAACTTATTGGTATACAAGTCTGGATGTAGTGACGATTCATCCAAACTACTGTACTCATCAACTACATTAGTGGCATTGGGACGGGGACGTCACGTTGACACAGTCGTGTCCGTACCATCGGTATCTTTGAAGGTTAGTACATTGTTATTGTCATGTATTCTACTCTCAAATGACTTTTTTTCCAATATCACATACTTCTTATCAACAACAGTGGGGAAAGAAAGAGTTCTACCCTTGTTGGGACTCCCAAACCCCTTTTTGAACCAACTTTTTCGCAAGTGAGCTCGACGCTTTGAAGCCGGCATAGCGACTAAACTTATCACAATTTAAAAAAAAGTAAACTATTGTATATGTACACTAATTATATATAACTTACACTAGTAATCACAATAATGAGTTAACATGCACAGAAAACCTTTTTGTTTCCACAGATTACACAGCACTGAGTACTGGATACAGACTGAAGGTTGCTGGAGACTGGCCTAGAAGGAATTCACACCTCACCCACAGGTTCAGATGTGACAAAAGACTGTTAGTTAGTACCTAGCATTGACATGTTTTTGTTTATTTTTTTGTGTGTGTCAGGAGGTACAGTCTGTTGATTGTTATGTAAACAAACCCTTTTCTGGGGTCAAATGGCATCTGACATGCTGCTTTTATATGGATTTTACCATAAAAAATGCAGACAAATATTTTTTTTTAGCTCAAAACAGCTTAAAAACCTGGTCTATAACATTTAGAATGCCAATGAAGATTGTTTTCACTTCTGATATTATATTTTACATCTGCTATGTCTATTACAACTCAAAGTTATGCTTAATTCTGAGTTAAAATAATGTTTTCCAAGATGTACCTAAGTACATGTTTTCTGTCTAAAATACTGTCTCGAAATGCCTTTATATGTGGTATTTTCAATTATATATTTTTCCAATAAATCCTTATACCAGTGTGATAGGACTTCATGTTCTTTCTCGAAATAGATCAGACTTATGAAAAATGTGGTTTTTATTCAAATTTGAAAGGGTTGGGTTCTCATAAAGGTCAAATTACACCAAAACGGAAGTCTATTCCTCACGGTTACATGCTGTCAGTTAGATAATGAACACATATGGTTCAGTGTATAATGCATATGATTTTAAAAATACAGTTTAAATGATATGTTTTGGTATCAATTTAAATGTATATATGTAAGAAATAAGAAAAAATACAGTTTTAGGCACTACTTTATAAAAATTGGTTCCTAGCTTCATAACTTTTGGCCCATGTATTCATGCACAAAATGGCAGCCTCCAAGCCCATCAAAACCGGTGTGTTTATTCTAAGGTAAATATTTTGAGTTACAACGCATAGAATTTGTTGACATGCTGTTTTTTCAAAAGGTTATGGCCTTATCGTTCCAACGATGTATGGTGATATATTAGAAAGTTGCTTGGTCATGGTGAAAATTGAGATCAAACATTGTATATTTTATATGTAACAATGAAGGAATTTATTTGCGCATGCGTAACCTTTATGAACTTCCGGTAAGACTTGTCGTCTGCAATTTTTTTTTTAATGGATGCTTACAAACGCACTGTAATGAGAGAATTACTGCCAGATGCCATCTTGACCCCATTAACGGCTGTATTTTATGGGATGGTTGCTCTAGTGGACATGAGGGGGGTAGATATGGGAAAGTTAAAGCAAAATGTCCACCAGAGTCACCATCCAAGTCCCATTATGTTCACCGTGTTGTTTTTCAGTTTCATTTTGACATTAATTTGCACGAGTCTCAACAATTATCTCATTTATGTCATAATACTTTGTGTTTCAATCCTTATCATTTAGTTTTAGAAGCTGTAACTGTTAATAATGCCCGCAAAGTTTGTGTCCGCACTGGCCGATGCATCGGCCATGATGACCATCCGAAATGCGTACTTTGAATCATACCAATTTTCCTAATTTGCAAAGTTAACAGATTCTATTCAGTTCACATTTTAGTTTGTAATTGTACTAAAATCAAGCATTCAGCTGAAAAAAATGCATGAAACGCAGCAAATGAAGGCAAAACTATACATATATACACAAGCACAAGGCTCGTGCTCTGTCCAGTTTTTCTAAGCCTCGCTAAATAAACTTATCTTTATTCAACGCTAACCTAGTATTCTCTATTTATACATAACTGTGGTCTCTTAAATGTCTAGAACTTCTCACGACTGATACCATGTCAATGAGACCCTTACTATAATGCAAACTTTCATGTAATTTATACCGTCTCTGGCGTGTCGCGTACCTAGTAGTTTTGCGTTTTTCAATTACCTCTTTATTCGGCCTTTGGGTTCTTTGATCGGTCTTCCGTATTTGACGTATGACCGTGGAACCTTTTGTAAGGGTGGCCCCTAGAGACTTTGTTTTAATCAACACAGACACTGCATACCCATTGTTTAGTTTATGAACCTGGCCGTGAATCCTTCCGGCAAAGTTCCTAGGGTTAGTTATCATTTTGGGGTTAACTGTCTGGTAAGATCGATTCACGGCCTCGCACTTTTGCGTAGTGGTCAAAAATTTGGTTTGATCAAGGTCTGAGGGAGACAGCATAATGGCCATGCATTTTAAAAGTAATGCCTTATCACCCTCTGTCATTCTTAGTTTAGCATTCATTGGCATGAAGTTTTGAGCCTGTCGGTAGTTACCACAACAAACTAAACTAGATGCTTTGCAGGGCTCTCCGCAATACCTACCAAAGCAAGAAACAATTGCATCGGCTACCTTGGGCATACAGTGTTTTATTTTGTTTAGGTCACCATTGTAAACCTTGTGGGCTGTCTTTAACGCTGCCATGCACCGTTGTTTTATCGAAAGAGCAAAGCGATTCTTAATGTTTGTGTTTGAAGACCCTTTGAACATATTTGAACTAAAGTTGGCTTTGTGAACAGCACGCTTCAATGAATTTCCTAAGTGCCTTATGTCTTTAAAGTGTTCAACTTTATGTTTATTCCCTTTGGTCACACCTGCATGACTCCTAGAGTCACCATCACCAGTATAACCCGCTATCTTAACATCATTTGATATGTTGCGGGACACTATTTCAGACCATTTAACTTCCTTTCCGATTGGATCTGATTCGGATACATTTGCGGAGCAATGACCCCTATGGTTTGGGCAAACAACATTGTTCCACTTATTTCGCAAGCGAGCTCCAATCATGCAAAGTTTATTGGTTATATGTACCCCTACTATTTTCTTGTCTTTAGTGTTATTTTCACAAAACGTGGTTGTCGCGATAGACCCTGCCTGAAATGGGGTCGTGTTGGAATTAAACATGGGGTTATTGTAGCACGAGTCGCCCTCTACATTTACAGTTTTGGCATTTGTTTTACCTATCAGGGCATTTTCCTTCACAAGGGACACTCTTTGCTCATGCATGTCCTTTACATTGACACTTTCTACCTTTTCATTAACTTTATTACTTAATCTTTGCATGGAGGACTGGGTGGGGGCTATTATATTAGCGTTGTTAAGAATTCTGCGCACACCGGTAGTGCTGATTGGTGTTGTGCACAGACCAAGCTGAAGGCCAATGTTTACTTTTGCGGCACGCCTACCACGACCTTTTTTACAATCAACCTCCTCGTAAAGATTTCGATACTTGCTAATGTACGAACACTTTGTACATTTTAGCCGCTCACGCCAACCTAGACCCCACCTAATGGAGTTAGCGGCATCAAAATTTAAATCGCCATCACAGTTTGGTTTAATTTGAGTATGTTCTTTAAATGCAGTGTTGAAAAGAACCTGGACCTCAGCCTGAGCCATCAACTTATTGGTATACAAGTCTGGATGTAGTGACGAGTCATCCAAACTACTGTACTCATCAACTACATTAGTGGCATTGGGACGGGGACGTCACGTTGACACAGTCGTGTCCGTACCATCGGTATCTTTGAAGGTTAGTACATTGTTATTGTCATGTATTCTACTCTCAAATGACTTTTTTTCCAATATCACATACTTCTTATCAACAACAGTGGGGAAATAAAGAGTTCTACCCTTGTTGGGACTCCCAAACCCCTTTTTGAACCAACTTTTTCGCAAGTGAGCTCGACGCTTTGAAGCCGGCATAGCGACTAAACTTATCACAATTTAAAAAAAAGTAAACTATTGTATATGTACACTAATTATATATAACTTACACTAGTAATCACAATAATGAGTTAACATGCACAGAAAACCTTTTTATTTCCACAGATTACACAGCACTGAGTACTGGATACAGACTGAAGGTTGCTGGAGACTGGCCTAGAAGGAATTCACACCTCACCCACAGGTTCAGGTGTGACAAAAGACTGTTAGTTAGTACCTAGCATTGACATGTTTTTGTTTATTGTGTGTCAGGAGGTACAGTCTGTTGATTGTTATGTAAACAAACCCTTTTCTGGGGTCAAATGGCATCTGACATGCTGCTTTTATATGGATTTTACCCAAAAAAATGCAGAAAATTAATTTTCTTTTTTAGCTCAAAACAGCTTAAAAACCTGGTCTATAACATTTAGAATGCCAATGAAGATTGTTTTCACTTCTGATATTATATTTTACATCTGCTATGTCTATTACAACTCAAAGTTATGCTTAATTCTGAGTTAAAATAATGTTTTCCAAGATGTACCTAAGTACATGTTTTCTGTCTAAAATACTGTCTCGAAATGCCTTTATATGTGGTATTTTCAATTATATTTTTTTCCTATAAATCCTTATACCAGTGCGATAGGACTTCTATTTATGGGATAAGAAGCACGTTTATCTTTGAAGGTTTGTTGTGGAAGTTTACAGAGACATGTTTGAGATAAGTAACAAACCAAGACAAAGCACGAGCGTAGGTGCTCACATCATAATGTATTTTTCTTTTAAAGTGATTCTTCTTGCTATGGCGATGGCCATTTTCGGACAGTCTGGTAATAAGTTATGTTTGTTATGTAGTTTATCTATTTTATAATAATACTTAATTTCATCAGATAATTTCGATAATCCACCATCCCACGCGAGAAATAACACACTCAGTTAAATGTAAAGCAATCACTGACAGCGTGAAAGATACATCCATTTTCAACCAATTTTCCTAGTACTCTTGCACAGATCGGGCCATCAAGTATTGTCTCTTTTCCGTAAACAAATATAAAAATATGCACGTTTTAATCAAACTTTCACAGTTGGTATATAACTGTAAGATCATGAAATGTTAATTACCCACGACTGAAGTGGTTGTATCATTTCAGAGGCAGAGAAAGGCCGTGTCCGGAAAGCGTTGGTTAGGCAGACGTAAGGCTTGACATGAGTGTTTTGTATAATGTCATTAGTTATGCAAATACACTATTGAAGATACGGTATGTCACGTTTTGCTAAAGAATGTGTCAGTTTTATATTTTGAACAACATACCGACGATATTAGAAATATTTTTGAGCCAATATAATTATCGCGTATCCATGAAATTGAAGAGCAAACTAGTTTTCCACAAACACTATGAACATAGTTTTATTTAAGTAGTTAACATGACACAACCATGAACTATAAATAAAGAATAAAGGTTAATAGATCTCTGGACACAATAAACACACATTTCTGACTGGACAAAGATTTATAAATGTGTTAATATATCTGGACTGAACCAAGCGTCACCATAGAGCAACAAATTCGTATAGAGATAAAACTTCAAAAATATAACATTGAGCAAAATCATTATATGGACATACTTGACAATACGATTATCAGGCATGTACATGTAAGTATAATAATTAATGACAAACTGCATCAGCAAATGACAACGCTTATGGCCCCAGTCCTTTCAGGCAAGTGACATATTTGCCTATCGTAATCAGTAACTGCCTACGAAATAAGTCAAATTACAATTCTTAATAACATAAATATCCTACAAGCACTAACTTCGATTGATTCGATGTGGGCTGAGTAGTTCCTTCATTAAAATGTCCGTTTAACATGACACAAATAATAAAACACCTAGTCGCGGACAAAACAGTTCGGGCTAAATGATGAGCATTTATGTGATCTAAACCTTGTTAAATTTCCTCAATGGCATCACTTGGCGGCACATATTCTGAGTAAATGGCCGAATCTTTATAGATGAGATCGTCTTGCGCCTTTGAAACCGCATCGACCTGTGGGTTTCCTTGAATTGGACCTCCGGTGTCGCTTATGTGCATCTTTTCCAATGAGGTCTGATAGGCAACCAGTTCATACCTTAAGTTGTCCGGAGAACCTGGTTTATCTTGTGTCATACATTTATTTTTTAACTGGGTTGCTGAATACACTCCTTTGGTTAGATCATTCTCTTCTTCAAAGCAACTCTCTTCGGAAACCATAGCTAAAGAAAATAAATTATATTTTAACTATAAACATCAAATAATGTTTTCCTTTCAGTATCATTCTTATTCAACGTACTACTTATTCGGCAGAAATATTTTATGACATAGTACTTTAAATGCTCTGCGTTAACAGAGGTTTCTCTATTCAGTTTCGTTTGAGTACTTCTATATTGCAATGTGCTAGTTTATGATTAAACGAAACGGATATAACTGCCTTACCCATACGATGTGCATGTGCTTCCAATTCTTTCATCCTAATGACCTCAATGTCTCTCCTCTTGCTTCGCAATAAATCGACATGTTCATCTAAGGCCTTGACAATGTCTTGTCTCTTTGGTGTCTCAATTTGCAATTCTTTGTTTTTGAGTTTTATTTTCTCTAAATATTCATCAATGGTTCCATGTCCTTTCATTACATCAATAATACGACAATCTTCGGTCAACGATGCATGGACTGAACTACCCAGCAACGCCTCTGTCATCGTCTCTTTGTGCTCATAAAACACAACTTGAGTATATTGAATTTTCTTTCTGTCGTTGCGTTCCCGGGATGATGAACCTTGTAGTTGTATGTACAAACTCGATATGTTAAAATTACAATTGTACAGTGCATGTCATAAAATGCAGAATGAAACAGGTCACATTTTCGGTTTAATAATGTAGTAATAAGTCAAGATCATTAATTTAAATCGTAATAAAGTCAATAATATTCGGGTAATTTAACGATATTGCAATTATGTATTAGCACGTGTATAAAGTGTGCGTGGACTACCCGGGACTCCAGAATGATCAAAATCAAGCTTTTGTGCACGTGTATACTGACTGTATGTAGCTTGGTATTAAATGTTGTATTGGTCGTTAATTTATAATTAATCAACACTTAAGTTTCTCACAACACTATGTAGCACCCGCAGAATACAGTTAACACGCGTACTCCATAATCTTCATGCACGGGCAAAGCTGAATTCGGAAACCTCCATGTAATCAGCGAGAAATGCACTCCAAGTAAACGTCAGTCCGAGACATTTTAATAATAAATTAAAGCCGACATTTCAACGTTTTAATGTCTTGTATTTAATATTATTTGTTTCTAAAAAGATTTATCAACTTAACGTTTTGTGTACTGTAAGACTGGTGATTCTTTTCCACCACCCATACAACACGTTTGCAAAACAATCCGTGACAATTTGTAAAAAAGATGGCCTTATTGTCCCCGAACACCCATCACATACATTTTGAAAACGTTTCTCGCTTACTAAACAACTTCCGAAATGCCAATTTTGTACGAGTATTTATGCAGAACATGAGAATTATGTTGCATGGTGGTGTTCAAAGCGCCAGAAGTCTGTAGTAATCTTTGCTGAATTACGACGTCAGAAAATATCTGAGCATGGCCCATGAGTAAGGGCGTTAGACAATCAGTATACACGAACATGCTTCACCCATATTTCATCGTTCAGTGAAAATAATTAAATTTCCTCACCTATAAGAATTGCCAGCTATGCTCATGCATAACTCACGTCCCAGTTCGCTGATTTAAGTCAACGGATAAAAGTTTCAAGAGAATCGGGTAGTACGAACAATAGTTATATATGTTCACATATGTCTGAAGGAATTATTAAATTGACTTTAACAGTACATTACATTAAACATCCAGACGAGAGAAACAGGTCTCAATGATGAGTGCATCAAATTAATTCGCGAATTATATCACAATAGTAAAATATACATATAAATTCCACACAGAAAAATCGATCAATCATTACTTACGGGATAGTCGCGGCAGAACTGGTGGGGCTGATTGACATGCTGTATTAGAATCTGAGACAAAAGATTCATGCGTCTGCAAATTTAGGGGATCTGAAAGAACATACGCATAAATAAAATTTGAGTAGCGATAGTGTACGACATATACATTGACAACTAAACGCAGCGAAGGATGTGAAAATAATAATTCTTAAACAGAGGATAACATTTTGAGCGTGTTTGTCATCAATATTCTAAGGTGTATCAAATTAATTTAATGAGTCATTTTCTTTAATCAGTAGCTATAGTTGGATTATGTTTTCGAACTCATACATACCTGAAATGCATCCAGGCGGTCGGTTTGATTCACAGTCATCATTGGCTTCAATGTTATCATTATCGACCGCATGGGCAGCAACACTGCGACTTTCGTTATCTGTGTCGGCCACAACAACGGAACCCAGACGTTCACAACCGTTGGTGTATTCATCTCTATCGCCGGTTACGACTTCTCCATGTGAAGTCTTATTATAAACATGTCTTCCTGACGAACATCAAACAGCAAAACGATATCATAATAAATGTTGATAATTCTGTTTTTTTATATTCATTACAAAATTCAATTAGGTTTTAATAGGAGTAAACGGTATTTAACATTTCAAAAGTTTTATTTGTATGTATACTAAAAACTAAATATCGGTTTTACCTTCAACATGGTTTGATAAACTGGTAATCGCCGTGTAACCTCTGGAGTGTGTATGTGAGTTGTACACAAGACTGAGCCCGGGCTCTGAACTAAGTGTGTGTTGTGGTGCAGTATTGGTAATACAATCATCATTAAAATGATGCGGACGAAGATCAGCCAGCAACATGTAGTCGTCTTCACCACGTACTAGTAAGCTGTCGTCAAACTGAACCCAAGGATACAACATGTCATTTGACATTCGTGCATTAGAACCGACGCGTTGGTTTGAATTACGCCCGGAAGCGTTTTCATTCATACTTTCATTTGGCGCACGGTCAAAATATACATGTAGGTCATCATACCATTCCTTGAGGTATGTGTCACTAGTGGAATTCAATCCGCTATCGGCGCCGCCTGCTGATTCTACCTCTTTTCGGTGAGTATCATCTTTCAAGGAGTTGATGGAGCTAAACTTTGAATTTGAACCTTCGTCGTCAGCACTCCAGTCGCTCAAATCTCGTCCGACAATATTGTCTTCGACATTTTTATTACAGTCATCAGCATTGTCATCATCATCAGTCAGGCTACTTTTTTCTGTTTTCTGTTCACGTATGCATTTACTGCATTCCCTTACAATATCGTCTTCGTTTCTGTTATTTTGAAATGTTTGCTGTTCATAAGGAATCGTCTTTCTTTTTATCTCATTGCGAGCGCAAAAATGTTTCACACTTGATTTACTGTCGTCGTCTGTAAAATTTAAAAACAATATTCAATGAATAAAATTCAAATCATTATTTAATGGAAAAAATATCAAAATTTCAGAATTCAGAATGTATTGCAAACGTATAGGCCTCCGGACAGGAATACATATGAAACAGTTTCAATACACAATAAAAAAAAGCAAAAATAACTACATATAATATCAAATGTATTTTGTAGCATACGGGAAGGCTGGCAAAAACTGAATAACTTAGGAAACACATTTTGCAGCTTTGGATTGCTGAATATGCATTTTCTATTACTCATCCAAAATTATTCGGTTCTTCTTACATTTCATTTGTTTGTATTATACCCCCTTTAATGCACTTAAAATGTATAAAGCCTATCAGAATCTGGATGATATGTTTCTTGTGAAATTCGCTTATACCGCATGTAAACAAGTACATGTCTTTGAAATATGACGCAGTTGGTTCTTTATATATAATCTAATAAATATGAACTTATTAACACATACAATGCGTTTGTATATGAGCTCACCATTTAGAATTTCGGGTATGTTGAGCATAGCCACAGCTTCTTCGTGGTTACCAGTATTGTCCAATGCCTGTACAAAGTGGTTATACCAGTACGCGTGCGAGTTGGGTAGATGCTCCAGCAGCAGATCTGCGGCATCCAATCTACCACTCTGCTGTCCTCTCTCCTTTATACTGAGAACAACTTTATCATCCAGAATTCGCACACCACTTAGATAATCCAGTAGTTGTATTGGGTGTAACAACATTCGAAGGAAAGGTGAAATCGTCTGTATATAAAAGGTGTGGTAGGCGCCGTGTGCAGGTTTAGGTCCCGTTAAAAGCTTGGCAACATTCCCATATCCTTGTAAGGAAACAGGCACGATGTGAAAAATACGAATAAGTCTAAAAATTAGATTCTGTTTTATTTATAGAAATATTATAATAACATATTAGTAATGTAAAGCTACATGTATATTGAACAAGAATTTAAATGTGAACATGTGTTCGGTCTATATTAAAAACAGATGTTTGATGAGTTATGTGCATTTAATTTTCAAGTATGAGTTTGTTCAAATTACATATAACGTAAGAGGTAAAATACCGTTGTTTTGTAGTGCAACACAAAATCCAATCCAAAAAGAAATCTTCCCTGTTTCTAGGAGTTCGTTTATTACCATGGAAATAGCGGCCCTTGGATTCCGATTTGCAATCGCAGCTAACCTTGATGATCATTCTAATAAAGAACACAGATTCTTGTTATAATTTAAAAACAATGTGGTTTAGTCGAAGTGTGCTTTTTTCATATGCACGATATATCGCATTTATGTATTTGCCGAAATGTTGGACACGCGTTTATGATTAAATTACCATGAAACACACACTACATGAAAACTTGAATTTTAAGCTTAACAACAATGCACAAAAAACGTTTACTTATTTATAAAACACAACTTTCGTCGAACAATAGTTTCTCTTCACCCATTTTGTGTAAATATCAGCAACGCACTAATTGATTGCAAGCGTATGTTCTCAAAATCACATATAAGTACATGTATGAAACATGCAGCTAAAATTGCGAGTGTTAGAGGGTAAGAGTGAGTGTTTAAAATATCATAATTTACGGGCAGTTTAATTATGTGTATATAATGTGGAACAATATGTACCCAACAATTTCAGCTCGGTGAACATTGATCTGACAGTTATGGTCTCCAACAGGCAAGGTCGCAAAATCGTGGCATTTTCTTCGTATTTACTGATCAAACACAAATCTTCTTTAGGGAATGGTTTGTCGGGTCCTGACATCTTAAATAGGCGTAAGCACAAAATAAAAATGATACATATTATTTTAATTTTTACACGTGTCATTTGTAATAATCCAAATCCAGATAAATACCACTTTCAAATGTGTACCATGTTAAACGTTTCAGTATAACATACACAGTTATACTTTCAATGACCTCTGTGTCCTTTTTACTTTTAAATTAATTGAACTTATTTACATGTTTCGGAAATGTTTATGACAATAATAACACTACCAACGTAAAAAGGAACCACAATACCTTAGTTTGTGTTATTGTCGTGGAAATTTTTTAAATTGTATGAGTGTACGAACCTTTTGAACGTTAACGCACTTCCTTGCTTCTTCAAGAACGGTCTCTATGGTTACCATTTCCCCATCAACTTTGGCCGCTGTATTGGTAGATACTCCAGCCACGAGAGTACGTCGGATCCATACATCTTCGAAAGATTCACAAGAAACGGCTTCGTCATTAACGTTACTCATACTCTAATGAAAGACGCCTTCTACAGCTGAATCCGTCCTTCTGGATCTATGTTAATCATGGAAGTGCTTTGGGATTTATAGTCAACATGAAGTTTGATGATAAATAGGATATGTGTCGGTTTCGGTAGAATTTCGATTTTAATTCACGAGTGATCATAGAAATGTAAATTTTGACGAGTGAAAATATGTATTTTCTATGATCACGAGTGAATTAAAAGTCTACCGAAACCAACTAATTTTCTTTTTATTTTATGTTTTCCACCACTTTTTTTTAGCTGATCGCTATACTCACTGAAAAATTTTGAGTCCGGTATCGTTAACGAGCCGTTTAATTTACTGTTTTAAATCGTGAACCAGTATAAAACAGTGTGATTATCAGAGTGATAATTTTCACGGTTTTAAACAGTGAATTACCAACTTTATGTCACTGATATTTCCCTAAAATTTACTGGAAAGCTTAAAATAAAATGTATTCATTGACATGTTGCGTATGCCACTGCGACAAGCATTATACATCTTTAAATGACCTATATACATGTACTATAAGAGTATATACCGTAAGTATACATTTTCCAATACCAATATTAACAAACATAACATTGGAAAGAATGATATTTTTAAGTTGTAGACACGATAATTCAATGATTTTCTCATTATTTGTTTCAAACACCTTACGACAGTTGCTTATAAGCAGTAAAACATTTTAACATATTGAATATGGTTTTGTATGTAAAAGACATCAAATACAGAATTGTTTTCTGTAAATACACAGCTGGCGTTTATATTTAACATAACTTGAAATAATTTTTTATTAAATAGGAAATATGATATCAAAGATATCCCTTGACTTACATGATTTTCAACGCGCTATCTTTGACCAACTAATTAGCAATAACACAGTGTTTAACCGTACAGTGAGCTAAACCGGAAGTTGGTGATCTGTACAGCGATGATCAGCTGGTTGCTAACAAATGGAAACGCAGTAAGTGACACAATTGTTGACAGTATCTTGTACTTAGAGTCTGAATGTAACGGAATTTTAACTATGTGTTAATTATGATTCTATTTGTCAACCATGTGCTTGGTGAATTGCATGGCGAGTGTGTTTTCGTTGATAATTCAGTGGTTTTTCATTGCATATATTCGAAACGATCACAACTTTTTGAATTAATTTCCATGTATTTTTTTGGATTTCGCGTAAATGACTAAAACTGTGTGTTTTAGCTTTACATCTTAAAACACGTATTAAACTATAGACACGTATTAAACAATAGACACGTATTAAACACGTATTAAACTATAGACATTTATCACTGTGTATAACCGTGCAATGAAGTTGGTGAGCTGTACACCGATGATCAGTTAGTTGCTAAAAGCAGAAGCCGCAGTACGTGGCATAATTGTTGATAGTATCTTTTGCTTTGAGGTTAATAGAACGGTATTAAAATATGTACGTTAACTCTGGTTCTATTTGCCACACATGTTCTTTGTGATTTCTCATATAAAACCTTTAGATCTACTTATCGTGGTTTTAAGTTTAGTATCTTTCACTGGTACTGAATGTATTAAATATTAAATTAAACTTCTATTATATTTCTCATATAAAAATTTGAGATCTACTTATGCGACAATCGTGGTTATAAGTTGAATATCTTTTACTTTGAGGCTAAATAGAACGGAATTAAAATATGCACGTTAATTGTTGTTCTATTTGTCACACATGTTCTTTGTGATTTATGTGGGAACGTTTTCGATGATAATTCAGTGGTTGATCACTGCCATATATGTGTTTTTATCGCGCTATATATGCAGAAATGATTTTTGTTGCGATTTTGCTACGTAAATTTTACTGAAAAATATAATCGTACTGAATGTATTAAATATCAAGTTAAACTTCTAATATATTTCTCATGTAAAATTTTTAGATCTACTTATGCGACAATCGTGGTAATAGGTTTTCCATAACAATCAACATGAAATAAAATTAGATCTAAAAGCAAAGTAAACAAATGGACTCTATTTATTTCAGGTTATTCGGTGAGCGAGTGGACAATAGGTGGATGATAACTCTGGGTCGTGTCAAATGTAGACATTGAAAATGGAACTACTTTTCTGGTTGTTTTGTATAATTAGTATAAAAAAAAATATGGAAATTACCTCATCGACAGTACAAACATCAGCGTTTGTAAGCTTAATAAAAAGTCTATAAAATATCATTTAGCGACAACAACGCTGAAAGTACCTTTAACTACTATAAACTGAATATTAAGGCATCCCGTCAACGAAGTTCTATCCTATTACTAGAGCTAAATCGATCAGATAACAACCCATCGTGTAACCTTTAGCTTTATTTAATCTCTAGTTTTGGCACAGGTTTATTCGATCTTTATTTTCAGAACGCTGTGTATTTCATGTGACGTCATACCAAATGATGCCGTTTTGAGTAAAACAAACAAAAAACAAGTGTTAAAATGGGAAACCAATGCATTTGTTTGACATATTTTCACACCGTCAGGCGCGTAGCGCCGCATACTCCTTTATTCGTTCCAGTAAACATTTTTACTCGTTTGAGTAAACATTGAAATTAAAATCTCAAAAACAAAAATTACATTTACTTTGAAAAATGAAATAAAAATCAGTGCCAAAGGGGGCTTAGGGGTAAACAATACTCTCATAAATCCAGACACTGGCGTTTTATTTAAATTTTTGCCGGTCCGTGTTTTTAGTTTTACTACAAAATTGCGCCTCTTATTCAAACCGTTGGTTCTTTTCTGTGCGTAATGTATTCTTTCCCTTGTCTTGCTATACGCCATGGCTTGCATCGTGTTAATAAGTCGTCTACCAGCGATCCGCCTAAAGCCCCGGTCACACTGTAACGATTTTGGCTACTATCGGCCACGATTGGTTGTGGACGTGTTAATCGTGATGAGTCGGGATGCACTCATCCCGATTGTGTCCCGATTGTGTCTTCCTACGTATACTTACGGTTATTGTAGGAAGAGACTACTAATATCAACGACACTTGTAGGTTTCCGCAGCCGGTTTTACCAAAACATGATGCGATATATTACGATTGTAATACCCTAGCGTCAGTTAAACGCTACGGCAACACACGATTACAGGCGATTGTTAACGTTTCTCCTAAGATTGAAGTAAGATTAAAGAAGATTTTCATCACGATAAACCTAAAAGCAGCCGAAAATTCTCACGCTTCATTACGCTTCAAGGCATCACGATGCCTCTTGCATAATCGTGACACCAACGTAGGCAAACGTGGTGAGTGCGTAATAACATCGCGCTAAATCGTACAGGCAACGCGATCCAATCTTCGCGTTGTCGTGGTCCATCGTGTATGTTCTTGAGCAGTCATAATAGTTGTCGCTAAAGATCCTATTTGAATCCTAACAGAATCGTAGGGCAAGCGTATAAATCCGTACCATATACGTAGCAAAACGTACCATAACGTACTACAGTCTTGTAATGTATGTCTTAAAATCGGTCACGATTAATTACGATTACACATGAAAGGCCACGAATGCCTCTGCGATGGTTGTAAGAATAAACCAGATTGAGATACGATGGCACTAGGATTGTCCTACGTTTTGAAAAAATCGTGGCGGAGCTACGATAAGCCACGAATGTTTTGAACATGTTCAAAACTGCCGTAGCGCTTCCCGATCGACAAGGATCCGCAAGCATTCTTCAAGATTTATACAGTACTTATGTGTTCCACGCTCCACCAAGATTTTGTTAATCGTGGGAAATCGTAGCAAAAATCGTAACAGTGTGACCGGGGCTTAACCCGGACGTTTTCCTCGATTTATGTACACAAATCAAGGACGGCATTTTCAAGATGAAAATCATTATTTCTAAGTGGGGTCTGGCACATGTTTACGCCTTCCCCAATAGGTATTGTGAAACCATGAACCTAATAAACCCCTCCGAATATTGTTTATTTGAAATCAATGTCTTTCACAAACATTTGATTATGTCTACGACTTTACGTTCAACTAAATGGTTAAAATGTAAATGCAAAATTGGTTAGTTAGTTATGATGCTATTACAAATGGAATTATTACCTCAATATTAATTGATATTATTGAATTTTAACAATACAGCAGACAAGCTCAATGATTTATGATATCCATCCAATTACAGACTGGGTCTAAGTATACTTTTCAAAAAAGAGGGAAAAAAAAACATCAAGCAAAACAACACACATTCCTTAAATGTGCATACTTGTATTTCGTAATGGATCGGTCCAAAATACATGTCAGTGTTAAAATGGTCATTTTTAATTATTTGCTGCGTAATTAATTATGCTACTAAAACTAGTGAATTTTAGTTTTGTCATAATTCGGTAGCAAACCAGAGGGTGTCACCGAATCCCCTTTGTATGTGGAATACTGCCTAATGTTTACGGCCTGAGTACTGAATACTGCGTAAAATTGAATCTGCGTACTGAAAACTAAATGTTTGTTTTCGCTCACAGCGCAATGAACCCCATTTGTGTTCTGAATACTGAGTGTCTCTCCGGCATTGGTCTTCTAAACATTTACCGCGAACAAGAAATAAATTATATGATGGTGGTAGACATCTTCGCAACACGACCGTACGGAAAGGCCACTTGCCTTGATTTTTAAGGTGTAACTCTGTCGAAATTGATGACATATAAACTGCAAAATTTAAAAAGATATGCTATAAAACTAACAAAATCAGTTAGTGTTGTTCAATAACTAAGCGCCAGCCAATACACATATTTGAAGAGCAACTCCTCCTATGAAAGTGACGGTCCAAACTTGTCAGAGAATATAATGGTCTGAATGTCAGGAATAGCGTTTTAGTGGGTCATAGAATCTTACCTTTCTGGAGCTTCCGGGTGCCTCCGGCCCCCTGAACCCCTAGCCAACACTTTGCCCTGGACCCACTGGGGGTCCAAGCGGCCCCCTGGATCACAGCTTACTTTGTTTTATTTTTATATTCCGAGTCACAACGAATTAGGCCGCGCAACGCCCCTGGCCGTTTAAATGATTTATCAGCACGGTATAATCGGATAGATAGAATATAACGTGAGTGTTGAATAAAGATCAAGTGTATTTCACGGCTCGATTTTGATGTAGGAGTATTAACACAGATATGAAGAAGGTTTAGTTTCGTTATATCGCGTATTGATAAAAAACAACATCGAACCCGTTTTACTGTAATACATAAATGTAAACCTTACCTGTCGTTATATCACATGAGTATTGTTGAACACGGTTATCCAAACTGAGGAATTCAGATTCAAGCAAATGACGTAGTAATTGACATTTCCTTACATCGGTTAAACCACAAAAAGTTCATATTTTTATTAACTTCCCTATTCGGTTCATGCGCTGCAGGTTTAACGGGTATACACGCGTATACGGGTATACATATGTATTGACATAAGCGCTAAAAATAAAACACGAACTCTACCCACATATGTATTGACATAAGCGCTAAAAATAAAACACGAACTCTAACCACATATGTATTGACATAAGCGCTAAAAATAAAACACGAACTCTAACCACATATGTATTGACATAAGCGCTAAAAATAAAACACGAACTCTAACCACATATGTATTGACATAAGCGCTAAAAATAAAACACGAACTCTAACCACATATGTATTGACATAAGCGCTAAAAATAAAACACGAACTCTAACCACATATGTATTGACATAAGCGCTAAAAATAAAACACGAACTCTAACCACATATGTATTGACATAAGCGCTAAAAATAAAACACGAACTCTACCTACATATGTATTGACATAAGCGCTAAAAATAAAACACGAACTCTACCCACATATGTATTGACATAAGCGCTAAAAATAAAACACGAACTCTAACCACATATGTATTGACATAAGCGCTAAAAATAAAACACGAACTCTAACCACATATGTATTGACATAAGCGCTAAAAATAAAACACGAACTCTAACCACATATGTATTGACATAAGCGCTAAAAATAAAACACGAACTCTACCCACATATGTATTGACATAAGCGCTAAAAATAAAACACGAACTCTAACCACATATGTATTGACATAAGCGCTAAAAATAAAACACGAACTCTACCCACATATGTATTGACATAAGCGCTAAAAATAAAACACGAACTCTAACCACATATGTATTGACATAAGCGCTAAAAATAAAACACGAACTCTAACCACATATGTATTGACATAAGCGCTAAAAATAAAACACGAACTCTAACCACATATGTATTGACATAAGCGCTAAAAATAAAACACGAACTCTACCCACATATGTATTGACATAAGCGCTAAAAATAAAACACGAACTCTACCTACATATGTATTGACATAAGCGCTAAAAATAAAACACGAACTCTAACCACATATGTATTGACATAAGCGCTAAAAATAAAACACGAACTCTACCTAAATGTTATGTATTACTTAACACTGAATCATTGTGCAGCTATTGTAAGCATGTCAACGTTTAATTTGAATACGCCTTGTAGTGTTAGGCGTTTTGTGATATTTGCACGTTATCAGTAAAATGCATAGAGCTCTGTCCACTCCATGTAACAAATAGTTATAATATAACGACTGAGTATAGGCCTATAAAGTCAAACTAATACATATTACCTAGGATCTAACTTTGCTGTAGTTTAAGCAAAAATTAGCAAACTTTTCAAAGCAGGGGCGTAGCCTCCTTTAAGCACTATAGGCACGTGCCTATACATTTTTTCCAGAGAAGAAAAAAAAAAGGCCAAAAATGCAATAAAAACAAGAGGGGGGATGGGGGTGAAGGGGACCTTCTTGGCTGTGTTGATACTTCATTGTTTAACGAGTCGGTTACGTCTATATAAAATAAATTTCATAAAACAAACGCTTATTTTACAATTATTTTGTAGAATCGGGGTTTATCTGAAGTTAGTTGTTTGTAGCCACATACGAGTATAAACACTCCTGGCCCAACTTATCGCTTACAGCGTCATTTTGTAGATTCTGCGTATTGTGCCTATTCCTTTCCTTGAACCCAAGCTACGCCCCTGCAAAGTAAAAAGCTTTTATAGTTTGTTTATAAATCAGCATAATATATTTAGTGGTATAAATAATAACAATATGTACATTTGCTTTTTATGATGAAAACAAATGATTACGGTATATAGTGACACCGTAACTTCGTACATATACGTTCTAGTGAGTGGTATTACCATTCAAAGTCATATAAATAGCCGATCGAATTAAAATATGATTGTGTATACATATGGCAGTGAAAACAATACAGAGAGACGTAATGCGTTGGATTTTATTAGAATGTTTGCTTCATTAATCTTCGGAGACATTCGGTCAATCTCCCGCAGGTTATCGCAAGCATAAACGGGGACACTTTCAATCCTGTGAGTTAAAATGTTACAAATAAAATATTTCATACGCGACACCCGGTTTAGTGCGTACGGTGGAAAAATAACGTATGCTGCGGGTATCGAAATGTTTTCCTTTTTACGTTTTAAATAGATACAAGCTCTGTGAAACAATGTATGAAGTCATGTTTATATACACGGGCTTGTAATAATTCAGGTATGTATGAATATTGTTCTTCGAACGTTTGGTGACATAAGCAACTAACATTTTCTCTTTCTATGTAAGAACTTTTAAGGAATTCGTTTGCCAACTCAAGAAAAACAAGAAAACCCTGTGTATCACACTTGTCCAGCTAAAAACAAGGTTACCCATGAAACTAATGGATTCGCCCCAATAACCTGCTTTGTCAGTTGATGGGAATGAAATGAGATGATGAGAGACATAACAAAAACTAAACATCACTAGAACTTCAAGACCAAATCAAATATAAAAATTATTTTAGGAATTATATGCGTGGGATAAAAACATATCATCATGCAGATGATGCAAACTTTATAAGTCACGTAACTGTAATAAAATTAGTGAGGAAGAATATCATTGTAATAATGGTAAAATCATCATGGTATTTCAGTCAATTTTATTCAGATGTTCCTATTGCCTGACAGAAACGATTTATTAAATACTATTCGGAATACTTAATACTAATAAAACGCCCATAACACTGTGAAAATCATCACAGCGGAACAATTTGACAATAATTCTGATTTGCTAGTGGTATTGAAACCTATATTCACGTTTTAGTTTCTGACAGCGGTTGCTGTGAAATAGCTAGGGATAGAACAATATCGGGATAATATACCTTTTTGAGGCTGTTTACGTCCTCAGAGAGCCGAAAAATGTGTTAAAGCCTGAGTGCACGACCGTCCAGTGGTCACCACGATAACACGACTGGTCGCGTTGCTTCCACGGTTTGTTGCGATGATTGCGAGGAACTCAATACGTATGCGTACGTTATTTCCACGATTATGCACGAGACATCGTGATGTCCAAATCGTATGGAAGGGTAGAGAAGCGTGATAATTGTTGGCTGCTCGTAGGTTCATCGTGATAAATCTTGCTTAATCTTAGTACAATCTTAGAATAAACGTAAACAATCGCCTGTTATCGTCTGTTCTCGTTGCGTATACCTGACTCTAACGTATAGAACCTTTGCAGATCGTATCATATATTGGTGAAACCGTGGTGAATCGGCTGCGAAATCCTACAATTGTTGTTGGTATCCCTAGTCTCGTCATACAACAGCCGTCAGTATACGTAGGAAGATGCAATCGGGACACTGTGCATCCCGACTCAATACGATTAACACGTTCACGATCAATCGTGGGCAATCGTAGCCAAAATCGTGACAGTGTGACCGAGGCTTTAAGTAACGAAATAAATATGTTGAATCATGAATCATTATGCCACGACTCTGACAGATATAACTGAGATGGCTTCACTACGCGTCAAGCAGTTTGAATTGATTACTTTATCGGCTTTTTTCTTAAACGCACTACCTTCAAAATCTTCATAAACCTAGGAAATAGGACGGTTGTCTCAAAACAGCTGAACCACGTGTACACAAATTAGTATAGTTTTAAATACATATATAAACTTGGAAACGTACAAAGCAAATAACTCTCATTAGTTTATGTAACAAAATACACAATATAAACAAACGGTAAAAATATAATTTATACGGAATTCTTATACTATCTATACAGTTTGAAAAATGTTAGCAATACACAATCTGTACACTGTTTCTTGTCACATACACATTACCGTCTTATTACACGGTTAGCCTTTCATAATAATGGCAAATAAGGGAATATAAGCAATAGTTGTAGCATACTTTTACAAAAACGTGTTAGTTATTTAACGAACCCACATGGCGAGTTTAAATAATGAACATATTGAGATAAAAGTATGCTACAAGTGTTTTCTACCGTAGTGAGCGTGCGGTTTTTGAAATTTAGTTGTAAATTATAATCGCGCTTCTTAGTGCACGGTTAGGCTCCGCCCACCAGTGATATCACAGTTATTCAATATCGCGAAACAAAGAAAACTCTGTTAAATATGGTACACTTACTATTAACGCACAAGCCCGATCCAATTTGACAATGTTGTGTTTTCACTATATGAAATATATTGGTTTTTATTATGCTTCCACTAACACCGTTCTGTCTAATCTAACAATCTGAAAAGTAGTCTTAACTCTTCATCTGAAGAATTTACCAATCCTTGGAGGATATTCAACTGAATATGTTGGCTGTTCCCTGGTTCAACACCAACCCATACAGGAATAACGCGTCTGGCATTGTTACCACCTATTTTATGACTTTCTTTTAATATCGACTCCATGCGAAATCTTCTATGTGCATCTTCATCAAAAGATTGTGATATATATACTAAAATAAGTATATACAAATCAAAGACAGTTTTATCAAGTGTCATTTCTGATAATCCAATCGCAACTTCCATTTCTAAATCGATAGTAATTTGATCGTTGTGTGCTTCACTGTTCCATACTGTTTGTATTCGAGCTCTTAATCGATCGGCATCATTTCTGTCGCTGTGTTTGTGCAAAATGATCATGTCCCTTTTATCTGGTACTTCATCTTGGTGCAAAATGCTAATATGCCTTTTATCGGTTTCTGCATCTTTTTCACAAATAAAACTCATAATATTTCAAACATCCGAAATAATGATTTTTTGACATGTTAATGATTTTTTTTGGAACAAAATGCTTATAAAACGATTCATTAAATGCCTGTCCATTGGCTACACAACATAAAGTCGTACCACTTTATCTGACGAGTATAGAAATTTGTTACAAGAGGCACACACGTGTCTGTATCGTTCCACTGGCTTATTAAGAAACGAGTGTCAGAATGGGAAGGACCCTGATATGCTATATAAGAAAAAAGCCCGCCCTCTGGCGGCCGTATTTTTTTAACGATTCAACAAAATGTTTAAGTATTTTGGTAGAGAACACCTAAGAAACAATCTATGAAATTATTTCGAAATCCAATAAGTGGTTTCTGACATGAAGATTTTCAAAGTTTTAAATACCGCCATATAAGAAAAGATGACCCCGCCCCCTGGTAGCCTTTTTACCGGACCGGAACTATTTGAGCAACCTTAATAGAATACCACAAACAGAACACTTCTTATAAAATTAATTCGAACTCCAGCCAGTGGTTTTGTCAAAAAAAGAGTTTTAAAGTTTTCAATATAGATATTAACGGTAAAATGGCCCCGCCACCCTGAACGGCCATGTTATACAACGGACCCTAACCATTTGAGAAACTTTGGTAGAGAACTACCCAAGAACATATCTGTGAAATTATTTTGAAATCCAACAAGTAGTTTCTGACAAGAAGATTTTGAAAGTTTTCAGGAAAGCCATAAAAGGAACAAATATCCCCGCCGCCTTGTAGTCATGTTTTTCAACGGAGCAGAACCATTTGAGCAACTTTGATACCAAGAGAACTCTTCAATGAAATTATTTCGAAATCCAACTAGTGGTTTATGACAAGAAGATTTTCAAAGTTTTACATATAGCCATATAAAGAAAAATGGCCCCGCCCCCATCGGTTTTTTTTTCTATACGGAGCGGAACCATTTGAGCAACTTTGGTAGATAATTACCCGAGGAACATTTATGCGAAATGATTTCGAAATGCAACCAGTGGTTTATGATAAGAAGATTTCAAAAATAGCCACATAAGTTAAAATGTCCCCGACCCCCGACCCCCCCCCCTCTGGCGGCCATGTTTTGCAACGGAGCAGAACCATTGGAGTAACTTTGGTAGAGAACCACCCAAGGAACATTTCTGTGAAATTATTTCTAAATCTAACCAGTGGTTTATGACAAGACGATTTTCAAAGTTTTATATATAGACATATACGGACAAATGCCCCCGCCCCATGTTTTTGCAACGGAGCGGAACCACAGTGTATTACCGTACAGTTAGCGAAAACGGAAGTTGCTGATCTGTCCGTCGGTGATCATATAGATGTTTTCCCAAATAACCCTCGAAATTAGGGTTTAAAGGCCTTTTATGGTCAGATTTGAGGAAAAAAATTCACGGTCAGTGAAAAAAACATTTTTTCAAGTTGACCATCTTCAGCAATGTATGATTAAAATATAATATTTCACACGCATTTATAATTGCAAGGTTGCAAAATTGACCACTAATCCACGCTTGTTTTATCAGTAATCGTTGTACTTATATTAAATATATCCAATGTTGTGTTGGAATGTTAGAAAAAATGGTCTTTGACCGTTTTCTAACCATTACTAGTTATTAACCATTTTCTTCTACCACTGTAGGTAAGGTTACTTACTGTACGCCTAGTTGCAACTGTACGCAATCATTAGTTGTAAAAACGAAGAAAAGTACTGTACGCTTAGTTGCGAGTGAAAACTACTTATATTTGAGATCATTTTGAATTTATGAATCAATATGCCTCAACTTATAATCAATATTAAGCTATTGTTTGTCAGTCAAAGGAACTGGAAATTTTAGGTTTTTCAGATTCTTTGTACATGTGACTGCAAACATGTAAATTATTATGCTATAATTATCCAATTATCATTCAAACAATTATTTAATAGATTTTGGTTAATTTCTACATGGTATTATTAGTATTTTTTTAATGTTGTTTTTTATTTTAGATAAAGAAGAAATTTAAGAACTATGATGATGCTGACGTTGATGATGATGATGCTGGTGATGATAATGATTAGGATGGCGACGACAAGGACGACGATGATGTTGATGATGCCACTAAAAGTGTATTGATTAATTACCAGCAAAGTCATTTTAAATCAACATTTTCACACCCTAGAAGCGGTTTCTCAGCGAATTCGATGCAATAAAGACAGTGGGCACATATTCTTTGGTTTGTGAATTTCGCGTTCGCTAAACATAGGCGCATTCGCCGACCAGGAGCCAGTACTACGGTGTGGTAGTCATCGATTGATTTATAAGTGCAACTACACGGCCACCAAACGCTCCTGCGTGCCACCAGACGGTGGCTCGGAGAAATATCGCATGAGCGTTTCCGCTGTCGTTTTCAAAACCACAACAGCGAGGTAAGTTTAGTTTGTATTCATGTTTAAAGGCATTTTATGAAAAATCTGAGACAGTCGTTCGACCTTAAATTGAATTAAGAACGTATATGCAAACTAGGGTCCAGAAATTCTCCGTTTTGAAAAACTGACATCCTTTTTCATGACCCATGGTCGATAGAGAACGAAGCAAATAATGAGAAAAAGTCACTAAAATAAACCATTTTGTACAAAAACAATACCTATATACATAATATAAGACCCATACATGCCCCACAGTTCATTTGCAACATTTTTTAAGCAATTAACAACAGCTAAACCAAGTAATGACCGAAAATTACTGGTGCTACGCATGAGGTGCTGGTGCCACGCAGGAGCGATTATTGAGTATTTATACCGTCATGCATACCTCGACATGCAATAGTGCTGGGCATTATATTTATTCGTCAGATAATTCTAAGTTAAAACAGTTACTGACGAACATTTGAGTGTCAACCATTCCGTTGTAATAGCCTTACATTAATTGTTCTTATTTGAATTTTCAGGGATCACTATTCGATACGGATGAGAGAGCTTTGAGCAGAAATTTGACCGAACGTACAAGTTGTCTGGATTTTATGAACCGTCCCATGGGGATCTGCTAATTTAATTCTGCTTATTTTATTTAACTTGCAACATCCGTGTTTGATTAGAGCTAAATGATTTACAATGTAAGCGGTCAATGAATGGTGGTTGATTCCTGTCTCAGCCATGATGAAGTTGCGGTTTTGTTTTCTGAAACTGGATTTGGAGCAGGTTGTGCTTTCGACTCCATCACCTCATAAGTATTGTAATCACTCAATCTGAGTTCGCATGCTAATCGTTTTCATCCTTGTGATAGTATTGGTATGAAAAACGAAAATAAATTATATTACATTATGTAGTAAAAAGACTAAGAAAACTGCACTATCTTACAAATTCACGTAAGGTCATTTCGATACAAACCAATTCTCAAGGTACTTTTCGTGGCTTACACTTATTTGCAATGTGTACAAAACAGCCCTTATATCAATATTAATTATTCATATACATTGGAATTGCAAGATCGGAGAAATAAACACATTAAACTTGATATGCAATCAATTTCTTGTCATCATTTGTGCCTGATTAATAAAAAACCCTAACCTGAACTTTTTTTAGGTTTTCAAAACTAAATGGTTAATAGGATATTGACTTCACACATTAGTCTTGGCACTAAATAGTAACTACATCATGTATCATCCCCATGATATATCACACTATTGAATTGTCTCCATCCCATTATAAAAGTTTCCCATTATCCAATTTATGTGTATGAATAAGTAATATGTATGGCTTTTTTCTGGCATACTGCAGACTTGTGGTCTCTATTTTTGAACAAAATTGATATCACCGTAATTATAATGTACTCGTTTTTCTTTGGGAAAACACGTAGAAAACCTGTGGTTTCCGCAGTATGTACTGCATTTTAACAAATACAGTAGTTGGGAGAACAGTACCCCAGTTTAGACTGCACTTCTCAATCGTAAATTAAGCCGAACCCATTTGCTATACAAATACTCAATAATAGATCCTGCGTGGCACCAGCACCTCATGCGTGGCACCAGTAATTTTCGGTCATTAATTGGTTTATCTGTTTGCTTGAAAAATGTAGCAAATGAGCTGTGGGGCACGTATGGGTCATATATTTTGAGTATGGTTATTTTTTTTGTACAAAATGGTTTATTTTAGTGACTTTTCTTCGTCATTTGCTTCGTTCTCTATCGACCATGGGTCAGGAAAAAGGATGTCAGTTTTTTAAAACGGAGAATTTCTGGACCCTACTTTTAATTCAATTTAAGGTCGAATGACTGTCTCAGATTTTTCATAAAATGCCTTAAAACATGAATAAAAACTAAACTTACCTCGCTGTTGTTGTTTTTGAAAACGAAAGCGGAAACGCTCATGCGAGATTTCTCTCAGCCACCGTCTGGTGGCACAAAGGAGCGTTTGGTGGCCGTGAATTAGGCGTACTGTCTCAAATTGAAATGGCAACTAATCGTAAAGTCGCATCAGTTAGGGTGGTCTAAGAAAACCTTTAATTTCTGAACAATATGTACTTTGAACGCGAGTACTTTGAAAATAAATAAATATCAAAATAATACTTCACATGCGTTCGTACATTGAAATATTCATGACTTTGATGAAGGTTTTTCATGTGTACAGTGATCGTGGTTGAATAACGACATTTTGGTGCAATACTACACATTTCTGAAACCAAATGCTTTCAAACAAAGCTTTTAATAAATTAATGTATACATATGCTGACATGTTTTCATTAAACTGAAAGACAAAAACAATTTAAATGTGTTTTTATAGCAACTAACTAATCACCGTCGTACAAATCAGCAACTGCCGCTTCAGCTTACTGTACTGTACACTGTGGGAAGCATTTTAGCAACTTTGGTAGGAGACCACCCAAGAAAGATTTCTGTGATTTTTTAAATCTACCTAGGGATTTAGAAGGGTATGTCGTTTAATGACTTTTCTAAAGAAAAGGTTTACACATGCATGCACGCACTGACGGACGCACGCACACGCGCACGACGGACGAACCGTCATATCATAATCTCGCATTTGCAGTCAGACATTATTCCTAATCACACAACTTATAGATTTCATAATTGTTTCCTAATCATAAATATAGTAAATTAGAAATTAAAATTGAGAAAACGGAAATTAACTATTTTCGGAATCAAGTAACATTCTGAATTTTACTTACCTTTCCATGGTTTCTGTTGTTCTTCAAGTTGAAATGCAGGTCTGACATTGAATTCTGTAGGCCCTTGGAAACCTGGAAATGTAATTATCACATTTTAGAATTCAGATTCCTGTCTTTATTGTCTTGTCGCTACTAGTATAATACAGGTTTATTATTTTTATTTAAATTATGATCTTACTAACTAACGAATTTAACATTGAACTTATTCCATCAGATAGAGTAAAGCAAATGTTTTAAGAACAATGTAAAATAAAGTCAAGATATGAAGACGCTTCAACAAAAACTTGGCTATTATATAGTGGATATTTGTTGGTTTCAGTAGAATATCGAATTTAAGTCACGAGAGATCATAGAAATTTATATTTTCACAAGTGGCGCAGCACGAGTGAAAATATATATTTCTATGATAATGAGTGAATCAAATATCCATATTCTATCGAAACTTACAAATTTTCTTTTTTATTTTATGACTTTTACGCCATTCTGTACATTTTAAGTGCTATCAAAATGCGTTTAATTTCAAAATACTGCGGGAATTATAACGTAATGGCGTCAAAATAATGATGTCAATTAACAATTTTGAGTCCGGCATCGTTGGCGGTCCGTTTCATTTACTGTATTAAATCCGGAACCATTGTGAAATCACTGGAAAACATAAAATAAAATATTTTACGTAACTTACATAGGATGAGTTTTTCCAATAATGAGCCTTTTTTATTTGCCTTTCTTAAAGCTATATTGAAGTCTATATCAGTGTTTGGAAACAATTGTTCATTCAATTTCTTGCACACTCTTTTTACAACGTCAGACATTATGTTGCTGGTTTGAAAATGCGTTTTGTCTTGAAGGGCGTGTTTTATCGCTTCTATAATTTTGTCCGTGGCAGATGGAATGTCATAATCATGTTTGTTTATAAGAACGCTTTGTATCAGTCCTACAATTTTCGCCACTTCGTCATTTTTTAATTTGTCTTCAAATAGTTCCTTGCTTTTATCTTTGTTCTTATGAGTGTTATTTTTCTTGTCGGCATTTTCCTTGATGTACAACATATTTGATATCTCACAATCATGTTCCGCTCGAAAGCTTTCTGTTTTATCAATCGTTTGTTGCACTGTGTTATTTAACGAGTGGCTGTTTTTATCGGCATTTATTGAATTTGCGGGCGGCCAGCTTTTTGATTTACTTTCTCTTTCTGTGTTTTCTGGAGAAGAACTGCATTCTTCATGGTCGCTAAATGTGGTTACTGGAAAGCAACTTGCTCCTTCCTTATTTCCATTTAGAATTTCTGGAGAGCAGCTGATTTCTTGATTGTCTATTACTATGTTTCCTGTAAAGAAATTATCTCCTTCATCGTTTTCTCTAAAGATGTTTTCTTCTGCGAATATATCACTTTCATTTATTTTAACTGTGTTTTCTGTAGTGCAACTATCCCCTTCATTTTCGCTTATTGTGTTTTCCGATAAGCAAACAATTTCTTCAATTCCTCTTACTGTGTCTCCACCATTTCCTCTTACTGTGTTTTCTGAAGTACAACCGTCTCCATCATTTCCTCTTACTGTGTTTTCTGAAGTGCAACCGTCTCCACCAATTCCTCTTACTGTGTTTTCTGAAGTGCAACCGTCTCCATTATTTCCTCTAACTGTGTTTTCTGAAGTGCAACCGTCTCCAGCATTTCCTCTTACTGTGTTTTCTGAAGTACAACCGTCTCCATCATTTCCTCTTACTGTGTTTTCTGAAGTACAACCGTCTCCATCATTTCCTCTTACTGTGTTTTCTGGAGTACAACTATCTCCTTCATTTCCTTTAACTGTGTTATCTGGAGTACAATTATCTTCTTGACTTCCTTTAACTGTGTTATCTGGAGAACAACTATCTCCTCCATTTCCTCTAACTGTGTAATCTGGAGTACAACTATCTCCTCCATTTTCTCTAACTAAAGTATCTGAATTATAAATATCTCCTTCATTTCCTCTTACTGTGTTATCTGGAGTACAACTATCTCCTCCCATTCCTTTAACTGTGTTATCTGGAGTACAACCGTCTTCAATATTTCCTCTAACTGTGTTTTCTAGAGTGCAACCGTCTACATCATTTTCTTTAACTGTGTTTTCTGGAATGCATCCGTCTCCATCATGTCCTCTAACTGTGTTTTCTGGAATGCAGCCGTCTTCATCGTTTCCTCTAATTGCGTTTTCTGGAGTATAACCGTCTCCTTCAGTTCCACTCACATTGTTTTCTGGAGTGCAACTGACTCCTTCATTTCCTCTAACTGTGTTTTCTGATGAACTCACTCCTTCATTTCCTGTAACAGTGTTTTCTGGAGTGCAACCATTGCCTTTATTTCCTATAACTGTGTTTTCTGGAGTGCAATTTTCTCCTACTTTTCCTCTGACTGTGTATTCTGGAGTATAACCGTCCCCTTCAGTTCCTCTTACAGTATTGTCTGGAAGGCAACTATCTCCTTCATTTCCTCTTAACTGTGTTTTCTGATGGGCAACTAAGTCCTTCATTTCCTCTGCGTTTTCTGGAGTGCAACAATTGCCTTTATTTCCAATAACTGTGTTTTCTGGGGTGCAACCTTCTGCTTCATTTCCTCTAACTGGGTTTTCTGATGAGCAACTAACTTCTTCGTTCCCTCTTACTGTGTTTTCTGATGAGCAACTCACACCTTCATTTCCTCTAACTGTGTTTTCTGATGAGCAAATAACTCCTTCATTTCCTCTAAATGTGTTTTCTGGAGAACAACTTTTTCCTTCGTTATCTCTAACTGTGTTTTCTGGACTACAATTTTCACATTCATTTCGTCTCACTGTGTTTTCTGTAGTGTCTCTTTCAATTTCTCTAAATGCGGCCATTGTCGCAGATATGGACAATTCCGTTAATATTAAATGTTCTTTTGTGATTATTTGTTATTCATTTTCTTAACAGAATGAGTTATCATTTTGACTTCAACTATATCGTGTAATTAACAAACTTCTGATGCTTGTCATATGATCTAATAGCGAGTTTTCTGAATTAAATGTTGATTTTTCAGTCGAACTAAGTGTTGCACGTAGTTTTTTACAGATGGTGAAAATGACCTTCTTGCAGAAAACGATCAGCCTGTGAATAACAGAACGTACTTTTATAGTGAAAGTGCGATGAAACTATATATACTAAGTAACACACCTAACCTATCACATATTCAAAGTTCCTTTTTGCTACAACGGAAAATATATTGCGTTAAATGCGTTAGGAGTTTTGATAAGACTGTGAATACACAAATGCTTATATTTGATAAACTCTCTACAAAGGTCTCTGTTCACATGGTTTAAAACAAAAATAAATAAACAGCCAGCAATCATAAATATATAAGGAAGAGGATTGCTTGATGTTAATTGGACAAGTAAATACGAGCAACGAATATAATGATACATGTAAATGAATTATATTTAGACAATAATATACGGCAGAGCTGGGCCGGGCATCAATAATCGACCCTTTGCCGATATAAATAAACATCACAGCCATGGTTTTGGACACAATATATCGTCAAATGGTGCTGCCGTGGTTAGATGATATACACTGATTTCACTTAAAGTTATGAGACATCACTGACATCCCGGAATCAGAAAAAAATGAGCGTATCACACAAATTACATGTCTAAATACCTCACAAGAAAACAATCATATTCCTTTCTTTATTACACAAAATGTTAACAAAAACACCAAACAAACTTTCCGTACTTTTATTTAACATTCAACTGATTACGCAATACGTGAAGCAATTCTAACGAATGACGTAATTTATAAACAGAAAAACATTGACGAAACAAACCAGTTTTCGCTGGACTCTCAGTTTTGTTGTGACAACGATTATGTCGTGTTTGATTTTATTTTTAGCAAAATACATTACTATAAGTTTAATAAATCGTGCATGGACGAATTCTGAATGATGAATGTGTCAGTTGGATAAATAATATATTTTGAGAGTTTGAACCGGAAAAAAATCAAACGTTCTGACCAGTCATTGCGATTTCGTAAATCGTGTTTCTGGTCAGAATGGTTCACATGCAATTAATATCATGATTGTTAAAAATTAAGGCCTATGGATACAAGAAATGGGAATTGAATTGCTTACAGTATTGATGGATTTTTATTGTTGGAAGCAATGGATTAAAATGGAGGTACAGTAAAAGTTTCCGATCTGTTCAATTTTGTTCAGTGATTCTTTTTCTCAAATTCAAAGATGCATAGGCTATAGATCCTATATATTTAATCAATTTAACTACAAACTTTCGTTAATATGCAGTATATGCATTTTCGAATATAAGAGTTTAATTTTGACTAAATACGCCATTCGTTGTCATTGTCGTCGCGCGATCGGATTCTCCTCGATTATCGAAAAAACTGCCGCGGCCAATTATATTATATCGGCTCAGCGGAGCCGCGTAACGGCCCGTAATCGACGTCAAATTGTTACTATTTTTAAGTAACAATATGTATTATTCATGTATTTCATTCGGTGTATTTTTTTGTCCAACTAACATCAGTTCTGGAATATTGTTTATGCTTAGAAGATAAATAGTATTTTATTATAATTTGTGATTAAAGACCTCATTGAGTCTACATTGATATATATTCTACCCCACATAAATATGTCATTATTTACCTATACTACATTTTCTTACTAAAAATAGTAACACATTGACGTCGATTACGGGCCGTTACGCGGCTCCGCTGAGCCGATATAATATCCCTTACAGATATGATATTTGAACTGAGAACTTTCAGCGAACACACTGCGAATACAATGGTTTGCCGTTCTGGTTCGCGGTATGCTTGCAGATAAATACGGTATATTATGCTAGTCAGTTGTTCAAAGAGTATGTATCAGTCGAATGGCTTGTGTGATGACGTATCACACGAGAGGCGGAGCCTCGAGTGTGATACGAAATAACGCAAGCCACATGACTAATACATACTCTTGGAACAATTGACTAGCGTAATATTCATTGAATTATATACCATGATAAACTTCAAATGTGCATTTACCTTATTTTTATTTGTTTAAAAACTACAAAAATGACTAATCATTGTAGGTATAAATTACATTTGTTTACATAACTCTATGATGACGTCATTAAAAAAGTAGTCAAGCTAGTATGGTAATACGGGATCGGAAAAGTAGCGAGTAACATAATACGGGATTTTGTTTCTGACGACATGTATTTCACCGATTGATACAGCATGTATTTTGTTAAAATTTTAAACAGGTCAATAAGAAAGTGAATTATGGACGAACATGCCTTTAGCTGTTCACGCTTCTTCTGACAAACCAAAGGAACACAAAAACTTAATTAGTAAATGCGAATAGTCAGCGAATTCTTCTGTGATTTTAAGTTGTTACTGCGAACAGTCTGCGAACTTGTCAATCTTGGTTAACGAATCGTGAACAGCTAAAGGCATGTTCGCCAATAATTCACTTTATCTGTGTGTGTTTGGTTAATCGGAAATTAAACTTAAATAGTTTCAAAGTTCATAATATATTCACTTTAAAAATGATGTCACAAAATAGAATTATTCCGATTGGTCACACATAAATATTTTGGTGATTTGTATTCATTTTGCAGTGCATTATGAAAATATTCTGATGTTTATCTAGTAACTTAGGGTTCAAGGCATATAATTTAGTACTTAAGTATAAGAACATAAATATCCAAGTTATTTGTATAAATTCAAGGTCCACCTTTTAGTACTCATTAAGCATAATGACATGAACAGAATTAAGCAGCAAGACTGATATCTCATTTTTATTGTTCAATTTCAATGTTTCTTAAACTAACAGACACATTAACATGTGACACATACTGCACCAAGGACAAAATTATGTATCATCATCATCACTACCATCTCATCAACATTGATATTATTATCATCACTATAATCATTATCTTCAGCATTTCACCACCATTACCACAACATTCATCATTAAATAATTGTTATCATCATAATGACCTTGCTTAAGTATGTGTGTTTGTTTGTAGAATTTGCAAGTTGTTCACCTAGATACGTTCACCAATAGTTCGCAGTCATAAATTTGCAAATCAAAACACCTAAACAATTGCATGTTAACAGTTTGCGAACATTCTTTGCAATATATTGATTAGTTCGCAAAACATTCACAAAATGTTTGCTGAATGTTAACTTTAGCCGTTCACTCCATGTTAAGCTTTTCTGTAAGGGATAATTTGCCGCGGCCGATTTTTCGATAATAGAGACCTAGAATCCGATCGCGCGAATATTAACAAGGTTTGTAGTTAAGTTGATTGAATAATATAGGATCTACTGTACATGCATATTTGAGAGTGAGAAAAAGTATCACTGAGCAAAATTGCACAAATCGGCAACGTTTAACTCAATGGCAACTTCAATCCATATTGCTTCTAACAATACAAATCCAACAATATATATACTTTAATTCCCTTTTCGTGCATCCATACATAAATGTTAGTATTAATAAATAATATGACGTTGTGGTTTATTTATATTGTCATTGTGTCCTCATCGAATATTAAATAACTAAATTATGCCATATTTGTATAGAGTGTCTTTAAATCCCCGCTTCGTTTGATTGTCGTCTTCAAGGCGGGGATCCCCGATTGCTTCTGTCTGTTTACGATAAGCTGTGTTATCAATGCATTTGTCTGCTGTGTTGTATTGCGCTGGCCAGTTACCTTGATTTCAGTACAAGATTAAGTCTATTTTCATATTGTTTTCTTTTTAGCACATAGTGTGTACGTTTCATAAAGTTTACGAATTATGTAGTTCACATTAACCTCCTGCAACGACCCTATACCTCAGCAAGCTTATGAACGATATTCGGGTTTATTCCTCTAACTGTGTTAAATAACAATGCAGTGTTATCATATCAGTTATTATATCAGCATGGTGGCCTGACATAGTTGTGTTGAATGAGATTCTATATGCGCATGGTGCTTTTCATTTACCGTACTTTTTGGGAAAAACCTCGATACTGAAGAATCTATAGTACATCTATGCAATATTACAAAGACGAATACATTAATAATTATGTTGTTGTTATTATTATTATTATTATTAGTAGTAGTAGTAGTAGTAGTAGTAGAAGTAGTAGTAGTAGTAGTAGTAGTAGTAGTAGTAGTAGTAGTAGTAGTAGTAGTAGTAGTAGTAATAGTAGTAGTAGCAGTAGTAGTAGTAGTAGTAGTAGTAGTAGTAGTAGTAGTAGTAGTAATAGTAGTAGAAGTAGAAGTAGTATCATATTAATTATTATTATGAGCATTACAGATAACTTCTTTTTGAGCGTGACCTTTATTAAGCGTCTGTACAGTTCGCTTGATTTTAAAAAGACGTTGTTTTCACCTTTACCCTTGATATTTTAAACATATCTGAAATTTTGACTGACAGAAATATTCTTCTTACAATGTACTTACCGTTGTAACATGAATTTCTCTTTCCTTTTTACAACTTAATTCACATATAGCATTATTGTGTTTCTATCGCAAGCCTTCTTTTCGTGACATACATCCGAGCTGTTATCTAGCAGGATATCGGTACACAAGTAGATATCGAATGGCAAACTTCGCCAATGAAGTGATGTTCGTGAACGTTAACAAAAAATATCAAAAAAGAACTTTAAAGAGGGACTTTACAATTGTGTACGAAAATTTAAATGTAAAAGCGTCCATTTATTCTAATGATGTCAGAATATTTTTCAAATAATATTATTATAAATGTTGAGGATAACTTATAAAAGAGATATTTAAAACTAAAATAATACTACGCTGCGCAGCGATATATTGAATATGTATATGTATATACAGCGTCTAGACGAGTCAGATCGATCGTTGGCACGTGCGAAGTTCTTACTTTCTCATTCAAAACCGAATGTAGCCGTTGTTGTAGGATAAATGGGTCTGAATCGACATTATCTATATATTTGTATTTTTCGATAAAGGAAATAGTTTTTGTCGCTGATGATGCTTTTTTTATGTTATATGAAAGGGTGTTTTGTAAGTGGGTAACAGGAGAGACCTGAAATAAATATATATAACTCAGGCAGTTCCTCTTTAAAAAAAAAAAAAGTTTCGAAACGTTTTGGTTGTGTTCCAGAAATATAATCTGATTATCAATTAAACAAAACTCTGCCTACTTACTGTTTGAAGTGTGTATGTACGATCTTCCATATCGATTATTTTCAAAATAAGCAGATAAAAGTGACAATAAAACGTGAAAGCAAACAGAAAAGCATAAAAATGACGAAGGAAACACTTTCATATGAAATAAATCAACAAGTACTAAAGTAGACTTTTGCATAGTTTATTAGTGTTGTGTTACCTTAACCAACTGTCAAGTCAACGTGTGTGTTTATTTGGGTTTTACGGAAGCTCAACACATTATGGTTATATCGTGCAAACCATAGTATGTTTAGCTGCCGTAAAACCCAAATAAACAAACACGTTGACTTGACAGTTAACGTTTATACATGTACGTGAGTTCGGTTTGTTCAGACGAAGACTATTTGGTGATTAAAACTAGCTTAATGTGCGTTTAAAAGCAATGTTTGTTCTTAACTTTTATTCCATTTTAAATAAAATATATGGTAATTAACTTTATTTTGTTAATAGTAGTTATGCCACTGTATCTGTTGTAAGTTCGTACATACACACTTTAATGGACATGTATGGTAATAACCTAATGATCAGCATATGAGTATGCTGGGGCTAAGTAAGTGAGAAACCTCATGGGTACCTACGTGCAACTGTTTGCAAACTCGAATGGAAGGGAGACTACGTCCGTTCATATTTTCGTATCCGCTCTATAACTTTGGAATGCCTGGAATGATTTTAATATAACTTCAGATCAGTATTCCCCATTACCGGACGATGTGTCGCGTACATGACCCACGCTTGTCCGTCAAACGTCAAGGTCACAATTCAAGGTCAAAAGTCAAATACTTGAATTTCTTTTCCGCTCCATAGATTCGTTATGTCTAGAAGGATTTTAATATAGCTTCAGATTATTATTCCCTATTACCAGCCTATGTGTCGCGTACATTACCCATGCTTGTCATTATCCATTATTTATATGTCAAAGGTCAAGGTCACAGTTTTAGGTCAAATGTCAAATATTTGTCTGGAGCATATTGACATGGAGGGATTTGGTAGAAACGATGGCCATAGTGAGATGGCATGCTACAAACAAGAACCAAGCCTGTGGGTAAAAAGCCAAGGTCACATTTCAACCAATGCAGTTAACTAGTAAGCAAACTTTGTCTAGTCAGTGAATCAGCAAGCTGAAATTTTTTTTTTTTTTTTTTTTTTTTTTTTTTTTTTTTCAATGTCGAATGATTTTATTTCCATATATACAATACATTATACAAAACATAGGTCATTTTCATATGATGATGTACATTCAACAAGACGTGTAATATTTTACAGTAACATGTTATGTGACATATCACACGTAATTCAGCAAATCGTCATAAACATTCAAATATTCGGAAACGATTTTACTACAGGTACAGATCGACAATTGAAAAAAAAAAAATAATAGAAAAATGTAGATTGAAGAAGGTTAACAGAGGATAGGGAAAATTATGATGAATATAAATCTTTGAAATATACAGATTTTTAAAAATTTTAGAAAAAAAAACAAAAACAAAAAAAAACAACAACAAAAAACAAAAACAAACAAAACACGGTATTTCAGGACTTATATAATCACATACGAGCATCACTTACATATACAAGTTGTACTAAGAATACATGACAAACGTGCAACTAGGACATTGGCATTTGAGCATAGGATGTATTTTCTTTCAGAGAGCTGGTGGTGTATAACATCAATAGCATGTCAGGTTGGACAGTTAGCTATTTAGGTAATTCTTTAAAACCTTACGAAATTTACGCCAACTTTCACAGAAGTATATTTCAGAAAGATATTGTATTAAAAATAAAAGATTATTGTTAAGGAGAGATAGATAGTTTTCAATGTATTAATAATAGGAGTAAGGCTAATGTTTAACTTTTGGAGGAACTATAACAAAAATAAAGACACCAACAAACATCTGTCATTAGTTAAAATGTCTTACGTAAATTAGTGCCCCGATCTACGAGCAAGATATGGTATTTTATCCAACACATATTTCCATTTTGATTCGAAATCATTGATTCTGTCTGCTAAAAGTGCGGCATTCCATTGATGCTCGTATTTATATGCTAAGTAATTTTTTGCACCTTCAACAGAAGGAATCAATAATGACATTTTGCATTTGTATATGTAAAGTTTTGTGTAAATGAAAATATTATTTACTGCATCACTTTTTGTTTCTGCATAACCTAGTATGAAATTTTTCATGTTACAGTAAGGAAAAATTGTAGTCGGAAACAGATTATTTAAAAGAAACTTTGAAGTGGGGCACTCCCAGAATATGTGTTCTATGGTCTCTTCGCTATTTTTGCAAAAGGAACATGTAGGGGATTCCGACAATTTCATTTTAAAAAGTAAGTAATTCGTTCCGATTATTCGGTGAATTATTCTGTACTGGAACCATTGAAATTGTGAATCAGAATTGATTGTGAAAGGTAAAAGGAAAATCGCCTTCCATTCATCATTGCTTATTATAGTGTTTAATTTACTAGGCCATTTTTGTTTTATTGGCATTTCGATTTCTGTTCTTTTTAGGATGTTGTACATTCGTTTTGCCCCCGATTCTTTGCTTAAAATTACTTTAAATGATGGTGGTATAAAAGGTCTTTCCATTTTATAATTGTTTCTGTCAGTTTCGTGTATATTGTGTGATTTGAATTTTGTAAATATGGCCTTTTTAATACCTTGGTATAAAAGAAAGTCAATTTTCAGATTATATTTTATATTTATTTCATTTAATGTTAGAAATTTACCATCACTATCTAACAGGTCACCTATATATTGTAACCCTGCCATATACCAGGAATTAAAAAAGATGCTTTTATTTCCTATACATATTCCTTCGTTATAGAAAATTGGATAGTAAAATATGTCCGTTGCATTAAATATTATTTTTTCTTGGAAGACGACAAATGATTGTAGGACGTCTTTCCAAAAAGGATTGGTTATTGTAGTTGCTAACTTTTGTGAATAATGTTTTCCACATCGTACAAGCTTCTTAAAATCTACGTATGAATTTGCAATGTGTAACCAATTTCCATTTGAGACATATACTCTTTTTAGCCATGTTAGTTTCATTGCATGAATAAAAGCTTTGATATTTATCATTTTGAGCCCCCCTTCACAATATTCTTTGCATAAAGTGTTATAATTAATCCTACTTTGTCCACCCCATATAAAGTTTAGAAATATTGTGTTGAAGTTTTTAATAAATTCCGATGATGGATTAGGAAGGGATATGAATAGGTGATTAAATAATGATATCAATAATGTTTTTATAACTGTAATTCTGCCTATGGGTGTTAAGTTTCTTTTTTTCCAACTTAAAAGTGCATTCTCCATTTTAGCTATTTTTTCTTTATAGTTAATGTCTAATATCTGTTGTAGATCGACGTGATAATGAATTCCTAGCATCTGAAAACTGTGTTGGTTCCATTGAAGTTTCCATTTAGTTTTAATACTTTCGGAACTGAATTTTTTCTTTCCAATCCATATTACCTTTGTTTTATCAAAGTTAACGTTTAGTCCAGAAATACATGAGAAATTATACAATGTAAGTAATGTTTCATTAAGACTTTTGTCCGCTCCATCCAAAATAATGGTTGTGTCATCTGCGAATTGTGAGAGTTTGTGTTCTATGTTATTGATGTTTACACCTTTGATGTCGTTATTATTTCTTATTTTTAAAGATAATATTTCTGCGCAAAGAATAAAGATGTAACAAGATAATGGGTCTCCTTGGCGACATCCACGCTGAATAGGGAAGAATTCAGATAAATATCCACACTGTATGACTGCGGATTTGGCATCTTTGTAAAATATTTGAAACCAACGTTTGATGTCAGGACCAAAATTAAAGAAAGAAAGTGTCTCATCGACAAATGACCACGACAGAGAATCAAAATCCTTTTCAAAATCGATTAAAAGCAACAAACCAGGAATATCTTTCTCTTCAGTAAAGTTCATTATATAAAATATAAGCCTTGTGTTTTCACCTATGTATCGACCTTTGATAAAACCTGTTTGATCACTATGTATAAGTTTATCCATGCATGTTTTCATCCTGTTTGCAATAACACCTGAGCCAATTTTGTAAATAGTATTTAAAAGTGTTATTGGTCTCCAATTTTTCAAAAATAATCTAGATCTGTCACCTTTTGGAATGCATGTAATAATCCCTTGCGTTTGAGTAACAGTTAATTTCCCACTTTGAAATGCTTCATTTAGAGATCTTACTACAAAAGTACCAATTTGTTTCCAAAAGACCTTATAAAATTCTACAGTAAAGCCTGAACTGCCCGGACTTTTATTATTAGACATGTTTTTTAAGACATTAGTTGCTTCTGATACAGATATATTTCCTTCAAGTAGAAGCGCTTCTGTATCATTTAATTTTGGACCATTTATGTTTGTAATAAAATTTGAAAAACTTTTAGTTTCACAAGTATCTTTGCTTTGGTAAAGACATTGATAAAATTCTTTAACTTTATTTAAAATTTCTTTTTGATCAGTTGTAACATTTCCATTTTCATCTTCTAATTTATAAATAGTTTTTACAGCTGCGCGTTGTTTTTCAAGATTACAAAAATATTTCGTTGGTTTTTCACCTTCAAGAATCCACTTTGACTTTGCTCTAATGAGATAACCTTTTATTTTCTGTTCGTTTATATTTTCAAATTCTTGTTTTAAAATGTTTAATTCTTCCATATTAGCATCTGATAAATTTTGTTCCAGAACATTTATTTTATCTAGGATATATTTTTCATGTTTTGCATTTGCTTTCTTTTTATATGATCCGTATGAAATTGCTTTTCCCCTCAATTCCATCAGTAGTGTCTCTAAAAAGAGTTGGTCACTGATGGTAAAACATATTTCACTATCTGGAATTAAATTCAAGTTATCAACATTGTAGACAGGAAGCGCGTATTGTTCTTTAATCTGAATAATTTTACTGTTAATTTCGTTAATATAATTTAAATCGGAGAGTAGAGAATTATTGTGTTTCCACAGGCCCGACGCATGTTGGAATTCACTAAACATCAGGTCTAACATTATCAAGGAGTGGTCAGACTGTAGACTTGGTTTTATAGAAGTGGAATCAAAAGAGGCGAATAGATTTGTAGATAGTAGAAAAAAATCAAGTCTTGCTTGCTGTAAGGGATGTGACCTGCGCCAGGTGTATCTTTTAGTGGATGGATACTTTTCACGAAAGGGGTCTACAAGATTATACGTTTCAATAAACTCTAAAAGTTTACCCCTGGCTTTAGGGTTATTTATGTTCTTATAATTACAATAGTCTATTTCCGGATTTAAAACCATATTAAAGTCACCACATATTATTAATGAGTCATTTCCAATATCATCAATTAATTTAAAAATGTATGTGTAAAATGATGGAGTGTCTGTATTTGGACCATAAATAGATACCAGTGTAAAACGAGTTTCCCCAAAAGAGATATCTAGCGCTATATAATTTCCACTATCATCAGGGATACATTGATGCGTTTTATAATCAAAATCGTTAGACACAAGTACAACGGTGCCCCGGGAATTTGTTGAGCCATAACTTGCAAAAAAATCACAACCCCACTCAGCGCGGATGTCGTTATACATATCTATGGAGAAGTGTGTGTCTTGCAAACAGTAAATATTACACTTATATTCCTTTAAATAATTAAATACTTTATGTCGTTTAAAAGCGCCATTTAGACCTCTGCAATTTAGAGATAGAATTTTTAGTTTATCTGTCATTTATTAAAGTAGAGTAGGTAAGTATATAACCTTGCTTCACATGTACAACTCCTATGCTCAAGACGCCTGTCCTATTATTGTTAGGGTTAAGGATGCTCATAGTTACAGAGAAAAGTTAGGTAATGGAAGAAAAAAGAAAGAGAAAAAAAATAAAATAAATTGAGACTGTTTTAGGTTCTTATGTTAAAAAAAAAACAGCACATACATACCAGTTTTATTTTCATTTTTATAATTTTATGTAGTTGTCCTTGTAATTTGAATTGATCAGTTAGTAGAAGTTGTTGTTTTCAATTTGAATTCAGAACAATTTATATCATCTTTATACTATCACTAATTTAGGGTTTATAATTATGTATAATTGAAATTCATTTAACAATAAAGCCCCTCATGGTAGAATGTGTTTTATTTTAGGAATGAGTTATATACAGAATTACTTTTTGATAACTGTTTTTAATTATGTTGAGTGTGTTTTATAAGAATGCTTTGGGAAATTACATTATGTTATTATTACTTGAGTATTTTTAACAAGTATCTGTAGTGCACTTTGAAAAAGCATGAACAAATTATTTGTACAAGTAGAACAATAAGAAAGCAACATTATAGTCACAAATAGGTACATAGTACAGTAAAAACACAGTATCTTATGCAAAAAGCTTCTTTTTTTTTTAAAGAAGAAGTACATTTACAAGCATATATTAAACAGCAAAAGCACCTTGCAAGATTGAGGATTTTTATCAAAAAAAAAAAAAAAAAAAACAACAACAAAAAAACTGGGATTTCATTTTATTGCAAAAAATACTTATAGCTAATTCATGCTAATGGTGTAGACATGAACTACAGGAAATATCCACAGATATTAACTATTTCTGTAAAACCAATGCTCTATATATCCAAAGGTAGAGAAGAAACTCAATGGTTTTTAAATGTGTCTTCAAGTATACAATGGGAATTTTTTTTAGACATCCATATATGTATAAACAAATATTACACACTTAAAAAAGGTCCATGAAGCAAGCACAATTTAAAGAAGAAGATACATTTACAAGCATATATTAAACAGCAAAAGCACCTTGCAAGATTGAGGATTTTTATCACAAACAAAAAAAAAACAAACAAACTGGGATTTCATTTTAATGCAAAAATTACTTATAGCTAATTCATGCTAATGGTATAGACATGAACTACAGGAAATATCCATAGATATTAACTATTTCTATAAAAAACAATGCTCTATATATCCAAAGGTAGAGAAGAAACTCAATGATTTTTAAATGTGTCTTCAAGTATACAATGGGAATTTTTGTTAGACATCCATATATGTATAAACAAATATTACACACTTAAAAAAGGTCCATGAAGCAAGCACAATTTCCTATCACTAAAAGATCACCAAACCTTCTAGATATTTCTTGCTAGTCCATAACAAAACCTGATATGATAAACAACTTTATGCTATTACAATTATCACTTAACACTCAGGAGCTTCCTTGCGAATGCGAAACAGAAGCCTTTTAACAAATATATTTATTTTATAATCAGTTTAAAATATGTTCGGTGAATTGTAATTGTTTTGCATGACCACTGATAGCAAGACCTTCTTAAAGGAATGTACATATAAACTTATATATTTCGTATATGTGATTAGCTTTCATAACATAATAAATTAAGCAAATTGTAAATGAAGGTACTTTAACAGTGGTTAAGTGTTTGAACACTACACATAAAATTACAATGCATGAATTAAGTATAATTGATAGTATACTTAGAACGACAATGGTGAATACATTAGAGAGGATTATACTTAATATAGCAATATTTGCAATAATCAGATAAATGTTTAAATACTACCAGGAGCAATTGTTTGTTATTTAGATTTAATAGCAAACAGCGTGAAGGAAACAGTGATATTAAGGATATACTTGTATAATTATGAACTAAGCTAGTATTGAACGTGGAGAAAGATAACTAATTTCAGTAACATTGATGTATTACAATATTGTAGTCCAGGACAAACCTTTATGCAAAGTATTTTGTTTAATACACGTTGTAATATGTGTCAGCAATGAAGAAATACTTCATTGGCTATCGTCACCTTAAATAAATTCACTAGAAACAGTGTTTCCCAAATTGTTATTTCGAAAAACATGACAAATTTAAGAAAAAGGGAGGTAACGTATAAAAAAAAAAAAATACTATCTGCTGTCAGTAACATTCCAAATTACTCGCAGCAGTTACTTCCCTTGCATTGGTTGGCGTCAATCAATATTACGCATCTATTCAGGTTGACTGGCGCGTAGCTAGATGAGTGGCTAATACTGGTTAAAAATAGTACAATTGCAATAAATATAATGAGAAACAAGAAACTGACAGAATTATAAATATCACACGCGTGCGTATTCGTTTGTTGGAGCATCAGTTTGCACAAACGGTGGTATTGTTTTATCAATGTTTAGTCGGCGATCTTCTGGAGTTTGTTGCATTTTCCACTGATTCCGAATAGCTTTTTTTGGGCCAGGGTTTACTTAGCCAGTTTTTGTAGTCTACGTATGTTATTTGCACTGGATGCTGATTACCCCTGAACACAGCGTAGATCTTGCCCTCAAACGACCAAGCTTTCTCAACATTATCAGGATCCTTGAGGCGCACGGAAGCCAGAACATGTGCATTTGTCTTTGTGAGATCTTCATTTACGAAGATACCAGATCCTCTAAACATCTTTGCTTTTCTCAAGATGTCACTTTTAACCTGCCTTCTGACGAATTTGATGATAACAGGTCTGGTTTGTCCGTGTTTGAAATGTCCTAGCCTATGCGCGATGTCAATGTCGCCGGTGCCAATCGGTATGCCCAGTTTTTCGTTGATTATGGCTACGACTTGGTTGGCCACTGCAGCTGAAGACTGTCGGTCTTGGTCGCCAGGCACGCCGGTCATTCGGAGATTGTTCCGCCTGCTGTACTGCTCAGCGCTATTTGCTTGCTCTTCGTATTTTTCGATTTCTTTACTTTTCTCAGGTTTTGTAGTTTGAATTCGGGCCACCATTTCATCAAGTTGTTTATTTTTTGATTTAATTTCGCTCTTCAGAGAGTCTATATCATTTTTCTGTTCAAACACCATTCCTTCAAGGATTTCAATACGGTTTAGTACGTTCCCGAGGAATTTGTCTTTTATTTGTTCTAAGGTTTCTTTAATGATATTTTTTATGAAAATGGAATCGTCTTTTGTGAGCACCTTTGAGAGTTTTGCGTTTATTTCATCGAGCTGTTTCTCAATGACACTCTCAGTAGAGCTGTCAATCCCTGCGGGGCCACTTGTAACAAAAGTTGTTATAGTTTTCTGCTTTTTTGAATCGGGTTTAGCATTTTTCTTTTTGCCTTTTGCCTTCCCGTTATTTAGCTTATTTGCGCTACTTTCGAAGACGGTGTTTTCTAGTAGGCTAGTGTCCGCGTTCGTAGCCTCGATGGCCGTGGAGGAATGCATCCGCTTATTCATTTCCCGCTAGAATAGCGGTATCTTAATCCGGGGTGAAATTGAAATTGACCAACCGGCTATGTATTATGTATTTCACACGGTATGACTGCAAGTGTTTGATTATTCATGCGTGCAAAATGTTTGATTATTCATGCGAGACGAGTTGACTGATTGGTGACGTTCCCGCTCAATTCTTTGTGTTCATGGATAGACGCTTTCTCCACCCAGAAAATAACGGCTTTACAGCATTACTGTTTAGAAAGACAGCTTTTACGCAATTATTCAATTAGAAAACACTTTGTACATACATACATTTGATGCAACTTAGTCCAATATATCCAATTACAACACACTTTTTCACAAACACTGGATGCATGTCCTGTTTAATAAAGAATTTTCTACATGAAATATTTCGTGACAGCCATGTTAACCGGAACCCGATTATTTTTGAAAGTTTATAGGTCTTCAACAGTTACATAGGTCTTAAGACTTTTTACATGGTAGCTGTCTCATACGACTATACCAATATATTTAGACCTATCGTGTAACCCCTTATATCTCACCTCCTACATAAATGACGCGATCCGATTGGCTAAGAGCGGTCGCATGACCGTGGTGTATTTTCCATACACCACGGCTAAATTTCAATACTCCATAAAAGTAAAAAAAATGGCGACTGCTGGATAATATGTTGTTTTGTTTAGTAATATTATATCAACTTGACGTGGCATGGCATTTTTTTATGTTTAAATACAAACAAATGCATCTTAATACTGTGAAAGAACTGTCTAAAGTGCCACTACTATAAAAAATAATGTCATCTTACCTCGGTGTTTTTGCTGTTTTAAGGTGTTTATCAACCTAGAAAGTGTTTCAGACAAAAACAAAATTCTGCTTTGTTCTTGTCATATTTTAATAAATCCAATTTAATAAATGCATTTTCACATGAGCATATAATTTCCACAGTTCATGTGCATCGTTTCATTAATTTTCCACGATTAGTCTAGTTAAAATATATTAAATATCCAATCTGCATACTTAACTCTACTGCTTGACACTCCATTTGTTTACTAAAGATGACATAATTTAAATGACATAGTTCTACTGTTATCGTCTGTTTCTTGGTAGACACATTGCTTACAGTCAGTTCAAGTTGTTAAAGGGACACTCTTGAATAAAATAACAATTGAATATTGTTATATTTTCACTAGCTTTACTGATTTGAACCACGAGCGACCATTAAAAAATTAAATAAGATTAATTAAAGCTGCTTTTATCAATAATGATTTATTACTCAATGATTAACATGGGCGTACCTAGATCAAATTAAGAGAAACCAATGAAATTTAGTCGGTGAGATATATTCGTTACACTGTTAGTAACTGATGGTGTATGGGCTATACACCCTCATTGGCTTCATACCATACTCGAGCTGCGCTCTCGTATGGTATAACAGTGTAACTAATAATAGTGTAGAAATCCATAATAATCAGCAGTTGTCAGAGTAATAATTATGTAAAAATCATTAATTGCTATGATCGTTGAAACATAAGACACACTACTGTGGAGCATTTAAAAAAAAAAGAACGTGACCTTTGATTGTGACCTTGAACTTCTACAAAGAATTATTGGGCGTTTATAGGACACAGCATTGGGTAATGCGGTACAATGCTGTACAATGATCTAATACTCCTTCGCATCATGTAGAAGTTTGTAATTGATTAGAAATTTACATTCAATTCTGGCCTTGACCTGACAGACAAGTATGGTGTTGTATATGCAGAACAATTGTGTAATGGAGGTAAGTATATGCAGATACAAGATAATTATTCCAGGCATGTACAAAATATTAACAATTTTGACTTGACATTCTGACCATGGACAGACAGGTATAATACTATTATGTCATGCACGCAATACGTTATTTTACCATAAGAACATAACAATATTCAGTTAAATTAAAATAGTCAAGGTATTTAGACGTAACTCCCCAGCAAGCAAGCCCACATTGGCCCAATATGCTAAAGCTGGGCAAAAATACAATATAGGCCACATGTGGGTCCCAAATGATATTTGTTTGCCCATATCAGACCCATATGGGTCCTAGCAAGGAAGCCCATGTGGGTCCACTGCAAGTATGCCCATATGGGTCCCAGCAAGCCACCACATATGAGCACGATATGGGTTTTACCTGGGCTGATATACCTCATGGGCCCAGTGTGGGACCCATATGCATTATCTTGCCACTATAAAACAAAGATGGGTCTAAGGAAGTAAACCCATTTGGGTCCCTACTAGAAAGCCCATATGGGTCACAGAAAGCAATTCCATATGGGCCCAATATGGTCTATTTTCTGGGCAAAAAATACAATATGGGCCCAATGTGGGTCCCATATGCATTATCTTGCCACTATAAAAACCAGATGGGTCAAAGTAAAGTAAACCCATTTGGGTCCCTACTAGAAAGCCCATATTGGGCCTAGAAAGCATGTCCATATGGGCCCAATATGGGCTAAAGCTGGGCGAAAAATACAATATCGGCCAAATGTGAGTCCCAAATGATATTATTGCCCAGAACAGACCCATATGGAACCTAGAAAGGAAGCTCATGTGGGTCCACTGCAAATAAGCCCATATGGGTCCCAGCAAGCCACCTCATGTGGGCACGATATGGGTTTTACCAGGGCTAATTTACCTCATGGGCCCATTATCTTGCCACTATAAAACCCACATGGTTTCAAGTAAAGAAACCCATTTGGGTCCCTACTAGAAAGCGTATATGGGTCCCAGAGTCCGTATGGGCATAATATCGGCTATGGTGGATAAAACAATTCTTCTTACCGTGTTAAAGTTTGTAACGACAGGGTATCACTTTGACTTAACATTCAATAATGTATTCAAAAAATATATTGTGCAGTTTCATCAAATCTTTTAGTCGAGTAGAAGTAATGGACCGAACAAATGTTGTCTTGGTTTTTTATTGTGTCCTTGACCTTTGACAGACAAGCTTAGGTGGTGTATGCGACATATTATCTGGTCATGGAAATAAAATTATTATACAGTAATATGAAAATCCTTCCAGGCATTTAAAAGTGGAAACAAAAGGTAGTCAAAAGGTCTTACGGACGGACCGACACGAGTGAATCCTATATATTCCTCTCTTTATCACAAACTGGCGGCATAAAATGCCACATAACCACAGATTAAAAACAAAATTGTAATTCCATTTTTATTGCCTTCATAAATACAATACATTCCATATACAAACAATCTAACATATACACCAATGATTCTATGTATGTTCTATGGTGTTTTTAAGTGTTGTCCATATGACATATTTAAAAAATTTTAATGGTGTGAAACAAGTATGTTCAAATCAATGAAGCATCCATAGTTGAAAGAAAAAGAAGAGCAATAGAATGATATTAAGTTGGTTAGAAAGAAAAGGTAAACCAAAACAAAAACAAATGAGATGTTGCATTTTGGTAGGCTTAATAGTTAAGCCTGAAGTGCATCCAGGGTATTTGATATAACTCGAGTTTATTTTGTATGGTCGCAATTGTTTCTTCGAGTTTAATTCTAGTTTTCAAAAAGTATTAAAATGTTTCTATATTTGGCATCATTGTTTCATATTTACATTTCAAGATAACGTATTAAGCCAATAACACTACTGAGTTAATGACTTGTGTGTTGTTTTTATCGTCAGTTGCAAAATTACAGAGTGATATTATTTATTAAGCATGTTCAAGATTGTCTACCATGTTTTACTGGCTATTTATACAGTTTTTAACTTGGATCCAACAAATTTGAACATAATGACATTCCCAAATTACATGAATGTTTGTTTCTGGATACATAAAACAAAATTTGCATAAAGTCGATGGAGCCAGATTAAGCAGGTTTGGTAAAATATGCATCAGATATTTATATTGAAAATTTCTGAGTTTAGTATCAATTATTAAGTTAAATGGTTGACTGAAAATGGCTCGTTGATTGATATCTGGGTTGTTTAATATTTGTTTCCATTAATTAACTTGCTTGAAATTTTCAGGTTTGTCTTTGATTATTAGTTTTTTATACACTAGTTTGCAAACTTTGGTATGTTCTGTTATCTTAGTAAGCATGTATTTTGGGTTGGAATAATCTATCTCGCTTTGTGTGAGTTTATTTTTCCATTCAACAGGTATGCTATTAACAAGTGTGTGGTATTTACTAAAGTCTCCTTTGTTAACATCATATATCTTGAAAACTGTAAAAGATTTTCTTTCTGAAATCATATATGTGTTCTATATATTATATGCCTCTTTTAAACCATGATTTAAAGAAAAATCTCTTATTATAATTTTTTATTAATGAATTATTCCAAATAAGTTGCTTCTGTAATGATATATCTTCCCTTTGAAACGAAGCACTGAGCAATCCACAAAACAGATATTTTACATCGTTTGAATGAAAATTTGATTTAAAGATTAACAATCCTCCGTAATTATATAGCATATTGTAATATATTTGACTTAATTTTGAAGCTTGTTGAAATATAAAGCGCTTTAACCAACTTGCTTTAAGGGACCTTATGAATAGATCAATCTCTAGCATTTTTAAACCCCCATCGGCTAATCCTTTACAATTCGTTTTCTGGCAATTTTGTCAGTTTTGTCGTCCCAGACGAATTTGAAACATATTAATTTTATTTTTATAATGTTATCGTGAGATGGGTTTAGTAAACTGTTAATGGATAGACTAATTTGGGGATAGTAAAGTTTTTTAAAACTGTAATTTTTCCAATAGGTGATAACTTCCATCGTTTCCATCTATTTAAACATGATTCAAACGCGTCAGGAATATTTGATGGCATAATTTCTACTGGTTCGTTCCTAAAATTTATCGCTAAAGCTGAGGCATGCTTAGAGTTCCATATGAACTGTTTGTGTTTGCAGTACTGAATTTGGCTATGTTTCATTGCACCTAACTTCAAAATCTTACATTTATTTCTATTTAAAGTAAGTCCGGATAGTAGTGCAAACTCTTATATCATTGTAATGAGTGTTTGAAACGAATTACGGGTGCCATCTAGCATCAATGATGCATCGTCAGCAAAAAGAGACTGCTTATCTTCTACATAATTTATATGTATTCCTTTGATTTGTTTGTTTAGTTCTATGTCTATCGACATTAGTTCGATGCAAATAATGGAGATAAAGGACAACCTTAACAACATAACCCACTGTGTGTTCATTAAATCCGAAATGGCGAAGGGATTTTAACATGAATTCATGGTCAAGGCTGTCAAAAGCTTTTTTAAAGTCAGAAAATAATATGAGGCCGACTTCATTAGTTTCATCGAGTTTTTCAATAATTTCTTGCAATAGTCTTGCATTTTCACCGATGTACCTTCCTTTGATGAACCCGGTTTGATTCATACTGATAATATGGTTTAATAATGGTTTTATACGATTGGCTATAGATTTGGAAGCAATTTTGTAGCCAACATTTAATAATGACATGGGCCTCCAGTTATCAACCAATAGGACGTCTTTTCCGTTCTTTGTTAGTAAATTAATTATCCTTTGTTTTTGTAATTCAGTAAGATTATTGTTTTCAGAGAAAAGTATAGAGAGTTTATAACGTATTGTTTTATATCCGGATAGAACATTTTATAGAATTCCGCAGAGATACCATCCAATCCTGGGCTTTTGTTATTTTTCATTTCTAGCAATGCTTAAGCACGTTCTGTAGTATTCTGATAGATATTTTGTTCGTTTTGTGTTTGTTCTGGACTTATTTTATTGTAAATGTTATTATGGAACCTATCGGTATTATTATTATATCGATATTGCTTTTTTTATAAAGATTTTTATAAAAGAGTGCCACATAATTTAAAATTTCCTTTTGATCTTGGGTTACCGTGTTGTCTTTTATTTTAAGTTGCAGTAAAGTTTTAGTTTCTGCCAGCTTTTTTTCGAGATTTGCAAAAAAAAACTGTGTTTTCTTTTCCGAAACTTCAACCCTTTGCGCCTTTGCTCGAAGAAGTATACCTTTTATATTATTTTCAACTAGAGTTTTTAATTCATTTTTTGCATCGTTCAATTGTTTGCATTTATCTAAATCGTTACTATTCGCTGTAAGTTCTTGTTCTAATTCTATAATTCTAGATGTAAGCTTTTGTTTGTTTTCTTTTTTCGGTTTATTAAGTTCACTGGCATATTTAATTTTTTCGTCTCGTATGTTACCCTTAATAATTTCCCAAATATTATTTGGATTAGCTTCATTGTTTATCTGTGCTATTTCGGATATCGACGTTCGAATACGTCTTTGATACTCTGATTCTAATAAATATGAGTTGTTAATTTTAAAATACCCAGGACCTCTACAATGCGCTGTCAGCCATAAAAAATAATGTACTGCTTACTTCCTAAACAGCAACAGATGCACATATTTTTATAACAAAAATATGTTGTCTGACAAAAAAATGAATGGGCTTCGCTAAGCCTATTTAACATAAAAGTGGTACATACACATGATATATCATTTAGGACACAATATATGTGCAAAGTAAATACATCTTGAAATGTCCTAACATATGTAATGAAACGAGTAAAACCATTTTATGAAAAAGAACATATTCTTTCATAAATGTGTGTGCTTGTGTGCATGTGCGAGTGCGGTTGCGCGCGTGTGTGTGTTTGTGTGTGTGTGCGTGCGTGCGTGTGTGCGTGTGTGTTTGCATTCGTGCGTGCGTGTGTGTGTGTGTGCGTGCGTGTATGTGCGTGCGTGCGTGTGAGTGTGTGTGAGTGTGTGTGTGCGTGCGTGCGTGCGCGCGCGTCTGCGTGTGTGTGTGTGTGTGTGTGTGTGTGTGTGTGTGTGTGTGTGTGTGTGTGTGTGTGTGTGTGTGTGTGTGTGTGTGTGTGTGTGTGTGTGTGTGTGTGTGTGTGCGTGTGTGTGTGTGCGTGTCTGCGTGTTCGTGTGTGCGTGCGGGGGGGGTTCACGTGCGTGTAGGTGTTTGTTTAGATATGTAGGTTAATATTAATTAATTCAATGTACACCTTAAATTTTTTTCAAGACATTTCGTAACAATAATAATCACACTATCGATTTATATACTTATCGATTATTAAATTATTTCTTGACACAAGTTTCGCTAAAAACAACAGTACCACAAACGCAATCTATAATATATGACAAATGGTTACACTATTATTTTCCTATTTTGCTACAAAAATAACGTTCGCATATCTAAAGTACAGATATTCTCGCAAAACCAGATCTGCAATAAATGACACAAGTTTTGCTAAAAACAACAGTACAACAAACGCAATCTATAATATATGACAAATGGTTACACTATTATTTTCATATCTTGCAACAAAAATAACGTTCGCATATCTTAAGTACATATATATTCGCAAAACCAGATCTGCGATAAATTACACTGGTTGTCTAGAAAACTCCGCTTAAAGTCTTATTATTGAACATTACCATCACACTTGGTGGATTTGAGTATTTCTTATTATGCTTTAATGTACCTTTTATTTACTTGCTCAAAATGAAGTACTATATTGTTGCAAAATGTTGTAAAATTTTCATATTATTTGGCAGCATTAACTCGTTCCAAATTTTTAATGATAAGACGAAAAAATTAAAACCAGATTTGGCTACTGCGATCTTTCTTTACAAATGTTGGTAACACAATTTAACGTGTACGTGTTGTAGCATAGTGTATAACATATTCATATATACTTTAGATAGAGTGGTAACCTGTTTAGGTAAATAGCATAATTGATTTTTTCACAAATGTTGATAACACAATTTAACGTGTACACAATGTAGCATAGTGTAAAACATACTAATATATACTTTAGATAGTGTGTTAACCTGTTTAGTTAAATAGCATAATTGTCATACGATATATTGTCATTCTCAAACATACATGTATTATGACCAGAATCTAGATTTGTAAACGGTTAATTTGTGTGGCATAATAAAGACTACATATGATCTTATTTCTATAATATTTAACTTATTTATATTAAGTTTGTTTTCAAACAATGAATACGTAATACAAACTAAAATATTCCAAAACGTAAATGTTTGAATGTTTTTCACGTGCCACTACACTGTGGTACCATTTCATTGTCACGGCACTGATTTCTTCCGGCTAATGTGTCTGTGGTGTCTTCTCCTCGTGGGTCCCGTGATTCTTTGTCTTCAGCTGTGATATAGAGGTAATCGTCCGGTGTATTCTATAGTGTACCAAAAAGAAATAGTTTTACTTAGGTTCATTCTAAGTTATGGTTAGGCCATGGAAGGTCCAACCAGTAGCGATACTGATCCTGGGTTACTTTATGTATCTGTTCATTTATATCTCGGTAGAATATGGCTCCCTCTCACGACCATGCCGATGTGACTATATCGGACTGCTTTTCCCTCACACAAGCAAATTCTTGAGCGTTGAGCTTCGTGAGATGGTCGTTCACATACACAGGTTTTGTTTTTGTCCGCAGTTGTTTTGCGTGTTGCATGATTTGGCTACGTCTCATGCTAGAGACCAATTTCATTATGATGGGTCTCTCTTTCTGTCTGCTGAATGGACCTATCCGATGGCTGATATCAATGTCTGTCTTAGATAAGTTCAGGTCAGGTATGTGGGCATTCGAAGTTCGTATTACTTTTTCAGTTGTTTCGTTATAATTTTCTCCTTCACTGCCGTCAATTTCCTCTATCCGTATGTTGCTTCTTCTACTGTATTGCTCAATTTCATTAATTTTGAGCTCATTCACAGATTCGTGGCATTTTATAACTTTCTTAAGACGTTCATTTTCTAGTTTTTGTTCGTGTATTTCGGTGCTTAACTCGCTAATTTGTTGGCTAATTTTGGTGTTTTCTAGCTCTTTATCGAAAAGTTCTCCTTCGAGTTTCTCAACTCTCAGAACAATTGTACTTAATAGTTCTTCTTTCAGCTGAATTACCACATCCTTTACAAAATCTATCAGTTCTTTACTGTTCTTTGTTAATACATTGCTTAGTTTTGTATTAATGCTTTGTAGTTCTTTCGCGATGTCTATATTTGAATCAATGTTTGTGTCGCCTTGAGCACTTTTCTGTTTCTTTTTCTTTGTTTCACGTTTACTTGTTCACTCATGCTATTATCAGCTTCACTCACGCTGCTTACATTGTCCCTGTTTTGTTTGTCCCCGGCTTTTGCATCGTTTGTGTGTCGGTCCATTGCTGCGGCTCTGTTTATTGCCTGTTTACTTTTATTTCGCGGTTTATTCTCCTTATCTATAAAATATTTATCCGGCTTTCTACTTTAATAGATCATATTATTTAGCGCAACAACTCGGACATACTAGTTTTGAACAGTATAGATGAACCAATCGGCCGTGCGGCTATGTACAGTAGTCATATATCCGGTATTTGTACACCTCTTAATCCCCGGATAATAATTATCCGAGGATATCGGTTATTTCTAGCGATAGTAATCCTAGCTTGTTTAGGAGACCGATTTTTACAGCAACTGGTTTGTCAAGCCTGGATTGTTTAAACGGGTATTTGTAAGATTTTGTCACTGTTATGATTTCCAGTTATTTGGGTTTAATCCGAGATAGATGAATCCAGGATTGAGGGCGTTGTATTTGCAATATTACGTGTTGTGAACTATGTCCACCTGGGGAGGGACGATGACTTTGAGGAGGAAGAAGAACGTCGAAACCGAAAAGTTCGGCTTAGACTGAACCCTCTCAATGAGTACGATGACGTCGATTTTGTGCAACGATTCCGTTTTACTAAACGTGCAGTATAAACGTTGACGTTACAGCTTCAAGAAAGCCTCATTCGAAGACGCAACCGGGTATAAACCATTCAGCCCATTGTGCAAATATTGGTGTTTCTGAGCGTTCTGGCAACTGGCGGTTTCCACAGTCTAGTCGGAGATTCAGTTCGCATTCACGTCACATCCGTAAGTAGGATCATACAGATAGTGGCTGAATGCATAGCACGCCAAAGGAGGTACATTCGCTTCCCTACTGGAGCTGCCGCAGCCCGTGTCCAGCAAGATTTTATGGTGCTTGGACATATTCCTGGCGTTGTTGGTGCCATAGATTGACCCACATACCAATTTTAAGTCCTGGTAGTGAAGACGCGGAGCTGTTTATTATTATTATTATTATTATTATTATTATTATTATTATTATTATTATTATTATTATTATCAATTTTAACTAAATATTAAGAATGTATTTCAAACATATTTTTATCGAACTATGAAGTAGAAGCTTTAAAGAATAATGTAATAAGCATACAATGTTTATACTACAAACCATTTCATTATTACATTTATTGAAAGGTACTTAGTTTGCATTTAATGATGTTATTATTGTCATAAAATTTTCTATTTGACAGGTGTACCAACATAATAGCTAGGTAGCTCGGAAGTGCTCACCTCTCGCGGATATTTGACAATAGCGAAATGTCTGCTAAATTCGAACGTGGACAATATGCTGGCATTCTACTGGGAGACAACGGATATCCGTTACGGCATTACCTGTTAACACCGCTTCTACGACCAGCTTCGAGGTTTTATTTTATTTTGTTAATTGTGATTGAAACTCCAAAACCGTGCACTGTCATCTTATTTGTTGTTGTTTCAGTTTTTAGTATCTATTTATTGTGATTTTTGTGTGTAAGTTTAAGCAGTTTCTATTTAGAGCGGAAGAGATATTTAATCGCAACCTATCAACAATACGTGTCTGTATTGAGAATCTCTTTGGCATTTGGAAACGACGATTTCCATGTCTTAGGTACGTTTTGAAGTATTACAGGGTTTACATAATTGCGATTTAAACATAACGTAAATGATTGGCAACAGACGACCAAATAAAGCGCGTACATGCGTAATTTATGCACGGAAATCCACACGATACGCACAGGAAATCAAACAGGATGTACATTTATGCACATAATTCAAATTTGTGCGTAACTTCGAAAATGCAAAAATATCTATAACAGATATCCGACTGTTAAAGGTGTCATCATGTAGAAATTTATTATTTAACATTTTGTTAAATATCTACCGCTGATTACTATTTTAAAATTTTATATTGTGTTCATTGTTTTCGTTTATACAATAAAGCAAACCAATTACTTTTGGACTGAAAGTATATGTACCATAATATCTTGGAGTGAGCATAATTCATGTTTACGCTGTTGCAGTATGTATATTTTCTAAAAATGTTGTATAACAATATAGAATTCAGCTGCGCATCAAAATGCAGACTTCGTTAGTTGTAATAGTCGCGTGTGCTGTGCTACACAACATCGCCAGAGATATGAGCGAACCGTTGCCTGACGATGACGTCATCATAGATGATCTGCCTGATGTGCCCGCTGCACCAGTCAACAGGAATGAGGGCGGAGAGGCATTACGGAATAGTATCATCAACAGGTTGATGTAGGTTAGTAAAAACCTTTTTAATTTTAAATTCATTGAATGGTTTATTCATACAAATGGGTTCCAAATTTTACTTTGTTCTACCTTATCGACATTTTCCACTGCGTCAATTAGCTCTACTTCATTTGCACACGTGCATTTGTGATCTAAACTACGTTTAGCAGCTTTTAATAAATCTTTTTTAACTCAATAATTCAGCATTGCGTTCTTCCTCTTTTTCTAAAATTTGCATTATTGCCTTATATTCTTGTTCCATGTTTTTAAGTTTTACTTTGTAAATTTCCTTAATAACATCGTCTCTCTTTTGCGTTTTAAGGTAACCATGGATCGTTTCGTCGATGTTTCGGCATTCACGTTTGGAGATTTGACTGGTAATCGTTTGACGCTTGGTTGTCTGGGGCCGCGGGTCTTTCCACGGCGATCAAATCGTCGGGACCACCACATGCCCCCGATTCCATCTCAAGTGCATCATCATTTGCCAATACGTCCTCATTGACTGTATTGTTGTTCTGTATATATGTATATAAACTTATTTAACTGAATGCCAAACATACAGAGCAACAAATAATAAGCGTTTACCTTTTCAATGTTTATATATTCTAAAAATTGCTAGTTTCATAATTTTCGTAACAAAATATTCGTCTGACAAATTTGTTCTGGTACTTGGCATATTACATTATAAATTAAAACACGAAATGTGCGTATTTTATTTTTGTATTTAGTTTGAAATACAATTTCGAAATGGAATGGAATATAAACAAAAATGAATACGTATTAATTTTACACAACATGCTCAGCAATAAACTACACGTATAGTACACGTTAGAAGGTATGATTCTTATTGTTGTTTATGCTTTGTGATATATTTTAATTGATGGACAAAAAACATTAATCATCGACATGGAACTTACTTCGTCTCCATGAAAATCAGCATCGTCATCAAAGGGGTTAATCATGCTATCAATTTGGGAGGGTACTACCCCTTTAACCCGCGTGATTACCCCGTTCAGCTCGCTCTCCATCTGCGTTCCTACTATCTGGTTCGGACCGCCTCCCGTTTTCGCCTGCGTTTTTACAAACATGACAATAAAAATTGTATACAGACAAAAAGTATATTGACATATTTCAACAATGCCTTTTTAAGCAAGAATTTGAAACAAAAACCGCTTTGCTCTGGTTACAACTATATAACGTTAAACACAAATTAGTAAATGTAAAAAAATGTAAGTATGGTTGAAGGTATGATTGGATTAAAGATTGTATAAAAATGCAACCGTTTAAATTGATGTACAATGTACATACAGTTTGCAACCAGTTCTATAAATGTAACATTATAATTAAGAGGGTCAAAATGGTATTAGTTCGCTTAATTGAATTTAACGAATCATAATGGCTGGTTTATTTAAAAGTGTATTCGAGGTAAGATGTTGACGACGGACGTCAACTGACATGTTTGTAGCGATTAAAAATTATTTGAATGGATGTGGTAAAGAGTTTCCAAAGTAACATTTTACTTTCAAATTCGTTCAATGGTTTATGCATACAAATGGGTTCCGAATTTTATGTGGATGTGGTAGTTAGTTTCCCAAGTAACATTTCTATGTTATTATATAAAAATAAAGCAAGTGCTTTCAGGAGAAAAAATGTAAAATTCTATGTTGAGCCATAAAAGAAAAACAACGGCGACTGACAACATAAGTTCACCCTTGAGAACTTGTTCTTTAGGTAAGCAAAAAAACGAAAACATTCTACCTTCTCTTTCCGTTCGGTTGCGAATGCCTTCCAATTGCCGCCTTGAGGTTTTTCCAGCAGTTTTTAGCTGTTGTAATGTTCGCCGTGAAACACAGTAACTACAATAAGCTATAAATATAAGCTAGAATTTATAAAGAGAAATACTCAAGAAAAAGAAGCACGTTTATCTGTCAAAAGCATATACTTGGAAGTTGTTTAATCTACTTTAGTTTACGTATTTAAACAATAGGTGACCAACCATTGTATTCAGTAACTGTAATAGTATGTATGAATAGGTGAAAGTTTTATAAAAATGTTTCGGAAAAATACAAATAAGATAATTATAGCTAAGACATGATGTAAAATAAAATATTTACCTTGATTTAAACTCTTTTTCCATTTTCTTCCATGTTTCCTCCTTCAATTTTATCATTTTCGCTTTGCATTGCCTCCTTATTTTCTATTATATATTTTTTTATGATTTTCAACTAATGCAATTAGCGTCTCATGCTCTAGCCCAGAAAAAGTTGTACCTTTAGATATAGGCATTATCACCTACAAAACAAACAGTGTACATCAACGTGTATACATACAGATTGCTTTTCGCTGATTAACACAGGATAGAAAAACCCGTGGATTGACGGTTCGATTTAAACGATCGGAGGATTCAAAATGTTACAGAAACCCGTGCTAATTGCGGACAATCGCGCGATTAAGCTCGGATTCATTAAATCGCGGATTGCCGTAATCTCGGCTTGTTTAAGAACGGTGTACAAACACCGGCCAATAGTTACAATCAAATGTTCTATTATTTACACAGTAAAGTATACAAGCAGTTAACACAGTTCTGTTATCAGATAAATGCAAGTGCTATCGCCGACCTAAATGACGCACATTGAATGTTCTAAAGATTTATGTACAGAGAACATATCATGTTCATGCACAATCGGGTTCATTATCAGTAACATCAGTATCACTATTGATAAAACAACCATATGCATTATCAACTCTTAAGTGAAACCAACAAACGAAAAATAACATAAATAAAAGTAAAAACATGTCCCTCCCGTTACTATTTAGAATTAGTTCGACACATTCTTTAAATGTTCTCATTAATTTAAAACAAACCACCACTTCTTAGGTTTTCTATGTTGTTTTTAGCTTTTATTTTAAATGCTCGTTTCCGGCTCTTCGCTATTGCATTATGTGGCTACTATTAATACACATTGAAGTTTGTATATGTCCTTCAATGTCTGGACATTCATACCCCTGTACTTCAAATATATTTCATTGTCGTTTATATAGAGCAGTTGTACCCTGAACTGAATGACTAGGAGCCCGATGCACGCGAGCAAAGCACAGACTGTCCATGGTCTCCTTGTTGTACAACTTCCTTCAAATAGTGGTGAAGTTTCAATTTTGTGACTCGTTTTCGCTGAAATTGTCTTCTTCAATGAGTGTGTAAAAAGTAGCGCATATCCTTTGTTTTAAGATACGCCAGAGTGTCCGATCCCTCCACGTGGCCGAGCTCTATAGCAATACACATTGGACCTGCGTGTCGCAAACCACATGCTCTTCGGCATTTCTTCGCAACTTCTCACATTTTCCAAGTAAATTCATAGCAACTAGCTTGCTATGGCTGCTTATCTATCATAAAACACCGTAAATATGTCATAAATATATAGTGCATTATTACTTACGTCTAACATTTTTAACATAATCCTGTTGAAAATATAATCAATACCCATATACTATCACACATTCACAAATGACGCGTTTTTCACTATACACAATATATTTGAATTTAATTATAATTCATCAGCACACACGTCTACGTACGTAGCTCAATTTAGGTGTTTACACCGCCAATATCGTCATCATGTTGCTATCATTCCTATTAGTATTCGTGTCATGTTCCCACTAAGTAAACACATTTCTCAAAGCCAACAAAACGACTGCACATTTTATACATCCAACATTTGTGTGCAATAAATGCATAAACAATACCATTTCCAGCGATAGTCTCGAAGAATAAATCTGTAAGACTACCTGGTCGTATACAAATATACCCTTTTTTAAGTCAGATCATTTGGTATTGTCAATTTGATATTTATTTGATCTAAAACGACTACTAATACTGTGGAAAAGGCGAAACCACACAGCCCGCGCTACGGAAACTTGTAACACTTTCATGGCAATTATGCTTTGAAACGCATAATACAAGTTAAACCTGACAGAATGTTCAGAATGTGTCTCCGATGTTTTTCTTCGCAGGGCTTTTTGTCACATTAAACCCGTCGTCGAAGTTTCTTTCATCGTTCTTGACAAAAATAAATGAAAGTTTATATTGTAGATGCGTACTCGAAAATGCTTCCGCGCTTATACATCTATCTCGGTGAAAGTTCGGTGGAAATGTAGTTTATGGGCATACCGAAGTACATCTTAAAGATATGCATGTTTAGATATCTTTCTAACTGCTACTCGTAATAATAAACGTAAGAGAAACGTGATAATTACATAACGTTTGAGAGTTTCTATTTAATTTCATTTGTGCTAAAAGTGCATGTGGTAAAGCTTCCGTTTACATTTAATTGTATTAATTTTGTAGTTATATTGTATATCATACACTTGGTCACCGGTATCAATCTTGTACTAAACAACATAAGGTAATTCTGACTCGCTGTCAGAATCTAACAACCTCACCATATGCTTTAATTCTGCATCTGAATGAACTGTCAGTCCTTGGAGGATATTCAACTGAATATGTTGGCTGTTGCCTGGTTCAACATCAACCCACACAGGTATAACACGTCTTGCATTGTTACCACCTCTTTTATGATTTTCTTTCAATATCGACTCCATTCGAAATCTTCTATGTGCATCCGCATCAAACGAATGTGTAACATATACTAGAATGATTTTGTATGTATCAATTATTGTTTTATCAAGTGTCATTTCTGAGTGCCCAATAGCAACTTCCGTTTCTAAATCTATAAAAATATTATTACTATGCGCTTCGCTGTTCCAGACACCCTCTATCCGTTCTCGTAATTGATGCGCACCATTTCTGTCATTGTGTGCGTGCAAAATGATGATGTCCCTTTCATTGGGCACTGTAAATATTTCAGAAGAAAAGAAGAAATGAATAACAGTTCATAATTTACTGCCAACATGGACAATTTCGTAATTATTTATTCTTATTATTCATATATTAACTTTATAGGAAAATACATATGTTCATTTATTACTATTCATATATTCCCTTTCTAGGAAAAAGGAAAGAGCTTAATAAACGATTTTTAATATTTAAACTGTTTATTAAACAATTCTGCTTATTTGTTTATTGTCTTTTTTATTCATCGTAATATTGTTGCTGTTGTTGTTTTGCGAACATTTTACGTTTACTTACATTTCTCTGATCTGAGTTGTTTTAGCCAAGATACAGGTCTGACAATAAATTGTTTGCTCTCAGCTGGGATGCCTGAAAACGTAATTATTTCGTACATTTTGTATTTTCATCAAGATGCAGGTCTGACAATAAATTGTTTGCTCTCAGCTGGGATGTCTGAAAACGTAATTATTTCGTACATTTTGTATTTTCATCAAAATGTTGGTCACAAACTTTTATAATAAAACCATGAATTTCTTTTCATAAATAATTAAATAAAAATTAAGAGTACTTGTAAAATATATACCACTACAAAAGTACTTCAAATTCTAACCAATATTTAATGACCAAGTTTGCTTTGTATTTTTAATTACCGTCTTAACTTACTTTTCATTGCAAAACAAGATGGTCGATCCTGTAATTTATTTTTTTCTGGAATGGTTTTTGGTACCAACTGGTCTACACGTTTTGCAGGACGGAAATTACTGTCGAAATAATTCCTTATCATTTTGAGTTGTTTATTATCTACTGTGTTGTTACCACTTTTCATACTTGCTAATATAGCACTGGCACTGTTGGCATTATTGTTTGTCTCATGTGCCCCACAATCAGTCTGAGTTTGAGAGTTGTTTGGTTTGCTAACCTTTTGTTCCAATGTATTTGAAGGATAACATCTGTCTCCCGTGTCGTGTAAGGACAAACACTGTTCGACTGTATAATTTAAAGATCCGCTGTGTGTTTCGTTTTCCATAGCCAATTTCACATGCATATTCTTAGAAGACAAATTACTTGCTTCGTTGTATATTTCTTTGTTATATGAAGTCCAATTTCTTGATTCATTGTTGTGTTTTGTGTTACCGGGAGAACAAGTACTTAGATCAATGCGTCGTTCAGTGTTCTTTAGAGAACATTGTCCTGATTGATTCTCGTGATGTGAGCTGTCTGGAGAGTTTCGTCTGTAATCTGGAGACAAATTGCTTTCTTCACGCGCACGCTGTATGCTTTCTGTGTTATCTGTAAAGGAACTACACTCTTCACTGTCTATGTGTTGGCTATCTGGAGAGCAGCTTCTTAACTCGTCGTTACTTTCTGTGAAATCTGGAGAGTGGCAACGGTTTTCACTGCCTGTTTCCGTATTAGCTCGAGGGAATCGTCTAGATTCATTGTTTGTGTAATCTGGAGAGCTGCTTCTTGATTCTCTGTCCATTTCTGTGTTATCTGGAGAGCTGCTTCTTGCTGATTTGTCCATTTCTGTGTTATCTGCAGAGCTGCTTCTTGATTCTCTGTCTCTTTCTGCAATATCTGGACAGTTTGTTCTTAATTCCCTGACTCTGTTTGTGTTATTTGGAGAGCAGCTTCTTGACTTACCGTTGCTCTCTGTGTAATGCGGAGAGCTACGTCCGTAGCTGTCCCTTTTGGGGTTTTCTGAACAGCGATTGCTTCCATCATGATCGAGTTGCCTGCCATGAGAAGAGCAACGGACTGCTTTCGAATCTTCAATTTCAATTTCTGTGTTATCTTTGAGAATAGAATGACCAGGTTCCTTTGGATCCATTCTTGAGTTAGTTTCTTTATTCGTTTTATTATGTTGTTATGTCGTTCACTAGAAATGTTGAATATGACCTTCATCCTTGACTGCCATATCATGCACCTGAATTGTATAAAGCTCATTGTTTTCATTCAGACAGATACATTTTTGTTTGGTTGTTTAATAAAGGGTTATATGTTGTTATTATTTTCAACCCATTTCAACCCATTAAGATTACTCTTTTAATATCGTTAATCTCGTGATGTTGTACTTTTAGTACATTGTTTTAATGAAACTTTTTTCTATTGACAATGCTGTTTGATTAACAATGAGGAAGCTTTAATTTTTGAATAACCTTTTACAAAACAGTTGTTGTGTCTGAGATTTGAGGTGGCCATATACTCACAATGCTCTGAATTGATTGTTGCAGCTGTGAAATAAAGTTGAAACGGAAGAGTCATTGATATATTTATGAAAACAGAATCATATGCGTGTAAATATTCGTGTTGGTATTAAGATAACAAACAATAATTTATATTCCACTTTCGATTTCAATATGGTTTATATTAATCATTAATAGTTCGAAAAAGAAGTTAAACATATCAAATTCTTTTAACACGTACAAAAATTTTTATTTGCAGTTATACATTTTAAATTTTGTAGTTATTCTACTTACTGTAAGAATATGCCTCGGGCTCTTTCCCTCTTTTCTTGTATTTTCCTGAATACCAAGGTGAAGCGTACTTTTTTTTATCGCTATTGTCCTATTTATGATATGAATACCGGGTTCTTATCTAGAGAATTTGGTCATTGTTCGACTACCGTGCAAAGCATTTTTGGTTGCAGTTGTTTATAGTATAGGATGTAGAAAGAATATGAAAATATGATAAATATATGTATTTTGAAATTATATATGTGTAAATAATGTAAAAATGTAATAAATGTGAAACATTAATTTGAAGATTAAAAGGAAATTTACAGGCACAATATTGTTCTTTCTTGATAGTAGACTTATTTAGTTTCAGAGCGGGTCCTTTAATAAGTTGTATTTAAATAGTTAAATACCTGACTAAGCGGTTTTATAAATTTGTTGCGTATAGTCTTTACTTTTAAAAAGGTATATACTAAAAGAGGAAATAACTCGCACTGCTCGTAATATGCATGTGTTTATTTCCCTTATACCGAAAGACAATAATGAACCATTACTGGCAAAGTACGTAAATCCGGACAGTACTTAAATCCGGACACCTGAAAATAAATGTGTTTGTATGATCAAGACCAACACTTTTATTGAAGTGATTGATGCACACGCCTGTCTCAGCAACATATATCAATTTTCAACAGAATCCATAGAGTATTTATACACTTACTATTGTTTTTTATTTTCCTTTCAAATGTAAACATTAGCACGGGGGGGGGGGGTTGAAATCAAAACAGTATCTCCGATAAATAAGGCTTCACAGGAAAATTTTGAAAGCAAACACCAGAAAAAGTAAACAAAGGAAGAAAACAAGAAATCTGACAAACAAAGTGTAGTTAAATGTCTATTTCTATTTATTTTTATTTAAATTAAATATATATTTTAAGTGTCCGGATTTAGGTACTCTCCATCTATATTTCGGTACATGTTACAGGTCTCTTTTAAACGCATCATTCAGTTGCTTTTAGATCGGAGATTTCACTTATATTTTGACCACATCTTCAGATTAAACCCTACTTATTATGTTTCACTTTTTATTTGTGTCGTATGCAGTTATCCAGAGAAATCGTCAAAAAAACAAGCAAAAGTTTCTGGATTTACGTGCTTCGCAAGTATAAAGTTAAAATAGTTATACATTAGAAATGCGTATTGTTCTCAGATTTACATACAAAATATGTCCACGCGGTGTGTCTGGTTGGTTGTATGAGTCAATTATTTATATAAAAAATATGTTAGCTTTTATTAGAAACATGTGAATTAAATACATGTAAATACATTGCATGGAATATAGACAAAAGAGTTTTTATTATAGTTTCAAAATAGATTTTGTGACATAAATACAAAACAAGAGCTGTCAGAGGACAGCGCGCTCGACAATTCGAAGTATTTCAGTTGGTACATGTTTTGGATGGTGGAAGGGGCATACATTTGTTAAAATACACAACTTTTAAGTGAAGCCTTGTATAATTGATAATTTTTGGGCATAAAACTTTTGAATATAAACTTTAACCAGAATATCTATGTGAAAAAGGAGCATGACTCTGTCAAAATACAAAACAGAGTTATGGGTAATGTTGCCCCTGATACTAGAGTTGATGACAAAGGTTAGTTCCAAGTTTCCAGTAAATAACGTATGTAGTTTTGAAGTTACCACATGTTGAATATAATTGTTGGAATATAACATTTCCATTGAATAATTTTTATGTATTTCTGAAGTTACCAAACTTTTGTATATAAACTTTAAACAGAAAATCTTAGTGAAAAGGGTGCATACCTCTGTCAAAATACAAAATAGAGTTATGGGTAATGTTGTCCCCGATACTAGAGTTGATCACAAAGGTTAGTTCCAAGTTCCAAGTGAATAACTTATGTAGTTTTGAAGTTAGAAAACTTTTTAATATAAACATTAACCAGAAAATCTATGTGAAAAAGGGGCATTACTATGTCAAACTACAAAATATAGTTATTGGGAATGTTCACCCCTATACCGGAATTGGTGACAAAAGTATTTCGCAAGTTTCAAGTCAATAACTTCTGTAGTTTTGAAGTTACACGACTTTTGAATAAAAACTTTAACCAAATCCAGACGCGGACGCCGACGCCGACGCCGACGCCGGGGGTAGTAGGAAAGCTCACCTATTCTTCGAATAGTCGAGCTAAAAATCGCGTGCTCTTTGTTGTAGATGAATCATGTTTACCTAAATGATATTAAATCATGCATTATATTTTAATCGGGAACAGATGAACGTATTTTTAAATCGTTAAGCTCGATCAATTCACATGGAGCCAGCTGTCAATCACATGTTTGTTATCTATTATCTTATCAGCCAATTACCGCTCACCTTTCCACCAATTACCATGGACTGTCAGCCATTTTCGCAGACAAGCTACTTGTCTGAATTATTTCATATCAACATTTTACAAACGTGGACATAGTTTGTGCTTTGAATTTGTTTCAAATGCTCAAATAATGTATTTAATAAAAAAAAAAGTATTATTCCTACTTAAATGTTCAAGTGTCATGTGTAATAAATATTGATCAAAGTGTTATGGTTATATAATTTTGTTTCAGACTCCCACACATCAGTAATAACAAGAGCTGTCAGAGGACAGCGCGCTCGACTATTCAAAGTAATTCAGTTTGTAATTTGGTGAAAGCCTTGTGTGTTAAGCATGAGTAGTTTTAAAGTTAGGTTGCCCTGATGTGGGGGAAGTATAAAAGGGTGAGTGCTTGTGTATTTAGTTAATACCGCTCCTGTTTTTGAAGTGTTAACATCTGGTTGGAACAGAACGGTAATTAATTTATATTATTGGGGACACACTAGGGACTTTGAGTGCTCTGGGGCTGGCAATCCTGTTCTTGCGACGTATGGGCCATGTTAACATGATTCCTACACCTCAACAGCCCGGTTCGCTAGTATACCATAATATAAACAGAAGCAAACCTCCGTTCCAAGGTTGAATGTCTGAAGTACTGAACTATTTATAATGTTCGAACACTGACTTTGCCACATGATTGCTAATCAACACATAATTGCTGGGTTAGTTGTATCATACCAAAGCATGGCTTTGGTTCTGTACCTGGTGTACGAGGTTCAAGGTCTGAACAACATGTATATAATTATAAGGTCCGAACACGGACTGACCAACATGATTGCTGCTCGACACATGCTTGCTGGATCAGTGTATAATGTTGCCTTTTGTATTTAGAATAACAACAGTGTTTGGCATCGTACCAGACACGTGACTAGTACAGGGTTTCATACTCAGGGTACGGAGGTCATTTACGTTAAACATCATACACAGTGTATATCGTGGCAGACATGGAGTAGTGCTCAGGGTGATTTTATAATAATAGATAAATCAATGTTCCATACAAATCATTTTAACAATAAGCATTTGCCTAATTAAAAAGCAAGGTAGCTTGAGAAAAATTATATGTGTGTGTGTGTGTGTGTGTGTGTGTGTGTGTGTGTGCGTGCGTGCGTGCGTGCGTGCGTGCGTGTGTGTGTGTGTGTTGCGTATGCGTGTGTGTGTGTGTGTGTGTGTGTGCGCGCGCGCCCGTGTGTGTGTGTTGTATTATAAAATTGTGTGTGTGCAAAACTTACATACCCGAAGCTCGGCGGGCCAAATGTTACAGATTTTCCAAAGTGTTCGTATATGTATTCAGATACAAGTCAGCGTTCCATTTAAGTCAAATGAATTACAACAAGAGCTGTCGGAGGACAGCGCGCTCGACTTTTCTTGTGCTTATCAGAGTTATTTATCGGAAACCGTTTATATATTTTTAGTAACAGTGACCTTGACTTTGACCCCACCCACTTCATGCGCAATTCCAAGCGAGGTCTTGATATAAGGTATCTATGTATAAGTTTCATTAAAATATCTCAATGCATTCCCAAAATATTGAGCAGAAACCGTTTCTCTATTTTAGTAACAGTGACCTTGACCTTGACCTTATATGCAATCCCAAGACAGGTCTTGATATAAGGTATGTATTAAGTTTCATTAAAATATCTCAATGCGTTCTCAAGTTCTCAACTTATTGAGCGTAAACCTTTTTTCTATTTTTAGTAACAGTGACCTTGATCCCACCCACCCCATATGCAAACCCGATGCGAAGTCTCGATCTAAGGTATGTATGAATAAAGTTTCATTAAAATATCTTAATGCGTTCTCAAGTTATTGAGCGGAAACCGTTTTCCTATTTTTAGTTACAGTGACCTTGACCCCACCCACCCCATTGCAATTCCAAGCGAGGTCTCGATATAAGGTATCTATGTATTAAGTTTTATTAAATATCTCAATGCGTTCTCAAGTTATTGAGCGGAAACCTTTCTTTCTATTTATAGTAACAGTGACCGTGACCGTGACCCCATCCACCCAAATGCAATCCCATGTGAGGTCTTGATATAAGGTATCTATGTATTAAGTTCTAATAAAATATCTCATTTTGTTCTCAAGTTATTGAGTGGAAACCGTTTATCTATTTTTAGTAACAGTTACCTTGACCCCACCCACCCCATTGCAATCCTTCATGTGGTCTCGCTATACGGTATCTTTTTTTGCAGGTTCATTAAAATAGCTTAATCCGTTCTCGATTTAGAAGGTTGAAACGAAACGTTTAAAAACTAGCTTACCGAAAAACTTTAACTGTACATATCGCTAATTTGTAAAATTTCTAAGTGTAAAAAGGCCCATAATTTTGACAAATTTCAAACTAAAGTTCATTTTCATGTGGGGAATAAATGTGTTAAGGTTGAATGAAATCCTTCAAGCCATTCCTATGAAACTAGCTTATCGAAAAACTTTAACCTAGCTCGGACGCCAACGCCGACGACGACGCCGGGGCGAGTAGAATAGCTTGCCTTCTATTCGAAAAGTCGAGCTAATAAAACTAACAGCGTTTTATATTAAATATGTTAATCTACTTAGTGTTACTAATTTTAAGAACAATGAAACAAGAGCGTCGAAACAGCTTTTAAAATAACGCAATTGTTGTGACAAAGTCGTAAACTTATTGAATAAATACACTGCGAGTCACCTTATAAAGTATTATTCTATCTTAAACACAATAAATACTTCTTATAATTAATGTTATTCTATATAAGTTAAGTTTTGTTACTTTAAATGTATGAAATTTATTAACTTCAAAATGCAAAGAAGTCACGCTCAAGATGGCAAGTTGCAGACTTGCCAAAAATAGGCTCTTTATATACCAAGAGCTTTCAGTCAACCCAGGGCACGGTCGAAAGAACAAAACACGGTCGAACGAACGCTCACGACCACCAGTTGTATCCGGGTCAACCCAAAATATTGTCAACCGAACGCGCATGGCCACAGATATTAGTCGTTCGACCCAGAAGTTGGTACGATTATTTTACAGTGAACTTTACAATTTTAACGACAAAATGTTTAAAGATAAAAATAATCCATATAAGGCAACCTGCGACTTAAATGAATAGGAAAAACAAAGATTATAATACCAAGAACTGAAAGTACAGTAAAAACACTGAAAGTACAGTAAAAACAATGTATTACGACTATTAATAAGATATTAAAGTGCAGAAATGAGTGGTGACTCGTAATATTACAAAACGGCTTCTAAAAAGAAACACAATTTTTTTTACAAGTTCACTTGACTTATTATCATATGTATGTTCAATATTCGCCTGATAATATCAGGAGCTTGGATACAGGGAAATTTGCAATGGATATACAGAAAACAATGCTGTAATAAAGTAAAAAACGGGCTAAACAAAATGCAGTCGTAAGTTGTATCAGTAGCAATCAACAAATGCAGGAATACAAGGTAAGTTTTAACTACCCACCTAGTATCGAATGTATCAATATTTTGGAAAGTGGATGGGGCGTAAATTGTGGAAAGTAAAGAAGCTACGTTATGGTAATTATGTTATCAATTTATTCAAAGTTTCAAGTGAATACCTTAGGTAGTTTTGTAATTAAAAGACTTTGGAACAAAAACATTTGAAAGCATGGTTCTTTTGAGATTGCATTCTTCATTATGTGAATATTTCGTTTCAAGTTGTGAATTTCTATTATGTGTATTCATTTATTAGATTCAATCGTTGGTTTGACAATGCAGATGTTATGGTTAGTCTCTGCAAGAGAAGACATCGCAGAGCACAGAAGGTCATGTTCACAGGATCTTGTGGGTTTGTTATCTCCATTATCCGCTCCACGTGTATGTTCCCGCTTCATGCGATCTAAAACCAAAGCGTACGATGAAGTCTCTGGAGTACCCCTTTCAGTATTGTATTTATTCATCTGGCTTGCCGAATAAACTCCTTTTGTAGGGTCATCCTCGTCTGCAAAGTTCTTGCCAGAAACAATAACTGCAATACATTAGGTATGACATAAATCGAGCAGTTAAGACTATATAATACATAGTGTTACTAAAAATAGTAACATTTTGACGTCGATTACGGGCCGTTACGCGGCTCCGCTGAGCCGATATAATTATAATTGGCCGCGGCCGATTTTTCGATAATCGAAGAGAATCCGATCGCGCGACGTCAACGACCACGAATGGCGTATTTAGTCAAAATTAAACGGTTATATCCGAAAATGCACATACTGAATATTAACGAAAGTTTGTAGTTAAATTTATTAAATATATATACGATCTATAGCCTATGCATCGATTAGTTTGAGAAAAAGAATCACTGAACAAAATTGAACAGATCGGAAACTTTTACTGTACCTCAAGTTCAATCCATTGCTTCCAACAATAAAAATCCAACAATACTGTAAGCACTTCAATTCCATTGTCTTGTATCCATAAGCCTTAATTTTTAACAATCATGATATTAATTTCATGTGAACCATTCTGACCAGAAACACGATTTACGAAATCGCAATGACTGGTCAGAACGTTTGATTTTATTCGATTCAAAGTCTCAAAATATATTATTCATCCAACTGACACATTCATCATTCAAAATTCGTCCATGCATGATTTATTAAACTAATAGTAATGTATTTTACTAAAAATAAAAGCAAACACGACACAACTGCGAGTCCAGCGAAAGCTGGTTTGTTTCGTCACTGTTTTTCTGTTTATAAATTACGTCATTCGTTAGAATTGCGTCACGTATTGCGTACTTAGTTGAATGTTAAATAAAAGTACGGAAAGTTTGTTTGGTGTTTTTGTTAACATTTTGTGTAATAAAGAAAGTAACATGATTCTTTTCTTGTGACAGGATAATATGTATTATAAACGATAATATACGGCAGAGCTGGGCCGGGCGTCTATAATCGGCCCTAGCCGTATAACGGCCCTCGGGCCAAAGGCCCTCGGCCGTTATATCGGCAGCGGGCCGATTATAGATGCCCGGCACAGCTCTGCCGTATATTATTGTCTAAGTACATTAAAGAGTAACATTATAGAGTAACGGATTGAAAATAAATGTGTGCTACATATAACTGCTACGTTAAATATACATACTTCTATAGTCAAACACTTAAATCGCTTCCACAAGTGTGCAATAAATAAAGAAACGTCATTGTTCTTACCCTGGTGAAGAGCTCTTACTTCCAACTCCTTAAGCCTGATGGCTTGAATATCCTGTTGTTTTCCGCTCAATAATTCAATTTGTTTCTCAAGGGTCTTCAAAATTTGTTTTCTCTGTTTGGTGCTTCTAATTCTAATGCAACGTTTTGTCTTCCGAGTGTTTCTTCATAGGCATCCAGTGTCAAATGACCACCTATTACATCATCTATTCCCAAACCGTCGGTTGTCGACAAGTGGCTCGGTTTCTCGGAGATAAAATCCGCCGTCAACGTGTCTTGGTGTGCAGGCAAACTAGCTTCCGTGCCGTTAGTTTCACCGAGTGAAATTGCTATAAAATTGTGTTTTAATATATAGCTTGAATGCCGTTCCATTCAATTTGTACGTAAATGATCCTCAATTGTTAGCAGATAAAGGTCGGTAAACCTTTTATGAGCATCTTTCATATAGTACACGTTTTGAAAGATTTGTCAATCATGAAAACAACAGGAACTTACCTGGTTTTTTAGTTGGCAACGGCGAAACCTTTTGACAAACAATGTTTGCCTTCCGTGCAGAAATTCCAAGCGGCTGTACTTCGGGACCTTCTAAATAAAATGGTAATGTTTATTTAAATTCAGTCAGTTTGTTTATGTGCAAAATCACAGTTTTCTTGTTTGTTTGTTTTTTATAGTTTAAGTACATGCATATACGGTATGTACAAGTAATTATAGTCAATTACTGGATGACTGTGGTGGCAAATATCAGTAAATAAGTCTACTACAAAATATTTACTGCAAATTACTGGTTATCACTTATCAGACAGTCTGAGCACAAAATCATTCAACCAAAACATTAAATGCATGTCCAGGAAATACACAATAAGATAAGCACGTGATAGTTATTGTTGGTGAGTTATATTCGGGAATATATATAAAGAATAACAGGTTACTGCCTGGTCTTGTGTAATATATCAGGTGAGGCTTAGAATAAAATAACGGCGTTGCTTGCCGAGCCTTTATTTTATTCATGCCGAACCTGATATATTACACAAGACCAGGCAGTAACCTGTTTTTCTATTTATCATACCACGATTTTCTACAAATTGCACCAAACAAGCTGATTTTTTTATATTTAAAAAACTAAGAGCAGCGCTCATTTTTCTGAGCCGGCTTTAACACGTTCATGTATATGTAATTTCTAAAAGTTGACTTTTTGTAATTTTGTAATGATAAATAAGTTGTTTTCACAACGATTACATAGGTTACACACACCCTCGTTCATATAATATTGGAAATGCACACTGAAATGGTTTGCAACGATAATTTTATCAGAGAACACACGTCACCGAATTGTCTGGAGACGCCATTTTGGAGTTGTGTATTGAAATTTACATTTTGATCGTGCCATTATTGACAATAGCGTGGTCATTTTTTAGAAAATATATTTTAGGCTCAACATAAACTGATTCTGTGTTATGAAATGTATTGCATCTGTTTGGAATTTATTAAATAATTGTGTATGGGTGATTTATTGTTCACTTGATGACGTAACAACAAAGTGTGCGTTTATGTAAATATTTAAATAATAACGTTTTTTGTGATGTATGACGATTTTATATAATAAACTATATACGTTCTTGGGATTCATTTTTCCTGAGAATGTTCACTTTAAAGTTGATGCCGAGTAATATGCTGTAGATCCAATCATTTATTGATATAAACGCTACCGTCCTGATATAAAATATATATCAGGCAGCTTTGTATCAGGCCTATTTCAGCATAGTGGTATGACAAAGTAATTGTACTTTTTTGGCATAATATTGCATAATGTTTAAACACTAGCATTAATAGTATTTTCAAAAGGACATGATGAAAATTCATAAGAACAGTTAAATGTAATTGCGCTTGCAGTCAGATTTATTTCAGGCAAATATTCGTAAATGCTATAAAACTAAAACAATTAGACCATGAAATATATGCGGTCATGGCTTAAACCATTAATTAAAGCATACTAAGTTGTTTTGTGAATAGATGGTAACCTATTTGGTCGGTATGAATTTTACCTAACAATGGACCTATCCTCTACAATCTCGCTTTTCTGTGTACCTAACATGGAAATACAGCACCTGTATCGGCTTACATCTATTGACATTGTCTTGAGGTTCACCGTATTAAGATTGTTTAAAGTTGTATACCATAATATAATAGTCCAATGTACGGTATGTTTTATTCCATTTATTTATCTGTAACATTTGTTGCACTGTCCCTGGATGTCACGGAAATGGCAACTTGAACACCTCTTGCAACAGTATTAGGGTTATCTATTAATTTGCCTTCTTCCATGGTTTGTGGTCTGAGATGACGTAAATCTAACCTTGTCTTTGCATCTGTGTCACCACTGGTATTCTGAGACGATTCGTTGTAATCGCTAAATGCCTTGAGGTATGTCTCACTGGTAGAGTTCAATCCACTATCAAACCCACACACAGAATCGATTTCTTTTCTGGTGGTCTCTTCTGCCAGAGAATCATTGACCATAATCGCTGGATCTGAGCCTTTATCTCCGCTTCCTAAATCGTCTGATTTCCCTTCCACATTAACACGCATAGATACTAAATCCTGACCTTCCATATGATTTTCACATTCACCATCAATGTTGCAACTTCTTAAATCTATTTTTTTGTGCATTCAAGTCTTCCTTGCAATCAACCAACATCTTCAGTTCGTCAGTCCTTACATAAGAATAATAATGTTCATGCTTTCCATGATCAACATCTAAGTCTAAATTAACACAAGGACTAACTTTAGATACATTTTTCGAAGCAACCTTATCGCGAGCACGAAATTGCTTCAGGCTCGAGTGATGATCGTCTTCTGAAAAAACGCAACGCATAGATAAAAAAAAGAGAATACCTGGCCTACTTAAAGATGAAACCGATAGAATAATCGGATCTTGCAGAAAATCAAATGCTAAAGATATACTAACAAACGCAAACCTAAACATAAATGATAGAGATTACAAAACAACATACAATCACGTTGTAATCTCTAGAAATAGTAATGTGAATATAAATTTACTAAGCCGTTTTGCTATTAAATTAATTTAATATTAAGCCGCATTTCCATTAACAAAGAAAAAACTTTAAGCTTTAAAACGTAAATCAAAGTGAATATACTACTACTTAAAGAAAAATACACTGAACGTGTCGTCTTTGTAAAATTAAAGAATATTAACTATAAGATCAAGCGTGTCATGTTTGTGTGTGTAAATAACTGCAAAGATATATAAACGTCATGTACACTTACCATTACGAATTGCAGGTATATTAAGCATAGCAAAAGCCTCCACGTGGTTTCCGGTATTGCTCAAAGCTTGAACAAAGTGATTATACCAGTACGTGTGTGAGTTTGGCAGATGTTGCAGCAGCAAATCTGCTGCATCAACTCTGCCGTTCATTTCTTCTTGTTATGGCTCGTATTGCATTCGCATCCAAAATTCCTACCCCTTGCAGATAATCTATCAACTGCAGTGGGTGTACCAACAGTCGAAGGAACGGTGAAAGTGCTTTTATGAAAAATGCCTGATAGTCACCGCTTGACGGATAAGGTCCTTGTAATAACTTGGCCATGTTCCCATATCCTGATAAAACATGTAATTTAAAAAGCAAAGAGCTACACATGCATCTTTCGAATAAAATATAGCAAGTTTCCATCAAAATGACAAACATACATGTTATATAGCATTACAGTTTTAGACATCACAATACAAACGCATTACGTTACTTTACAAAACTATTAGTACCGTTGTGTTGTAGTGCCAGGATAAATCTAGTCCAGTGAGAAAGTTTTCCTGATTCGTGTATCTCGTTTATCGCTATGGATACTGCAGTTCTTGGGTCCCGATTAGATATAGCATCTAGTCGCGAAAAACATTCTAAAATACATAACAACATTTTAATATAATAAATTGGTTTCGGGTAATGAAGGAACAATACACATCCAATTTACATTCAGTTGCTTCCTACTTCCGCTAAACCGTTAGTATCCGAAGCTGATATAATTGAAAGCTGTACATGTGACATTTTGATTGCAGATTGTTGATTGGCTTATGAATAGATATAATTTTTAAAAGTCACTTTTAAAACTGTTACATGACTTCAACATGTAAGTCATACAGACAATGACATGCAAATGAAAATATAGACTTTTGTTTACTGATAACCATTATCGGACGTTTTATGATACATATGAGTATGAGCATCTGTCAGTGTAATGATTTATCATATATAACGCGGTATGTGTCAGCTTGAAAAATATAGTCAATAGATTGAACATAAAAATTCCAGTTCTGTCAACATAGATTTGACAGCTAAAATCTCCACAAGACATGGCTGCAAAATTGTGGCATTTTCTTCGTATTTCTTGAGTAAATGACAGCTGTCTTCACTGCATGTACTGTCATCTTCTGGTACCTTAAAAGGTTAAAATCAATCTTTGCAAAAACTGAGGATGAAATTTAACGATATTAAAATTCGATATAATATTCGTTTCTTGAAACAATGTGACGCGCGTTGATTGGATAAATGAAAAGTGATTATAACCCCACTTTTTGAAAAAGTGGGGGCTATATAGTAATCGCGTGTTGATCCGTCCGTACGTCCGTAGGTTGGTATGTCAGTCTATTATTTCTTTTGCGTTCCATAACTTCGTAATGCCAGGAATTTTTTTTATAACTTCAGATTATTATTCCGCATGACCATACAATGTGTCGCGTACATGACCCATGCGTGTCCGTCAAAGGTCGAGGTCACAGTTCAAAGTCAAAGTTTAGATACATGATTTTGTTCGTTTCCGCTCAATAATTTCTTAATGCCTGGAAGTATTTTAATATTACTTCTGATTATTATTTCCCACGACCAGACGATGCGTCGCGTACATGAATTATACATGTCTGGCAAAGGTCTAGGTCACAATTCAAGGTCAAATATTCGTATCTTGTTTCCGCTCCATAACTTTCAATGCCTGGAAGGATTTTAATATTAATTGATATTATTATTCCTCATGACCAAATAATGTGTGACATACGCGACCCATGCTTGTCTATCAATGGTCAAGGTAACAATTCAAGGTTAAAGGTCAAATATTTTTATTTTGTTTCCACACCACAAATTCTTAATGCCTGGATGGATTTTAATACTACATTGCACTTTACATTATTATACCACAAAACCCAATTATGTATCGCGTACATGACACCTGTTGGTCTGTCAAAGGTCAAGGTCACAGTTCAAAAATGTCAAAAATCAAATATTTGTTAGAAGCATAATATTTTCTGAAATGGAGGGCTTTTCAAATGAATTTGTAGAAATTATGGCCATTGTGAGATTGTATGCTTCACATACGAATTAGGTCTCTAGCTTAAAAGTCAAGGTTCATATAAGAATATATGTTTGTTTCGGGCCATGTATTGTACCTACATAAGGGATTATTTTGTTATTTGGAACATAGTGCCTACCATCATGAAAGGGTGTGACCCAGACAAGACAACAGGTCTGTTAATTAATGGTAAATTTAAAGGTCTATTATAAGAATAGTTTTTGTAGGAAGCAAAGGTCTGTCCAACATGAAATGATTTTGAAATAACTTATCAAGGAGATTATCACTTTGAGAAACACAACACGCAATGGCCAGATCTGTAAGTCAATGTCACTATCCAAGGTGAAAGGTTAAAATACTTGTCCATATATAATGTACTGTTCATTTTTCATTACAAGCCGATTTGTCCTCCTATGCCGGTCATTTTGTCAGTCAAAACATTATCCCGTATCAAAGCGCCACAACTACACACCTCATCATCTGTGTCAAAGTGGTATGTGGGGGTATTCATCACCTTTAGTCAACTTTAGTGATATCTCTAGTTCAATTACTACGCTTAACAACTGAAGGACAAATAAATCATTTACAACACACAACAAACACAATATATCAATTGAGATTTTTGACAAGGTAAAGCATTTGTAAGTTTGAAACAATTACATGAGATTCAATAAGGAAGACTAGTGCTAGAATCTGCGGAAAAGTGGAGTGCACATCACTGGATGTCGTGTTACTGACTTTATGTCAGACATTTGCAATGAACATGTTTGCTCAACAGTTTATGGACTGCCAAAATTCCGTGCTCCGTATGTCGGCACTTACTGCTAAACTGACGTCAGAAGGTTCATCACTGACGTCAGAAGGTTTGGCAAGATCTCCCAAAACATCTCGCTCACCTTCAACTCTCCGAACTTCTGTATCTAGATTCATGGTGTTTTGCTTCGTAAAGAAAAAGGATAAGGACACATTTCATTTGTGTCCATTGTGTTTATATATATATATATATATATATATATATATATATATATATATGTCGAGAGAAAGCCATTTTGTTAACTACTATTGTAACTAAAACAATATTGGCCATTCTGCAATCAGGAATCTGACTCCAACAGAAGCAGGAAATACATTTCGACTTCTGCTTAGAAATCATAGATGGATAGTTACATTAAAAAAGTAATAATTATTATAACCAGATAACTGGCCAAAAAACACTTGCTGCTGCGAATTGATGTTACTTCGTGGCATTTACAAACACCGGACTATTTGTGGAACGAATTTTGTTTGTAAATGTGTATGGCAAATCATGTTTGAAATATTGGTACAATTTGACATAAATGTTGCAGTATATATCTAAAAGGTACTGAAAACACTAATCAGGTCCTTCCGATGCAGCAGTAATAGTTGGATCAAAACAGTTAGGAAGAAGGCAGCACACATCCCAAATTTGGTTTGCAACACCAACAGTTTTTATTGGAAGCTTCTGTTGAAAATATCAAAATTCGCTCTTTCGTCGTGTATGCGGTGTTTCGCAATGATATGTGTATCTTGAACATAAGCGGCAGAAAATAGCTTTTGTTTTCCAAAAGATGGCGGAATTCCGGCGAAATCCCAATTTAGACTGTTATGTTACCTTCCGTTGTTTTAAAGCACTTGTATATTGATGCATTGTCTTCATAACCAGACCCCTTACAATACAGCAATGAAACATCATAACTACCCTGTTATCATAACTACAGACTGGACTTGTGTATTTCAACTGTAAATAAACCCACTGAGAGAGTTGCCTTGGGCAGCGTGTTTACCAAGATAAGATCACGTGACTTTCTCTGTTGATATGGTCTATGCAATGAATAAAAAATGTATGAACAAACAAACATATTTTAAAAGGATATAACCATGCGCATTATTTTAGCCTATTAGCCGATAAGCGAAAAGCGGGACGCACACACGCTCTCAGTATAGGCTCAGTACTATTATACTATACTATTATACTTCTATAGGTATCGACTAATAAACAGGAAGACCATCCAACATAAATATCAGCCCTGGGAATAATTGCGATCACAACAATTTTGTGATGTATTTAATTTGCATGTATGGTACCGCCAACACCACATTTCCCATTCTAATTTCACAAACGAGATGACGTACGTTACCAATTTCCAGTCCAAGTAACTAATTATAAGTCATATATATTACAAACACAACTTTACGTACTTTTCTTGTATATAAACAAACACAAGGTGGTTTAAAGAAACGCGTATTTTGTAAATAGAAATATGTTCAAAATGTCCTATCAATTTTGTTAACATATGTGCGATAAGACGCATTATTAATTCGTTGTCTCTGATGTACAAGTAGCTATAGTATTTAAATTTGCGTCTTTTTACTTCTACTTATGTTCGCGTAAAAGTGAAATTAGTATGAATATTTCAATGTCTTAGATTTTTATAAGATTAAGGATTTTATTTATCTACGATATATTTTAATATATTATTGCTAAATCTAAGTGACATTATTTATACTAAATTGTGTACGAATGTTATTTTAAGAGTAACGGGGGTGTTTGACCATCTAAAAACAATGGAATATAAATATTGCCAACAATCATTTGACTTGGCCTTTGCTTGGCTGATGTAAATAGCGATGAAATGGGATCAGTTTGGGAATACATTGTGTCACATTGTTGATACTGGTAACCGTTCTAGTTGCATACATTCTGGTTGGTGCTGTCGTTTTCATGGAATTGGAAAATGACAATGAAAATAGTTTGAACGGTGGACGTGTAAATGTCGTGGACACATTTCTTTGTATGTCTTTAATATAAATATTTGGTGTTTAGTACATTTAACAGAAAATGTTTCAGACACTTTCTTTAAACGGAAAGTAATTGGGCAAATTAATTTAAATTTTTGAATTTTTATAATGTATACATAACTTGCTCTTGACAAAATCCATCGATATAAATTCTAATTGCAGAATGGCCAATATTGTTTTAGTTACAATAGTAGTTAACAAAATGGCTTTCTCTCGACAGTAAAATAAGACTTGTAAAATGTGTTTTATTGAAACGTAATGTAGTTTGTCTTTTTCAACAGGCTACGCGTTTTTAAAAAAATGATGCGTATCAATGTTGGTCTCTATTTACTTAAAATATCTGTATTTAACACTGATATGACAGATATTATTGTTGACATTAAGTCGTCCGTCACAAATATTCACATCGTCAACCTCATTAATATTGTTTTCGGCCGGTTTAAGTACGCGCGGAGCAAATTGTACATGTATATGTATATTTCAATACAGAAATTTTTAAATACATACCCGTTTTGATTTATCACAGCAAAGTTTAAGTAAGTGTAGATATTAGCAATATGAATATCTGTTTAAGCCGGGCGAATTCGATTGTAATGTGTAGATGGAATTTTCGTAAAACATTCATAATTAGAGTACATAAAAAGTTCCCATCAAGAGGGTGAGCATGAAACGAACATTGAGTGCATATGTTCTTGTCATTTATGCTAGATGATAAGTTTATATGCGGAACATCACGTGTTTATGGCTTCGACTGTTTCATTCGTTGCATTTCTTTAGTATTGACGAATGTTGTTAACGATTTATGTAATGTCCCTCTGCGGACCAATAGTCCGTAGAGTTTTCATTACCACGTATCAATATTTTCAGAGTATGCTATTTCAGAAAGGCACCAATGTATCTCACGTGATGAGTAGTTTGAATTCACTCGCGCTGTTGCCTAGTTACAAGGTGCGAATGTTAGAGCACAGCAAAGCTTCACCAAGGCAATGCACTGGGACTTTGTATCGTCCGTCTTCTTTTGTGTGACAGTGATAACAGTGACAGTGACATTGGTAAGACGTTTCTAAGCATCTAACATAGATGACATAATTTAAATTCAGTTTTTTTATTGTCATTCATGAAGCTGGCAAAGCATGGAACTATTCAGTGGCATGAATTTAAGTAAAATACATTGATTTTAATCATGACGCGTGCGGACATGTGAACATGTTTAAGTGAAAGTGCATTTTTATCAATTCATGACGCGAAGAGATACATGAAATATATTGTCAATGGAGCCATTTATGTGCACGCATAAATAATGTTATTTCCATTATTATTTAAAAACAAATTGTAGCTAAAAGATCGCTTCTTTGACACCAGCTTCCCAAGTAGTATTACAATTACAAAAAGGCAATTACATTACGCGTCTTTATTGTTTATCAATGTCCTCGTATTTACCATATGATTCATTGTTTTGTTGTTCTGTTCACACAGGCTACGGCAACATAGCGCCCTCTACCACAAGTGTCCAGATATTCTGCATAGTTTATGCTATTCTTGGCATCCCATTGGTGGCAACGATGCTGGTGGCAATCGGTGAAAAATTAGCAAATCCTTACATAACACTGATCCACAAACTTTTCTCTCCAAGATGTCAACGAACTGAAAGAATAATGAAAGTAGTGCTCTCTTTTCTTGTTGGACTTATATTGTTTGTTGTTGCACCGGCCCTAGTGTTTCTTGAAATCGAAGGATGGAACTTTGCGGGGCTACATATTACAGCGTTGGTACGTTAACGACGGTAGGATTCGGGGACTTGGTGCCAGGTATTGCTTCGTGTTGTCATGGTAGCAGATTTTGCGTTTATAAACCAAGTACTTAAGACTCAAGCATGTACATACGTAACGTATTTGGGCAGACTGATTTTATAAACACTGTTAAAAATATACATTTGTACATATTTTGCTGAAATTTTCATCATTTATTTGGTAAAAATAACTTGATACATGACAATATTTCGTGTGCTTCATTCTCACATAAAATGTATACTCATTTGAAATACGTGATGAGCTTATCTGAAAATACATTTTCTATAACTTGTATAATAGTTTGTGATGATACGTAAGTTCCATAAAAAAAATATTAACACTACTTGTTCAAATTTCAGGTGAAAGCAAAGAGATACCCGAAACGTCAAGAATTGCGTACAAGCTTAGCATATCCGTGTGGATCTTCGTAGGGTTGTCGTGGTTGTCCACGAAATTAAACGTTCTCTGCAAATTTGATCAGACTCGGGCTAACCGTATAGACCACGATGTGGACAGCCATATTTATCATCATCAATATGATATCAACGAAGTTAGATAGTACATATACAGATAGATATAGGAATATAATTCATAATCAAAGAACAATGAAAACAGGGCATAGGCAAAAGGGACAGTTGTATGTATCTCCATCATCTCTTATGTATCTTCATCATAATGATATCCACGAAGTAAGTACCAGCATCTTATTGGCAAATAATTTATACACAAAGAAACATTGGTAACAAGGCAATACAACTAAAGTGATCTTCCCACAGGTAGCTATATAAAGCGTAGCGTATTTAAGAATGTGATTTTAATCATAACAGTCATAAGCAAATGAACAGTCATAGGTATCCTCGTCATAATAATATCAACCAATCCCGATAGCATTTCGCACTCAAAGAAACGTTGGCAACGATGAACAAGCAATCTGACAGTGAAAATTAATCAACATTACACTGATATCAAACAAGCCAGATACACCATTAGCACATGATATGTCGCAAGACAAAATATTGTGTGTCTGTTGTCTTTCGACTATTAACACGTTGGTTTTATAAATGTTTCATGGTTGAAAAGAAATGATTGAGGTTGATGGAATTATGAATACAAAAATGAAAATACAAAAAAAAAACGTTGACGCATCAGGTACATTAGCGTTTTATATACCAGTATGTTTTAGTTCTTACAGTATTGCATGGTATAACTAAATGTTTTCATTTTGGACTGTTGACCTACTTTTCTTCAACGCGTTCGACTTAATTATTAAGCATGGAAAAGTTGGCTTCATCAAAACAATGGTGTTTTGGTCGAATGCATGTCTTGGTTAACCAAGTGCAGTAAATCAGTTGTCGAATCTTCGCGGTTTGCATGGATCAAAATGTAAAAAAGCTATAACAAGATTCCGTATAATTGGTGTATATCTGATTTAATATGTCGCCCAACCCCTGCTGAGTGGCAATTATTGTTTTATGGTCAAATAATCTGTCAGTGGCCAATTTTGTAAGAGAGGATTCTGATTTCAGAGTGTAGACGTTATCTAGGAAAATCTTGATCTTACTTTAATTGCAAGAAATCAGTTTCGTCATGCGCGTGACTATATAGCATGACATACTTCATGCGCTTAAACATAACATGACATACAATTGTTAAATTATTTTTAAATGCACAATGAAAATGAATGAAATTGAAGTTTGTATATAAATAAAAATTCATTTAGCATTGGTTTATTGAAAAAAAAAACACTCATTAATTTTAAAAATAATTTAAATAATGCAATAATAAAATATAAAGACAATTCAAAAAGTTATTCTACTTTCTATGTTTTTTTTTTACATTCTGCATGTACAATTAATTTAGTTATTATTACAAATTGTTTACTAATGTATATCTTTCACCTGTGTAAAATACTAGTACGTATTGGTTATTTATTTTGAAATAGTCAAATCTTCTACAAAATCCAATCACAAATGGAATTCCCAGTTGTTTGGCCACAACTCGTTACGATGTTGATTATAATCCTCAAAAATGCATTCCATTTGATTACAATGCGTATAATCAAAACTAGAACTAGTCAAGATGTGACTGCATATATTCCAATCAAACTGCTATAGAACTAATTATGGGGTAATTCATGGCTTTTCAGCTTTCGTGTTTTATTCAATCATTTCAATGCGGATAGTCTTCTTGCATTATGAGGACATCATGGCCATGCCGAGTGCTGTTTTGATGATGTAAGTTCCTGGGTTATTGGCTACATTTGTGGCGTCATAGCTTTTTTAGGAACAACTCGGATGTGTTCCTGGTTTGTAACTTTACGTTCGTCTTCCAAACGTGACGTACGTTTATATACAGTGACGCGACGTTAATTGGCCTAACTATATTCAGGGATTATTTAATTAAAAATTCGACTTAGAAAACAAATATATGCTTAATATTTAACATACATTACAAGCGACAATGCTAACATTCTGTTAAATGCTTTTACTATGTTGGTGTTTGGTCACCCATATCAACATAAAAAACAGTATATAGTCGGAGGATGTCACCAACTATTGAAAGAAGTTCAAAAGGAACACGTTCATAGTTCGGCCATGTATTCTCTTAAGCAGAAGTATGGATTTTCCATTATGGGTTCAGTATTTTTATACACAAAATAATTGAACATACAATCCAATCCATTTAAGGATACATGTAATGCTCATGCGTAAAGCCAAATGATGCAATCCATAGCCGACACGAACTTGGAGGTGAACAAACGAATGACATCACGCGAATATTTGGCAACTTACAAACTTTGCTGACGGTAATCGTTATCGCTCTTATCAATCATAGTTTTCTTGTCTCAAAATTAATACGATATGCCTTAGACTTTACAATGTAGAAACCAAAAACAATTTGAATTATTTAATGAACGATTTATTTCATAAAAAAAGATAAATAAATTTAGAAGAATATTGTGTGGCGCCTTGGATAGAAACTGTGGCATTTTAGTATATGTGTTCACGTATGTTATCCACTGCTCCCCGGATGACTTACGTGTATGTTAACAACATGACATTGAAAATTCGGGAAAAAAGATAAAGCAAGTATTGTTTGATTCATTATAAGACGAACACGATGGTGTCTGTGCTAAGTTGTCAGTGGTTTTGATTTTGGTGCAAAGCACAGACTGTGACCATGCTACAGAGTCCAAATACAAAGGTGTTATTGCAAATGAAAACTATAAATGCCCAGACGTGACCATGCTACAGGCCCCAAATTCAAACGTGTTATTGCAAGTGAAAACTTTAAGTCTAGACGTGACCATGCTACAGGGCCCAATTCATATGTGTTATTGCAAGTGAAAACTATAAATGCCCAGACGAGTCCATGCTACAGGCCCCAAATGCATATGTGTTATTGCAAGTGAAAACTTTAAATGCCCAGGCGTGACCATGCTACAGGGTCCAAATACAAAAGTGTTATTGCAAGTAAAACCTTTATATGCCCAGGCGTGACCATGCTACAGGGTCCAAATACAAAGGTGTTATTGCAAGTGAAAACTATCAATGCCCAGACGTGACCATGCTACAGGGCCCAAATACAAAGGTTTAATTGCAAGTGAAAACTTAAAATGCCCAGGCGTAATCGTGCTGCAGGGCCTAAATGCAAACATATGAGAAAATCTGTAGCTTGACTTATTTGTTTCAGATTTATTTGTTGAAGGCCTCCTTATGCTTACATCAACATTCATTTTAATGCTGGAAAGTATCATAATCCAAGACTTTAAAAGGGTTGTAGCTCCAAATGGGTGTTATAGTGAAGGCATTTTGATTAATGATGACTTTGTTTGCCCATCATTGTCTTCGTCACTGGGCAATGTTCTGTTCTGGGCACTGAGTATGTTCTTTAAATGCAGTGTTGAAAAGAACCTGGACCTCAGCCCGAGCCATCAACTTATTGGTATACAAGTCTGGATGTAGTGACGAGTCATCCAAATTACTGTACTCATCAACTACATTAGTGGCATTGGGACGGGGACGTAACGTTGACACAGTCGTGTCCGTACCATCGGTATCTTTGAAGGTTAGTACATTGTTATTGTCATTTATTCTACTCTCAAATGACTTCTTTTCCAATCTCACATATTCTTATCAACAACAGTGGGGAAAGAAAGAGTTCTACCCTTGTTGGGACTCCCAAGCCCCTTTTTGAACCAACTTTTTCGCAAGTGAGCTCGACGCTTTGAAGCCGGCATAGCGACTAGACTTATCACAATTTAAGAAAAATTAAACTATTGTATATGTACACTAATTATATATAACTTACACTAGTAATCACAATAATGAGTTAACATGCACAGAAAACCTTTTTATTTCCACAGATTACACAGCACTGAGTACTGGATACAGACTGAAGGTTGCTGGAGACTGGCCTAGAAGGAATTCACACCTCACCCACAGGTTCAGGTGTGACAAAAGACTGTTAGTTAGTACCTAGCATTGACATGTTTTTGTTTATTTTGTGTGTGTGTGTCAGGAGGTACAGTCTGTTGATTGTTATGCAAACAAACCCTTTTCTGGGGTCAAATGGCATCTGACATGCTGCTTTTATATGGATTTTACCAAAACAAATGCAGAAAATTATTATTTTTTAGCTCAAAACAGCTTAAAAACCTGGTCTATAACATTTAGAATGCCAGTGAAGATTGTTTTCACTTCTGATATTATATTTTACATCTGCTATGTCTATTACAACTCAAAGTTATGCTTAATTCTGAGTTAAAATAATGTTTTCCAAGATGTACCTAAGTACATGTTTTCTGTCTAAAATACTGTCTCGAAATGCCTTTATATGTGGTATTTTCAATTATATATTTTTCCAATAAATCCTTATACCAGTGTGATAGGACTTCATGTTCTTTCTCGAAATAGATCAGACTTATGAAAAATGTGGTTTTTATTCAAATTTGAAAGGGTTGGGTTCTCATAAAAGTCAAATTACACCAAAACGGAAGTCTAATCCTCACGGTTACATGCTGTCAGTTAGATAATAAACACATATGGTTCAGTGTATAATGCATATGATTTTAAAAATACAGTTTAAATGATATGTTTTGGTATCAATTCAAATGTATATATGTAAGAAATAAGAAAAAATACAGTTTTAGGCACTACTTTATAAAAATTGGTTCCCAGCTTCATAACTTTTGGCCCATGTATTCATGCACAAAATGGCAGCCTCCAAGCTCATCAAAACCGGTGTGTTTATTCTAAGGTAAATATTTTGAGTTACAACTCATAGAATTTGTTGACATGCTGTTTTTTCAAAAGGTTATGGTCTTATCGTTCCAACGATGTATGGTGATATATTAGAAAGTTGCTTGGTCATGGTGAAAATTGAGATCAAACATTGTATATTTTATATGTAACAATGAAGGAATTTATTTGCGCATGTGTAACCTTTAAGAACTTCCGGTAAGATTTGTCGTCTGCAATTTGTTTTTAAATGGATGCTTACAAACGCACTGTAATGGAGAGAATTACTGCCAGATGCCATCTTGACCCCATTAAAGGCTGTATTTTATGGGATGGTTGCTCTAGTGGACATGAGGGGGGTAGATATGGGAAAGTTAAAGCAAAATGTCCACCAGAGTCACCATCCAAGACCCATTATGTTCACCGTGTTGTTTTTCAGTTTCATTTTGACATTAATTTGCACGAGTCTCAACAATTATCTCATTTATGTCATAATACTTTGTGCTGCAATCCTTATCATTTTAGTTTTAGAAGCTGTATCTGTTAATAATGCCCGCAAAGTTTGTGTCCGCACTGGCCGATGCATCGGCCATGATGACCATCCAAAATGCGTACTTTGAATCATACCAATTTTCCTAATTTGCAAAGTTAACAGATTCTATTCAGTTCACATTTTAGTTTGTAATTGTACTAAAATCAGGCATTCAGCTGAAAAAAATGCATGAAACGCAGCAAATGAAGGCAAAACTATACATATATACACAAGCACAAGGCTCGTGCTCTGTCCAGTTTTTCTAAGCCTCGCTAAATAAACTTATCTTTATTCAACGCTAACCTAGTATTCTCTATTTATACATAACTGTGGTCTCTTAAATGTCTAGAACTTCTCACGACTGATGCCATGTCAGTGAGACCCTTACTATAATGCAAACTTTCATGTAATTTATACCGTCTCTGGCGTGTCGCGTACCTAGTAGTTTTGCGTTTTTCAATTACCTCTTTATTCGGCCTTTGGGTTCTTTGATCGGTCTTCCGTATTTGACGTATGACCGTGGAACCTTTTGTAAGGGTGGCCCCTAGAGACTTGGTTTTGATCAACACAGACACTGCATACCCATTGTTTAGTTTATGAACCTGGCCGTGAATCCTTCCGGCAAAGTTCCAACGGTTAGTTATCATTTTTGGGTTAACTGTCTGGTAAGATCGATTCACGGCTTCGCACTTTTGCGTAGTGGTCAAAAATTTGGTTTGATCAAGGTCTGAGGGAGACAGCATAATGGCCATGCATTTTAAAAGTAATGCCTTATCACCCTCTGTCATTCTTAGTTTAGCATTCATTCGCATGAAGTTTTTAGCCTGTCGGTAGTTACCACAACAAACTAAACTAGATGCTTTGCAGGGCTCTCCGCAATACCTACCAAAGCAAGAAACAATTGCATCGGCTACCTTGGGCATACAGTGTTTTATTTTGTTTAGGTCACCTTTGTAAACCTTGTGGGCTGTCTTTAACGCTGCCATGCACCGTTGTTTTATCGAAAGAGCAAAGCGATTCTTAATGTTTGTGTTTGAAGACCCTTTGAACATATTTGAACTAAAGTTGGCTTTGTGAACAGCACGCTTCAATGAATTTCCTAAGTGCCTTATGTCTTTAAAGTGTTCAACTTTATGTTTATTCCCTTTGCTCACACCTGCATGACTCCTAGAGTCACCATCACCAGTATAACCCGCTATCTTAACATCATTTTATATGTTGCGGGACACTATTTCAGACCATTTACCTTCGTTACCGATTGGATCTGATTCGGATACATTTGCGGAGCAATGACCCCTATGGTTTGGGCAAACAACATTGTTCCCCTTATTTCGCAAGCGAGCTCCAATCATGCAAAGTTTATTGGCAATATGTACCCCTACTATTTTCTTGTCTTTAGTGTTATTTTCAAAAACGTGGTTGTCGCGATAGACCCTGCCTGAAATGGGGTCGAGTTGGAATTAAACATGGGGTTATTGTAGCACGAGTCGCCCTCTACATTTACAGTTTTGGCATTTTTTTTACCTATCAGGGCATTTTCCTTCACAAGGGACACTCTTTGCTCATGCATGTCCTTTACATTGACACTTTCTACCTTTTCATTAACTTTATTACTTAATCTTTGCATGGAGGACTGGGTGGGGGCTATTATATTAGCGTTGTTAAGAATTCTGCGCACACCGGTATTGCTGATTGGTGTTGTGCACAGACCAAGCTGAAGGCCTATGTGTACTTTTGCGGCACGCCTACCACGACCTTTTTACAATCAACCTCCTCGTAAAGATTGCGATACTTGCTAATGTACGAACACTTTGTACATTTTAGCCGCTCACGCCAACCTAGACCCCACCTAATGGAGTTAGCGGCATCAAAATTTAAATCGCCATCACAGTTTGGTTTAATTTGAGTATGTTCTTTAAATGCAGTGTTGAAAAGAACCTGGACCTCAGCCTGAGCCATCAACTTATTGGTATACAAGTCTGGATGTAGTGACGAGTCATCAAAACTACTGTACTCATCAACTACATTAGTGGCATTGGGACGGGGACGTCACGTTGACACAGTCGTGTCCGTACCATCGGTATCTTTGAAGGTTAGTACATTGTTATTGTCATGTATTCTACTCTCAAATGACTTCTTTTCCAATATCACATACTTCTTATCAACAACAGTGGGGAAAGAAAGAGTTCTACCCTTGTTGGGACTCCCAAACCCCTTTTTGAACCAACTTTTTCGCAAGTGAGCTCGACGCTTTGAAGCCGGCATAGCGACTAGACTTATCACAATTTAAAAAAAAGTAAACTATTGTATATGTACACTAATTATATATAACTTACACTAGTAATCACAATAATTAGTTAACATGCACAGAAAACCTTTTTATTTCCACAGATTACACAGCCCTGAGTACTGGATACAGACTGAAGGTTGCTGGAGACTGGTCTAGAAGGAATTCACACCTCACGCACAGGTTCAGGTGTGACAAAAGACTGTTAGTTAGTACCTAGCATTGACATGTTTTTGTTTATTGTGTGTCAGGAGGTACAGTCTGTTGATTGTTATGTAAACAAACCCTTTTCTGGGGTCAAATGGCATCTGACATGCTGCTTTTATATGGATTTTACCCAAAAAAATGCAGAAAATTAATTTTATTTTTTAGCTCAAAATAGCTTAAAAACCTGGTCTATAACATTTAGAATGCCAATGAAGATTGTTTTCACTTCTGATATAATATTTTACATCTGCTATGTCTATTACAACTCAAAGTTATGCTTAATTCTGAGTTAAAATAATGTTTTCCAAGATGTACCTAAGTACATGTTTTCTGTCTAAAATACTGTCTCGAAATGCCTTTATATGTGGCATTTTCAATTATATTTTTTTCCTATAAATCCTTATACCAGTGTGATGGGACTTCTATTTATGGGATAAGAAGCACGTTTATCTTTGAAGGTTTGTTGTGGACGTTTACAGAGACATGTTTGAGATAAGTAACAAACCAAGACAAAGCACGAGTGTAGGTGCTCACATCATGTGTGTATTTTTCTTTTAAGTGATTCTTCTTGCTACGGCGATGGCCATTTTCGGACAGTCTGGTAATAAGTTATGTTTGTTATGTAGTTTATCTATTTTATAATAATACTTAATTTCATCAGATAATTTCGATAATCCACCATCCCACGTGAGAAATAACACACTCAGTTAAATGTAAAGCAATCACTGACAGCGTGAAAGATACATACATTTTCAACCAATTTTCCTAGTACTCTTGCACAGATCGGGCCATCAAGTATTGTCTTTTTTCCGTAAACAAATATAAAAATATGCACGTTTTAATCAAACTTTCACAGTTGGTATATAACTGTAAGATCATGAAATTTTATTTACCCACGACTGAAGTGGTTGTATCATTTCAGAGGCAGAGAAAGGCCGTGTCCGGAAAGCGTTGGTTAGGCAGACGTAAGGCTTGACATGAGTGTTTTGTATAATGTCATTAGTTATGCAAATACACTATTGAAAATACGGTATTAGTTATGCAAATACACTATTGAAAATACGGTATGTCACGTTTTGCTAAAGAATGTGTCAGTTTTATATTTTGAACAACACACCGACGATATTATAAATATTTTTGAGCCAATATAATTATCGCGTATCCATGAAATTGAAGAGCAAACTAGTTTTTCACAAACACTATGAACATAGTTTTATTTAAGTAGTTAACATGACACAACCATGAACTATAAATAAAGAATAAAGGTTAATAGATCTCTGGACACAATAAACACATATTTCTGACTGGACAAAAATTTATAAATGTGTTAATATATCTGGACTGAACCAAGCGTCACCATAGAGCAACAAATTCGTATAGAGATAAAACTTCAAAAATATAACATTGAGCAAAATCATTATATGGACATACTTGACAATACGAGTATCAGGCATGTACATGTAAGTATAATAATTAATGACAAACTGCATCAGCAAATGACAACGCTTATGGCCCCAGTCCTATAAGGCAAGTGACATATTTGCCTATCGTAATCAGTAACTGCCTACGAAATAAGTCAAATTACAATTCTTAATAACATAAATATCCTACAAGCACTAACTTCGATTGATTCGATGTGGGCTGAGTAGTTCCTTCATTAAAATGTCCGGTTAACATGACACAAATAATAAAACACCTAGTCGCGGACAAAACAGTTCGGGCTAAATGATGAGCATTTATGTGATCTAAACCTTGTTAAATTTCCTCAATGGCATCACTTGGCGGCACATATTCTGAGTAAATGGCCGAATCTTTATAGATGAGATCGTCTTGCGCCTTTGAAACCGCATCGACCTGTGGGTTTCCTTGAATTGGACCTCCGGTGTCGCTTATGTGCGTCTTTTCCAATGAGGTCTGATAGGCAACCAGTTCATACCTTAGGTTGTCCGGAGAACCTGGTTTATGTTGTGTCATACATTTATTTTTCAACTGGGTTGCTGAATACACTCCTTTGGTTAGATCATTCTCTTCTTCAAAGCAACTCTCTTCGGAAACCATAGCTAAAGAAAATAAATTATATTTTAACTATAAACATCAAATAATGTTTTCCTTTCAGTATCATTCTTATTCAACGTACTACTTATTCGGCAGAAATATTTTATGACATAGTACTTTAAATGCTCTGCGTTAACAGAGGTTTCTCTATTCAGTTTCGTTTGAGTACTTCTATATTGCAATGTGCTAGTTTATGATTAAACGAAACGGATATAACTGCCTTACCCATACGATGTGCATGTGCTTCCAATTCTTTCATCCTAATGACTTCAATGTCTCTCCTCTTGCTTCGCAATAAATCGACATGTTCATCTAAGGCCTTGACAATGTCTTGTCTCTTTGGTGTCTCAATTTGCAATTCTTTGTTTTTGAGTTTTATTTTCTCTAAATATTCATCAATGGTTCCATGTCCTTTCATTACATCAATAATACGACAATCTTCGGCCAACGATGCATGGACTGAACTACCCAGCAACGCCTCTGTCATCGTCTCTTTGTGCTCATAAAACACAACTTGAGTATATTGAATTTTCTTTCTGTCGTTGCGTTCCCGGGATGATGAACCTTGTAGTTGTGTGTACAAACTCGATATGTTAAAATTACAATTGTACAGTGCATGTCATAAAATGCAGAATGAAACGGTCACATTTTTGGTTTAATAATGTAGTAATAAGTCAAGATCATTAATTTAAATCGTAATAAAGTCAATAGTATTCGGGTAATTTAACGATATTGCAATTATGTATTAGCACGTGTATAAAGTGTGCGTGGACTACCCGGGACTCCAGAATGATCAAAATCAAGCTTTTGTGCACGTGTATACTGACTGTATGTAGCTTGGTATTAAATGTTGTATTGGTCGTTAATTTATAATTAATCAACACTTAAGTTTCTCACAACACTATGTAGCACCCGCAGAATACAGTTAACACGCGTACTCCATAATCTTCATGCACGGGCAAAGCTGAATTCGGAAACCTCTATGTAATCAGCGAGAAATGCACTCCAAGTAAACGTCAGTCCGAGACATTTTAATAATAAAATTAAAGCCGACATTTCAACGTTTTAATGTCTTGTATTTAATATTATTTGTTTCTAAGAAGATTTATCAACTTAACGTTTTGTGTACTGTAAGACTGGTGATTCTTTTCGTCCACCCATACAACACGTTTGCAAAACAATCCGTGACAATTTGTAAAAAAGATGGCCTTATTGCCCCCGAACACACATCACATACATTTTGAAAACGTTTCTCGCTTACTAAACAACTTCCGAAATGCCAATTGTGTACGAGTATTTATGCAGAACATGAGAATTATGTTGCCTGGTGGTGTTCAAAGCGCCAGAAGTCTGTAGTAATCCTTGCTGAATTACGACGTCAGAAAATATCTGAGCATGGCCCATGAGTAAGGGCGTTAGACAATCAGTATACACGAACATGCTTCACCCATATTTCATCGTTCAGTGAAAATAATTAAATTTCCTCACCTATAAGAATTGCCAGCTATGCTCATGCATAACTCACGTCCCAGTTCGCTGATTTAAGTCAACGGATAAAAGTTTCAAGAGAATCGGGTAGTACGAACAATAGTTATATATGTTCACATATGTCAGAAGGAATTATTAAACTGACTTTAACAGTACATTACATTAAACATCCAGACGAGAGAAACAGGTCTCAATGATGAGTGCATCAAATTAATTCGCGAATTATATCACAATAGTAAAATCTACATATAAATTCCACACAGAAAAATCGATCAATCATTACTTACGGGATAGTCGCGGCGGAACTGGTGGGGCTGATTGACATGCTGTATTAGAATCTGAAACAAAAGATTCATGCGTCTGCAAATTTAGGTGATCTGAAAGAACATACGCATAAATAAAATTTGAGTAGCGATAGTGTACGACATATACATTGACAACTAAACGCAGCGAAGGATGTGAAAATAATAATCCTTAAACAGAGGATAACATTTTGAGCGTGTTTGTCATCAATATTCTAAGGTGTATCAAATTAATTTAATGAGTCATTTCCTTTAATCAGTAGCTATAGTTGGATTATGTTTTCGAACTCATACATACCTGACATGCATCCAGGCGGTCGGTTTGATTCACAGTCATCATTGGCTTCAATGTTATCATTATCGACCGCATGGGCAGCAACACTGCGACTTTCGTTATCTGTGTCGGCCACAACAACGGAACCCAGACGTTCACAACCGTTGGTGTATTCATCTCTATCGCCGGTTACGACTTCTCCATGTGAAGTCTTATTATAAACATGTCTTCCTGACGAACATCAAACAGCAAAACGATATCATAATAAATGTTGATAATTCTGTCTTGTTATATTCATTACAAAATTCAATTAGGTTTTAATAGGAGTAAACGGTATTTAACATTTCAAAAGTTTTATTTGTATGTATACTAATAACTAAATATCGGTTTTACCTTCAACATGGTTTGATAAACTGGTAATCGCCGTGTAACCTCTGGAGTGTGTATGTGAGTTGTACACAAGACTGAGCCCGGGCTCTGAACTAAGTGTGTGTTGTGGTGCAGTATTGGTAATACAATCATCATTAAAATGATGCGGACGAAGATCAGCCAGCAACATGTAGTCGTCTTCACCACGTACTAGTAAGCTGTCGTCAAACTGAACCCAAGGATACAACATGTCATTTGACATTCGTGCATTAGAACCGACGCGTTGGTTTGAATTACGCCCGGAAGCGTTTTCATTCATACTTTCATTTGGCGCACGGTCAAAATATACATGTAGGTCATCATACCATTCCTTGAGGTATGTGTCACTAGTGGAATTCAATCCGCTATCGGCGCCGCCTGCTGATTCTACCTCTTTTCGGTGAGTATCATCTTTCAAGGAGTTGATGGAGCTAAACTTTGAATTTGAACCTTCGTCGTCAGCACTCCAGTCGCTCAAATCTCGTCCTACAATATTGTCTTCGACATTTTTATTACAGTCATCAGCATTGTCATCATCATCAGTCAGGCTACTTTTTTCTGTTTTCTGTTCACGTATGCATTTACTGCATTCCCTTACAATATCGTCTTCGTTTCTGTTATTTTGAAATGTTTGCTGTTCATAAGGAATCGTCTTTCTTTTTATCTCATTGCGAGCGCAAAAATGTTTCACACTTGATTTACTGTCGTCGTCTGTAAAATTTAAAAACAATATTCAATGAATAAAATTCAAATCATTATTTAATGGAAAAAATATCAAAATTTCAGAATTCAGAATGTATTGCAAACATATAGGCCTCCGGACAGGAATACATATGAAACAGTTTCAATACACAATAAAAAAAAAAGCAAAACTAACTACATATAATATCAAATGTATTTTGTAGCATACGGGAAGGCTGGCAAAAACTGAATAACTTAGGAAACACATTTTGCAGCTTTGGATTGCTGAATATGCATTTTCTATTACTCATCCAAAATTATTCAGTTCTTCTTACATTTCATTTGTTTGTATTATACCCCCTTTAATGCACTTAAAATGTATAAAGCCTATCAGAATCTGGATGATATGTTTCTTGTGAAAGTCGCTTATACCGCATGTAAACAAGTAATCTACATGTCTTTGAAATATGACGCAGTTGGGTTCTTTATATATAATCTAATAAATATTAACTTATTAACACATACAATGCGTTTGTATATGAGCTCACCATTTAGAATTTCGGGTATGTTGAGCATAGCCACAGCTTCTTCGTGGTTACCAGTATTGTCCAATGCCTGTACAAAGTGGTTATACCAGTACGCGTGCGATTTGGGTAGATGCTCCAGCAGCAGATCTGCGGCATCCAATCTACCACTCTGCTGTCCTCTCTCCTTTATACTGAAAACAACTTTATCATCCAGAATTCGCACACCACTTAGATAATCCAGTAGTTGTATTGGGTGTAACAACATTCGAAGGAAAGGTGAAATCGTCTGTATATAAAAGGTCTGGTAGGCGCCGTCTGCAGGTTTAGGTCCCGTTAAAAGCTTGGCAACATTCCCATATCCTTGTAAGGAAACAGGCACGATGTGAAAAATACGAATAAGTCTAAAAATTAGATTCTGTTTTATTTATAGAAATATTATAATAACATATTAGTAATGTAAAGCTACATGTATATTGAACAAGAATTTAAATGTGAACATGTGTTCGGTCTATATTAAAAACAGATGTTTGATGAGTTATGTGCATTTAATTTTCAAGTATGAGTTTGTTCAAATTACATATAACGTAAGAGGTAAAATACCGTTGTTTTGTAGTGCAACACAAAATCCAATCCAAAAAGAAATCTTCCCTGTTTCTAGGAGTTCGTTTATTACCATGGAAATAGCGGCCCTTGGATTCCGATTTGCAATCGCAGCTAACCTTGATGAGCATTCTAATAAAGAACACAGATTCTTGGTATAATTTAAAAACAATGTGGTTTAGTCGAAGTATGATTTTTTTCATATGCACGATTTATCGCATTTATGTATTTGCCGAAATGTTGGACACGCGTTTATGATTAAATTACCATGAAACACACACTACATGAAAACTTAAATTTTAAGCTTAACAACAATGCACAAACATTTACTTATTTATAAAACACAACTTTCGTCGAACAATAGTTTCTCTTCACCCATTTTGTGTAAATATCAGCAACGCACTAATTGATTGCAAGCGTATGTTCTCAAAATCACATCTAAGTACATGTATGAAACATGCATAAAATTGCGAGTGTTAGAGGGTAAGAGTGAGTGTTTAAAATATCATAATTTACGGGCAGTTTAATTATGTGTATATAATGTGGAACAATATGTACCCAAAAATTTCAGCTCGGTGAACATTGATCTGACAGTTATGGTCTCCAACAGGCAAGGTCGCAAAATCGTGGCATTTTCTTCGTATTTACTGATCAAACACAAATCTTCTTTAGGGAATGGTTTGTCGGGTCCTGACATCTTAAATAGGCGTAAGCACAAAATAAAAATGATACATATTATTTTAATTATTACACGTGTCATTTGTAATAATCCAAATCCAGATAAATACCACTTTCAAATGTGTACCATGTTAAACGTTCAGTATAACATACACAGTTATACTTTCAATGACCTCTGTGTCCTTTTTACTTTTAAATTAATTGAACTTATTTACATGTTTCGGAAATGTTTATGACAATAATAACACTACCAAAGTAAAAAGGAACCACAATACCTTAGTTCGTGTTATTGTCGTGGAAATTTTTTAAATTGAAAGAGTGTACGAACCTTTTGAACGTTAACGCACTTCCTTGTTTCTTCAAGAACGGTCTCTATGGTTACCATTTCCCCATCAACTTTGGCCGCTGTATTGGTAGATACTCCAGCCACGAGAGTACGTCGGATCCATACATCTTCGAAAGATTCACAAGAAACGGCTTCGTCATTAACGTTACTCATACTCTGTTGAAAGACGCCTTCTACAGCTGAATTCGTCCTTCTGGATCTATGTTAATCATGGAAGTGCTTTGGGATTTATAGTCAACATGAAGTTTGATGATAAATAGGATATGTGTCGGTTTCGGTAGAATATCAATTTTAATTCACGAGTGATCATAGAAATGTAAATTTTGACCAGTGAAAATATGTATTTTCTATGATCACGAGAGAATTAAAAGTCTACCGAAACCAACTAATTTTCTTTTTATTTTATGTTTTCCACCGCTTTTCTAGCTGATCGCTGGACTCACTGAACAATTTTGAGTCCGGTATCGTTAACGACCCGTTTAATTTACTGTTTTAAATCGTGAACCAGTATAAACCAGTGTGATTATCAGAGTGATAATGTTCACGGTTTTAAACAGTGAATTACCAACTTTATGTCACTGATATTTCCCTAAAATTTACTGGAAAGCTTAAAATAAAATGTATTCATTGACATGTTGCGTATGCCACTGCGACAAGCATTATACATCTTTAAATGACCTATATACATGTACTATAAGAGTATATACCGTAAGTATACATTTTCCAATACCAATATTAACAAACATAACATTGGAAAGAATGATATTTTTAAGTTGTAGACACGATAATTCAATGATTTTCTCATTATTTGTTTCAAACACCTTACGACAGTTGCTTATAAGCAGTAAAACATTTTAACATATTGAATATGGTTTTGTATGTAAAAAACATCAAATACAGAATTGTTTTCTGTAAATACACAGCTGGCGTTTATATTTAACATAACTTGAAATAATTTTTTATTAAATAGGAAATATGTTATCAAAGATATCCATTGACTTGCATGATTTTCAACGCGCTATCTTTGACCAACTAATTAGCAATAACACAGTGTTTAACCGTACAGTGAGCTAAACCGGAAGTTGGTGATCTGTACAGCGATGATCAGCTGGTTGCTAACAACTGGAAACGCAGTAAGTGACACAATTGTTGATAGTATCTTGTACTTAGAGTCTGAATGTAACGGAATTTTAACTATGTGTTAAGTATGATTTTATTTGTCAACCATGTGCCTTGTGAATTGTATGGCGAGTGTGTTTTCGTTGATAATTCAGTGGATTTTCATTGCATATATTCGAAACGATCACAACTTTTTGAAATAATTTCCATGTAATTTTTTGGATTTCGCGTAAATGACTAAAACTGTGTGTTTTAGCTTTACATCGTAAAACACGTATTAAACTATAGACACGTATTAAACAATATACACGTATTAAACACGTATTAAACTATAGACATTTATCACTGTGTATAACCGTACAATGAGCTGAACCAGAAGTTGGTGATCTGTACACCGATGATCAGTTAGTTGCTAAAATCAGAAGCCGCAGTACGTGGCACAATTGTTGATAGTATCTTTTGCTTTGAGGCTAAATAGAACGGTATTAAAATATGTACATTAACTGTGGTTCTATTTGCCACACATGTTCTTTGTGATTTCTCATATAAAACTTTTAGATCTACTTATGCGACAATCGTGGTTATAAGTTTAGTATCTTTCACTTGTACTGAATGTATTAAATATCAAATTAAACTTCTATTATATTTCTCATATAAAATTTTAGATCTACTTATGCGACAATCGTGGTTATAAGTTGAATATCTTTTACTTTGAGGCTAAATAGAACGGAATTAAAATATATACGTTAATTGTTGTTCTATTTGTCACACATGTTCTTTGTGATTTATGTGGGAACGTTTTCGATGATAATTCAGTGGTTGATCACTGCCATATATGTGTTTTTATCGCGCTATATATGCAGAAATGATTTTTGTTGCGATTTTGCTATGTAAATTTTACTGAAAAATATAATTTTGCAATGTACTGAATGTATTAAATATCAAGTTAAACTTCCATTATATTTCTCATGTAAAATTTTTAGATCTACTTATGCGACAATCGTGGTAATAGGTTTTCCATAACAATCAACATGAAATAAAATTAGATCTAAAAGCAAAGTAAACAAATGGACTCTATTATTTCAGGTTATTCGGTGAGCGAGTGGACAATAGGTGGATGATAACTCTGGGTCGTGTCAAATGTAGACATTTAAAATGGAACTACTTTTCTTGTTGTTTTGTATAACTAGTATTAAAAAAAATATGGAAATTACCTCATCGACAGTACAAACATCAGCGTTTGTAAGCTTAATAAAAAGTCTATAAAATATCATTTAGCGACAACAACGCTGAAACTTTAACTACTATAAACTGAATATTAAGGCATCCCGTCAACGAAGTTTTATCCTATTACTACAGCTAAATCGATCGGATAACAACCCATCGTGTAACCTTTAGCTTTATTTAATCGCTAGTTTTGGCACAGGTTTATTCGATCTTTATTTTCAGAACGCTGTGTATTTCATGTGACGTCATACCAAATGATGCCGTTTTGAGTAAAAAAAACAACAACAAGTGTTAAAATGGGAAACCAAGGCATTTGTTTGACATATTTTCACACCGTCAGGCGCGTAGCGCCGCATACTCCTTTACTCGTTCCAGTAAACATTTTTACTCGTTTGAGTAAACATTGAAATTAAAATCTCAAAAACAAAAATTACATTTACTTCGAAAATTGAAATAAAAATCAGTGCCAAATGGGGATTAGGGGTAAACAATACTCTCATAAATCCAGACACTGGCGTTTTATTTCAATTTTTGCCGGTCCGTGTTTTTAGTTTTGCTACAAAATTGCGCCTCTTATTAAAACCGTTTGTTCTTTTCTGTGCGTAATGTATTCTTTCCCTTGTCTTGCTAAACGCCATGGTTTGCATCGTGTTAATAAGTCGTCTACCAGCGATCCGCCTAAAGCCCCGGTCACACTGTCACGATTTTGGCTACTATAGACCACGATTGGTTGTGGACGTGTTAATCGTGATGAGTCGGGATGCACTCATCCCGATTGTGTCCCGATTGTGTCTTCCTACGTATACCTACGGTTATTGTCGGAAGAGACTACGAATATCAACGACACTTGTAGGTTTCCGCAGCCGATTCACCACGGTTTTACCAAGACATGATGCGATATATTACGATTGTAATACCCTAGCGTCAGTTAAACGCTACGGCAACACACGATTACAGGCGATTGTTAACGTTTCTCCTAAGATTGAAGTAAGATTAAAGAAGATTCATCACGTTAAACCTAAAAGCAGCCGAAAATTCTCACGCTTCATTACGCTTCAAGGCATCACGATGCCTCTTGCATAATCGTGACACCAACGTAGGCAAACGTGGTGAGTGCGTAATAACATCGCGCTAAATCGTACAGGGAACGCGACCCAATCTTCGCGTTGTCGTGGTCCATCGTGTATATTCTTGAGCAGTCATAATAGTTGTCGCTAAAGATCCTATTTGAATCCTAACAGAATCTTAGGGCAGGCGTATAAATCCGTACCATATACGTAGCAAAACGTACCATAACGTACTACAGTCTTGTAATATATGTCTTAAAATCGGTCACGATTAATTACGATTACACACGAAAGGCCACGAATGCCTCTGCGATGGTTGTAAGAATAAGCCAGATTGAGATACGATGGCACTAGGATTGTCCTACGTTTTGAAAAAATCGTGGCGGCGCTACGATAAGCCACGAATGTTTTGAACAGGTTCAAAACTGTCGTAGCTCTTCCCGATCGACAAGGATCCGCCAGCATTCTTCAAGATTCATACAGTACGTATGTGTTCCACGCTCCACCAAGATTTTGTTAATCGTGGGAAATCGTAGCAAAAATCGTAACAGTGTGACCGGGGCTTAACCCGGACGTTTTTTCCTCGATTTATGTACACAAATCAAGGACGGCATTTTCAGATGAAAATCATTATATCAAAGTGGGGTCTGGCACATGTTTACGCCTTCCCCAACAGGTATAATGAAACCATGAACCTAATAAACCCCTCCGAATATTGTTTATTTGAAATCAATGTCTTTCACAAACATTTGATTATGTCTACGACTTTACGTTCAACTAAATGGTTAAAATGTAAATGCAAAATTGGTTAGTTAGTTATGATGCTATTACAAATGGAATTATTACCTCAATATTAATTGATATTATAGAATTTTAACAATACAGCAGACAAGCTCAATGATTTATGATATCCATCCATTTACAGACTGGGTCTAAGTATACTTCTCAAAAAAGAGGAAAACATCAAGCAAAACAACATACATTCCTTAAATGTGCATACTTGCATTTCGTAATGGATCGGTCCAAAATACATGTCAGTGTTAAAATGGTCATTTTTAATTATTTGCTGCGTAATTAATTATGCTACTAAAACTAGTGAATTTTAGTTTTGTCATAATTCGGTAGCAAACCAGAGGGTGTCACCCAATCGCCTTTGCATGTGGAATACTGCTTAATGTTGAGGGCCTGAGTACTGAATACTGCGTAAAATTGAATCTGCGTACTGAAAACTAAATGTTTGTTTTCGCTCACAGCGCAATGAACCCCATTTGTGTTCTGAATACTGAGTGTCTCTTCGGCATTGGTCTTCTAAACATTTACCGCGAAAAAGAAATAAATTATATGATGGTGGTAGACATCTTCGCAACACGACCGTACGGAAAGGCCACTTGCCTTGATTTTTAAGGTGTAACTCTGTCGAAATTGATGACATATAAACTGCAAATTTTACAAAGATATGCTATAAAACTAACAAAATCAGTTAGTGTTGTTCAATAACTAAGCGCCAGCCAATACACATATTTGAAGAGCAACTCCTATAAAAGTGACGGTCCAAACTTGTCAGAGAATATAATGGTCTGAATGTCAGGAATAGCGTTTTAGTGGGTCATAGAATTTTAACTTTCTGGAGCTGAACCCCTAGCCAACACTTTGCCCTGGACCCACTGGGGGTCCTAGCGGCCCCCTGGATCCCAGCTTACTTTGTTTTATTTTTATATTTCGAGTCACAACGAATTTGGCCGCGCAACGCCCCTGACCGTTTAAATGATTTATCAGCACAGTATAATCAGATACTAGAATATAACGTGAGTGTTGAATACAGATCAAGTGTATCATGCACGGCTCGATTTGGATGTACGAGTATTAACACAGATATGAAGAAGGTTTAGTTTCGTTATATCGCGTATTGATAAAAAACAACATCGAACCCGATTTACTGTAATACATAAATGTAAACCTTACCTGTCGTTATATCACATGAGTATTGTTGAACACGGTTATCCAAACTGAGGAATTCAGATTCAAGCAAATGACGTAGTAATTGACATTTCCTTACATCGGTTAAACCACAAAAAGTGGGTATTTTTTAACTTCCCTATTCGGTTCATGCGCTGCAGGTTTAACGGGTATACACGCGTATACGGGTATACATATGTATTGACATATGCGCTAAAAATAAAACACGAACTCTACCTAAAATTGTATGTATAACTTAACACTGAATCATTGTGCAGCTATTGTAAGCATGTCAACGTTTAATTTGAAATACGCCTCGTAGTGTTAGGCGTTTCGTGATATTTGCACGTTACCTGTAAAATGCATAGAGCTCTGTCCATTCCATGTAACAAATAGTTATAATATAACGACTGAGTATAGGCCTATAAAGTCAAACTAACACATATTACCTAGGATCTAACTTTGCTGTAGTTTAAGCAAAAATTAGCAAACTTTTCAAAGCAGGGGCGTAGCCTCCTTTAAGCACTATAGGCATGTGCCTATACATTTTTTCCAGAGAAGAAAAAAAACAAATGCCAAAAATGCAAAAAAAAACAAGAGGGGGGATGGGGGTGAGGGGACCTTCTTGGCTGTGTTGATACTTCATTGTTTAACGAGTCGGTTACGTCTATATAAAATAAATTTCATAAAACAAACGCTTATTTTACAATTATTTTGTAGAATCGGGGTTTATCTGAAGTTAGTCGTTTGTAGCCACATACGAGTATAAACACTCCTGGCCCAAATTATCGCTTACAGCGTCATTTTGTAGATTCTGCGTAATGTGCCTATTCCTTTTCTTGAACCCAAGCTACGCCCCTGCAAAGTAAAAGGCTTTTATAGTTTGTTTATAAATCAGCATAATATATTTAGTGGTATAAATAATAACAATATGTATATTTGCTTTTTATGATGAAAACAGATGATTACGGTATATAGTGACACCGTAACTTCGTACATATACGTTCTAGTGAGTGATATTACCATTCAAAGTCATATAAATAGCGGATCGAATTAAAATATGATTGTGTATACATATGGCAGTGAAAACAATACAGAGAGACGTAATGCCTTGGATTTTATTAGAATGTTTGCTTCATTAATCTTCGGAGACATTCGGTCAATCTCCCGCAGGTTATCGCAAGCATAAACGGGGACACTTTCAATCCTGTGAGTTAAAATGTTACAAATAAAATATTTCATACGCGACACCCGGTTTAGTGCGTACGGTGGAAAAATAACGTATGCTGCGGGTATCGAAATGTTTTCCTTTTTACGTTCTAAATAGATACAAGCTCTGTGAAACAATGTATGAAATCATGTTTATATACACGGGCTTGTAATAGTTCTTCAGGTATGTATGAATATTGTTCTTCGAACGTTTGGTGACATAAGCAACTAACAATTTCTCTTTCTATGTAAGAACTTTTAAGGAATTCGTTTGCCAACTCAAGAAAAACAAGAAAACCCTGTGTATCACACTTGTCCAGCTAAAAACAAGGTTACCCATGAAACTAATGGATTCGCCCCAATAACCTGCTTTGTCAGTTGATGGGAATGAAATGAGATGATGAGAGATATAACACAAACTAAACATCACTAGGACTTCAAGACCAAATCAAATATAAAATTAATTTGAGGAATTATATGCGTGGGATAAAAACATATCATCATGCAGATGATGCAAACTTTATAAGTCACGTAACTGTAATAAAAATTAGTGAGGAAGAATATCATTGTAATAATGGTAAAATCATCATGGTATTTCAGTCAATTTTATTCAGATGTTCCTATTGCCTGACAGAAACTATTTATTTAATACTATTCGGAATACCTAATACTAATAAAACGCCCATAACACTGTGAAAATCATCAAAGCGGAACAATTTGACAATAATTCTGATCTGCTAGTGGTATTGAAAACATATATTCAAGTTTTAGTTTCTGACAGCGGTTGCTGTGAAATAGCTAGGGATAGAACAATATAGGGATAATATACCTTTTTGAGGCTGTTTACGTCCTCAGAGAGCCGAAAAATGTGTTAAAGCCTGAGTGCACGACCGTCCAGTGGTCACCACGATAACACGACTGGTCGCGTTGCTTCCACGGTTTGTTGCGATGATTGCGAAGAACTCAATACGTATGCCTACGTTATTTCCACGATTAGACATCGTGATGTCCAAATCGTATGGAAGGGTAGAGAAGCGTGATAATTGTTGGCTGCTCGTAGGTTCATCGTGATAAATCTTGCTTAATCTTAGTACAATCTTAGAATAAACGTAAACAATCGCCTGTTATCGTCTGTTCTCGTTGCGTATACCTGACTCTAGCGTAATAGAACCTTTGCAGATCGTATCATATATTGGTGAAACCGTGGTGAATCGGCTGCGAAATCCTACAATTGTCGTTTGTATCCGTAGTCTCGTCATACAACAGCCGTCAGTATACGTAGGAAGATACAATCGGGACACTGTGCATCCCGACTCAATACGATTAACACGTTCACGATCAATCGTGGGCAATCGTAGCCAAAATCGTGACAGTGTGACCGAGGCTTTAAGTAACGAAATAAATATGTTGAATCATGAATCATTATGCCACGACTCTGACAGATATAACTGAGATGGCTTCACTACGAGTCAAGCAGTTTGAATTGATTACTTTATCGGCTTTTTTCTTGAACGCACTGCCTTCAAAATCTTCATAAACCTAGGAAATAGGAGGGTTGTCTAAAAACAGCTGAACCACATGTTACACAAATAAGTATTGTTTTAAATATATATATATAAACTTGGAAACGTACAAAGCAAATAACTCTCATTAGTTTATGTAACAAAATACACAATATAAACAAACGGTAAAAATATAATTTATACGGAATTCTTATACTATCTATACAGTTTGAAAAATGTTAGCAATACACAATCTGTACACTGTTTCTTGTCACATACACATTACCGTATTATTACACGGTTAGCCTTTCATAATAATGGCAAATAAGGGAATATAAGCAATATTTGTAGCATACTTTTACAAAAACGTGTGAGTTATTTAACGAACCCATATGGCGAGGTTAAATAATGAACATATTGAGATAAAAGTATGCTACAAGTGTTTTCTACCGTAGTGAGCGTGCGGTTTTTGAAATTTTGTTGTAAATTATAATCGCGCTTCTTAGTGCACGGTTAGGATCCGCCCACCAGTGATATCACAGTTATTCAATACCGCGAAACAAAGAAAACTCTGTTAAATATGGTACACTTACTATTAACGCACAAGCCCGATCCAATTTGACAATGTTGTGTTTTCACTATATGAAATATATTGGTTTTTATTTATGCTTCTACTAACACCGTTCTGTCTAATCTAACAATCTGAAAAGTAGTCTTAACTCTTCATCTGAAGAATTTACCAATCCTTGGAGGATATTCAACTGAATATGTTGGCTGTTCCCTGGTTCAACACCAACCCATACAGGAATAACGCGTCTGGCAATGTTACCACCTATTTTATGACTTTCTTTTAATATCGACTCCATGCGAAATCTTCTATGTGCATCTTCATCAAAAGATTGTGATATATATACTAAAATAAGTATATACAAATCAAAGACAGTTTTATCAAGTGTCATTTCTGATAATCCAATTGCAACTTCCGATTCTAAATCGATAGTAATTTGATCGTTTTGTGCTTCACTGTTCCATACTGTTTGTATTCGAGCTCTTAATCGATCGGCATCATTTCTGTCGCTGTGTTTGTGCAAAATGATCATGTCCCTTTTAACTGGTACTTCATCTTGGTGAAAAATGCTAATATCCCTTTTATCGGTTTCTGCATCTTTTTCAAAAATAAAACTCATAATATTTCAAACATCCGAAATAATGATCTTTTGACATTTTAATGATTTTTGTTGGAACAAATACTTATAAAACGATTCTTTAAATGCCTGTCAATTGGCTACACAACATAAAGTCGTACCACTTTATCTGACGAGTATAGAAATTTGTTACAAGAGGCACACACGTGTCTGTATCGTTCCACTGGCTTATTAAGCACGTGTGTCAGAATGGGAAGGACCCTGATATGCTATATAAGAAAAAGGCCCGCCCTCTGGCGGCCGTATTTTTTTTACCGATTCAACAAAATGTTTAAGTATTTTGGTAGAGAACAACCTAAGAAACATTTCTATGAAATTATTTCGAAATCCAATAAGTGGTTTCTGACATGAAGATTTTCAACGTTTTAAATATAGCCATATAATAAAAGATGACCCTGCCCCCTGGTAGCCTTTTTAACTATTTGAGCAACCTTAATAGAATACCACAAACAGAACACTTCTTATAAAATTAATTCGAACTCCAGCCAGTGGTTTTTGTCAAAACAGAGTTTTTAAGTTCTCAATATAGATATACACGGTAAAATGGCCCCGCCACCCTGAACGGCCATGTTTTACAACGGACCCTAACCATTTGAGAAACTTTGGTAGAGAACTACCCAAGAACATTTCTGTGAAATTATTTTGAAATCCAACAAGTAGTTTCTGACAAGAAGATTTTCAAAGTTTTCAGGAAAGCCATAAAAGGAACAAATATCCCCGCCGCCTGGCAGTCATGTTTTTCAATGGAGCGGAACCATTTGAGCAACTTTGATACCAAGAGAACTTTCCAATGCATTATTTCGAAATCCAACTAGTGGTTTATGACAAGAAGATTTTCAAAGTTTTAAATATAACCAAATAAAGAAAAATGGCCCACCCCCATCGGTTTTTTATATACGGAGCGGAACCATTTGAGCAACTTTTGTAAATAATTACCCGAGGAACATTTATGTGAAATGATTTCGAAATGCAACCAGTGGTTTATGACAAGAAGATTTCAAAGTTTTAAATATAGCCACATATGTTAAAATTGTCCCCGCTCCCCCTCCCCCTCCCCCTTGGCGGCCATGTTTTACAACGGAGCAGAACCATTGGAGTAACTTTGGTAGAGAACCACCCAAGGAATATTTCTGTGAAATTATTTCTAATCTAACCAGTGGTTTATGACAAGACGATTTTCAAATTTTAAATATAGACGTATACGGACAAATGACCCCGCCCCATGTTTTTCAACGGAGCGGAACCACAGTGTATTACCGTACAATTAGCGAAAACGGACGTTGCTGATCTGTCCGTCGGTGACCATTTAGATGCTTTCCCAAATAACCCTCGAAATTAGAGTTTAAAGGCCTTTTATGGTCAGATTTGAGGAAAAAAAATCACGGTCAGTGAAAAAACATTTTTTCAAGTTTACCATCTTCAGAAATGTATGATTAAAATATAATATTTCACACGCATTGATAATTGCAAGGTTGCAAAATTGACTACTAATCCACGTTTTTTTTAATCAGTAATCGCTGTACTTATATTAAATATATCCAATGTTGTGTTGGAATGTTAGAAAAAATGGTCTTTGACCGTTTTCTAACCATTACTAACAGCTTAAACATGCCATTTTCGAGTTATTAACCATTTTCTTCTACCACTTTAGGTAAGGTTACTTACTGTACGCCTAGTTGCAACTGTACGCAATCATTAGTTGTAAAAACCAAGAAAAGTACTGTACGCTTAGTTGAGAGTGAACACTACTTATATTTGAGATTATTTTGAATTTATGAATCAATATGCCTCAACTTATAATCAATATTAAGCTATTGTTTGTCCGTCAAAGCAACTGGAAATTTTAGGTTTTTCAAATTCTTTGTACATGTGACTGCAAACATGTAAATTATTATGCTACATTTATCCAGTTATCATTCAAACAATTATTTAATAGATTTCGGTTAATTTCTACATGGTATCATTAGTATTTTTTAAATGTTATTTTCGATTTTAGATAAAGAAGAAATTTAAGAACTATGATGATGCTGACGTTGATGATGATGATGATGGTGATGATAATGATGTTGATGTTGATGTTGATGATAATAATTAGGATGGCGACGACAAGGACGACGATGATGATGATGATGATGATGATGATGATGCCACTAAAAGTGTATTGATTAATTACCAGCAAAGTCATTTTAAATCAACATTTTCACACCCTAGAAGCGGTTTCTCAGCGAATTCGATACAATAAATTTAGTGGGCACATATTCTTTGGTTTGTGAATGTTATTGCTTTGTTTTCTACACACTTTATATAGCATATGGATATCAGAGGCAATAAAGAGTTGGTACAGAAAAATGATAAAGGACGCTATAGTTCCCAAATGTGTGTTAGAGTTGAAATGCGTGTCAATCCATGAAAAAGTTCGGATTTAAATATATTTTTCTAAATAAATAGCTTACTTTTCAACAATCTAAATTGAAATGATTATTATTCAGTGTTTCATTAACAATCATACAAATTTTCGCTTGTTTTGTTTATTTATAACAAATATATAACGTGATAAAGTGGAGGGGTGTATCAAACATTTTCACCAATTCTCAGCGATTTAATATTTTTCCTGTCAACAAATACACAACCTTAGTTTTAAACGCTATAGCTGTCATTTCAAACAATAAATGTCAACATACGGATGGAGCATTGGACAAAAGGTCTACCGATTTAGATCTTTGGAAACTAAGTTTTTATTGAGAAAATGTTTAAACTCGAAATAAGTCGTTGATCTGACACGATTTTCGACTTTGACTCACATGTTTCGAACAGTTTAAAGTTGTTTATGACGAAGTTTTTTGTTTACACTCGTTATTGCTCTGACATCCATATATACCATGGCTTATCAATAAAACAAAACATTAACATGTTTAAACCAAGGCATATAGACCTGCTGCGTGTTTTCGCGTTCGCTAAACATAGGCGCATTCGCCGACCAGGAGCAAGTACTACGGTGTGATAGTCATCGATTGATTTATAAGTGCAACTACACGGCCACCAAACGCTCCTGCGTGCCACCAGACGGTGGCTCGGAGAAATCTCGCATGAGCGTTTCCGCTTTCGTTTTCAAAACCACAACAGCGAGGTAAGTTTAGTTTTTATTCATGTTTTTAGGCATTTTATTAAAAATCTGAGACAGTCGTTCGACCTTAAATTGAATTAAGAACGTATATGCAAACTAGGATCCAGAAATTCTCCGTTTTGAAAAACTTACATCCTTTTTCATGACCCATGGTCGATAGAGAACGAAGCAAATAATGAGAAAAAGTCACTAAAATAATCTATTTTGTACAAAAACAATACCTATACACAAAATATAAGACCCATACATGCCCCACAGCTCATTTGCAACATTTTTTAAGCAATTAACAACAGCTAAACCAAGTAATGACCGAATATTACTGGTGCTACGCATGAGGTGCTGGTGCCACGCAGGAGCGATTATTGAGTATTTATACCGTCATGCATACCTCGACATGCAATAGTGCTGGGCATTATATGTATTCGTCAGATAATTCTAAGTTATAACAGTTACTGACGAACATTTGAGTGTCAACCATTCCGTTGTAATAGCCTTACATTAATTGTTCTTACTTGAATTTTCAGGGATCACTATTCGATACGGATGAGAGAACTTTGACCAGAAATTTGACCGAACGTACAAGTTGTCTGGATTTTATGAACCGTCCCATGGGGATCTGCTAATTTAATTCTGCTTATTTTATTTAACTCGCAACATCCGTGTTTGATTAGAGCTAAATGATTTATGATGTAAGCGGTCAATGAATGGTGGTTGATTCCTGTCTCAGCCATGATGAAGTTGCGGTTTTGTTTTCTCAAACTGGATTTGGAGCAGGTTGTGCTTTCGACTCCATCACCTCATAAGTATTGTAATCACTCAATCTGAGTTCGCAGGCTAATCGTTTTCATCCTTGTGATAGTATTCGTATGAAAAACGAAAATAAATTATATTACATTATGTAGTGAAAAGACTAAGAAAACTGCACTATCTTACAAATTCACGTAAAGTCATTTCGATACGAACCAATTCTCAAGGTACTTTTCGTGGCTTACACTTATTTGCAATGTGTACAAAACAGCCCTTATATCAATATTAATTATTCATATACATTGGATTTGCAAGATCGGATAAATAAACGCATCAAACTTGATATGCAATCAATTTCTTTTCATCATTTGTGCCTGATTAATAAAAAACCCTAACCTGAACATTTTTTAGGTTTTCAAAACTAAACGGTTAATAGGATATTGACTTTACACATTAATCTTGGCACTAAATAGTAACTACATCTTGTATCATCCCCATGATATATCACACTATTGAATTGTCTCCATCCCATTATAAAAGTTTCCCATTATCCAATTTATGTGTATGAATAAGTAATATGTATGGCTTTTTTCTGGCATACTGCAGACTTGTGGTCTCTATTTTTGAACAAAATTGGTATCACCGTAATTATAATGTACTCGTTTTTCTTTGGGAAAACACGTAGAAAACCTGTGGTTTCCGCAGTATGTACTGCATTTTAACAAATACAGTAGTTGGGAGAACAGAACCCCAGTTTAGACTGCACTTCTCAATCGTAAATTAAGCCGAACCCATTTGCTATACAAAACTCAATAATCGCTCCTGCGTGGCACCAGCACCTCATGCGTGGCACCAGTAATTTTCGGTCATTAATTGGTTTATCTGTTGTTAATTGCTTCAAAAATGTTGCAAATGAGCTGTGGGGCATGTATGGGTCATATATTTTGAGTATGGTTATTGTTTTTGTACAAAATGGTTTATTTTAGTGACTTCTTCGTCATTTGCTTCGTTCTCTATCGACCATGGGTCAGGAAAAAGGATGTTAGTTTTTCAAAACGGAGAATTTCTGGACCCTACTTTTAATTCAATTTAAGGTCGAACGACTGTCTCAGATTTTTCATAAAATGCCTTAAAACATGAATAAAAACTAAACTTACCTCGCTGTTGTTGTTTTTGAAAACGAAAGCGGAAACGCTCATGCGAGATTTCTCCGAGCCACCGTCTGGTGGCACAAAGGAGCGTTTGGTGGCCGTGAATTAGGCGTGCTGTCTCAAATTGAAATGGCAACTAATCGTACAGTCGCATCAGTTAGGGTGGTCTAAGAAAACCTTTACTTTCTGAACAATATGTACTTTGAACGCGAGTACTTTGAAAAAGATCAATGATTTGTTTCTTAAATAAATATCAAAATAATACTTCAAATGCGTTCGTACATTGAAATATTCATGACTTTGATGAAGGTTTTTCATTTGTACAGTGATCGTGGTTGAATAACGACCTTTTGGTGCAATACTACACATTTCTGAAACCAAATGCTTTCAAACAAAGCTTTTAATAAATTAATGTATACATATGCTGACATGTTTTCATTAAATTGAAAGACAAAAACAATTTAAATGTGTTTTTATAGCAACTAACTAATCGCCGTCGTACAAATCAGCAACTGCCGCTTCAGCTTACTGTACTGTACACTGTGGGAAGCATTTTAGCAACTTTGGTAGGAGACCACCCAAGAAAGATTTCTGTGATTTTTTAAATCTACCTAGGGATTTAGAAGGGTATGTCGTTTAATGATTTTTCTAAAGAAAAGGTTTACACATGCATGCACGCACTGACGGACGCACGCACACGCGCACGACGGACGAACCGTCATATCATAATCTCGCATTTGCAGTCAGACATTATTCCTAATCACACAACTTATAGATTTCATAATTGTTTCCTAATCATAAATATAGTAAATTAGAAATTAAAATTGAGAAAACGGAAATTAACTATTTTCGGAATCAAGTAACATTCTGAATTTTACTTACCTTTCCATGGTTTCTGTTGTTCTTCACGTTGAAATGCAGGTATGAAATTCAATTTTGGAATCGAACCTGGAAATGTAATTATCACATTTTAGAATTCAGATTCCTGTCTTTATTGTCTTGTCGCTACTAGTATAATACAGGTTTATTATTTTTATTCAAATTATGATTTTTGCAACTTTATACGACATTACACTGATCTTACGAACTAACGAATTTAACATTGAACTTATTCCATCAGATAGAGTAAAGCAAATGTTTTAAGAACAATGCAAAATAAAGTCAAGATATGAAGACGCTTCAACAAAAACTTGGCTATTATATAGTGGATATTTGTTGGTTTCAGTAGAATATCGAATTTAAGTCACGAGAGATCATAGAAATTTATATTTTCACAAGTGGCGCAGCACGAGTGAAAATATATATTTCTATGATCATGAGTGAATCAAAAATCCATATTCTATCGAAACCTACAAATTTTCTTTTTATTTTATGACTTTTACGCCAGTCTGTACATTTTAAGTGCTATCAAAATGCGTTTAATTTCAAAATACTGCGGGAATTAAAACGTAATGGCGTCAAAATAATGATGTCAATTAACAATTTTGAGTCCGGCATCGTTGGCGGTCCGTTTCATTTACTGTATTAAATCCGGACCCATTGTGAAATCACTGGAAAACATAAAATAAAATATTTTACGTAACTTACGGATGAGTTTACGGATGCGTTTCAATTTGTCTTCAAATAGTTCCTTGCTTTTATCTTTGTTCTTATGAGTGTTATTTTTCTTGTCGGCATTTTGCTTGATGTACAACATATTTGATATCTCACAATCATGTTCCGCTCGAAAGCTTTCTGTTTTATCAATCTTTTGTTGCACTGTGTTATTTAACGAGTGGCTGTTTTTATCGGCATTTATTGAATTTGCGGGCAGCCAGCTTTTTGATTTACTTTCTCTTTCTGTGTTTTCTGGAGAAGAACTGCATTCTTCATGGTCGCTAAATGTGGTTACTGGAAAGCAACTTGCTCCTTCCTTATTTCCATTTAGGATTTCTGGAGAGCAGCTGATTTCTTGATTGTCTATTACTATGTTTCCTGTAAAGAAATTATCTCCTTCATCGTTTTCTCTAAAGATGTTTTCTTCTGCGAATATATCACTTTCATTTATTTTAACTGTGTTTTCTGTAGTGCAACTATCCCCTTCATTTTCGCTTATTGTGTTTTCCGATAAGCAACCAATTTCTTCAATTCCTCTTACTGTGTCTCCACCATTTCCTCTTAGTGTGTTTTCTGAAGTGCAACCGTCTCCATCAATTTCTCTTACTGTGTTTTCTGAAGTACAGCCGTCTCCATCATTTCCTCTTACTGTGTTTTCTGAAGTACAGCCGTCTCCATCATTTCCTCTTACTGTGTTTTCTGTAGTGCAACCGTCTCCATCATTTCCTCTTATTGTGTTTTCTGAAGTACAACCGTCTCCATCATTTCCTCTTACTGTGTTTTCTGAAGTGCAACCGTCTCCACCAATTCCTCTTACTGTGTTTTCTGAAGTGCAACCGTCTCCATCATTTCCTCTAACTGTGTTTTCTGAAGTGCAACCGTCTCCAGCATTTCCTCTTACTGTGTTTTCTGAAGTACAACCGTCTCCTTCATTTCCTCTTACTGTGTTTTCTGAAGTACAACCGTCTCCATCATTTCCTCTTACTGTGTTTTCTGGAGTACAACTATCTCCTTCATTTCCTTTAACTGTGTTATCTGGAGTACAATTATCTTCTTGACTTCCTTTAACTGTGTTATCTGGAGAACAACTATCTCCTCCATTTCCTCTAACTGTGTAATCTGGAGTACAACTATCTCCTCCATTTTCTCTAACTAATTTATCTGAAGTATAAATATCTCCTTCATTTCCTCTTACTGTGTTATCTGGAGTCCAACTATCTCCTCCCATTCCTTTAACTGTGTTATCTGGAGTACAACCGTCTTCAATATTTCCTCTAACTGTGTTTTCTAGAGTGCAACCGTCTACATCATTTTCTTTAACTGTGTTTTCTGGAATGCATCCGTCTCCATCATGTCCTCTAACTGTGTTTTCTGGAATGCAGCCGTCTTCATCGTTTCCTCTAACTGTGTTTTCTGGAGTATAACCGTCTCCTTCAGTTCCTCTCACATTGTTTTCTGGAGTGCAACTGACTCCTTCATTTCCTCTAACTGTATTTTCTGATGAACTCACTCCTTCATTTCCTGTAACAGTGTTTTCTGGAGTGCAACCATTGCCTTTATTTCCTATAACTGTGTTTTCTGGAGTGCAATTTTCTCCTACTTTTCCTCTGACTGTGTATTCTGGAGTATAACCGTCCCCTTCAGTTCCTCTTACAGTATTGTCTGGAAGGCAACTATCTCCTTCATTTCCTCTTAACTGTGTTTCCTGATGGGCAACTAAGTCCTTCATTTCCTCTGCGTTTTCTGGAGTGCAACAATTGCCTTTATTTCCTATAACTGTGTTTTCTGGAGTGCAACCTTCTGCTTCATTTCCTCTAACTGGGTTTTCTGATGAGCAACTAACTTCTTCGTTCCCTCTTACTGTGTTTTCTGATGAGCAACTCACACCTTCATTTCCTCTAACTGTGTTTTCTGATGAGCAAATAACTCCTTCATTTCCTCTAAATGTGTTTTCTGGAGAACAACTTTTTCCTTCGTTATCTCTAACTGTGTTTTCTGGACTACAATTTTCACATTCATTTCGTCTAACTGTGTTTTCTGTAGTGTCTCTTTCAATTTCTCTAAATGCGGCCATTGTCGCAGATATGGACAATTCCGTTAATATTAAATGTTCTTTTGTGATTATTTGTTATTCATTTTCTTAACAGAATGAGTTATCATTTTGACTTCAACTATATCGTGTAATTAACAAACTTCTGATGCGTGTCATATGATCTAGTAGCGACTTTTCTGAATTAAATGTTGATTTTTCAGTCGAACTAAGTGTTGCACGTAGTTTTTCACAGATGGTGAAAATGACCTTCTTGCAGAACGATCAGCCTGTGAATAACAGAACGTACTTTTATAGTGAAATTGCGATGAAACTATATATACTAAGTAACACACCTAACCCATCACATATTCAAAGTTCCTTTTTACTAGAACGGAAAATACATTGCGTTAAATGCGTTACGAGTTTTGATAAGACTGTGATTACACAAATGCTTATATTTTATAAACTCTCTACAAAGGTCTATGTTCACATGGCTTAAAACAAAATTAAATAAACAGCCAGCAATCATAAATATATAAGGAAGAGGATTGCCTGATGTTAATTGGACAAGTATACGAGCAACGAATATAATGATACATGTAAATGAATTATATTTAGACAATAATATACGGCAGAGCTGGGCCGGGCATCAATAATCGGCCGGTTGCCGTATATATCGTTTATAATACATATTATCCTGTCACAAGGAAACAATCATGTTCCTTTCTTTATTACACAAAATGTTAAAAAACTTTCCGTAATTTTATTTAACATTCAACTAATTACGCAATACGTGAAGCAATTCTAACGAATGACGTTATTTATAAACAGAAAAACATTGACGAAACAAACCAGTTTTCGCTGGACTCTCAGTTTTGTTGTGACAACGATTATGTCGTGTTTGCTTTTATTTTTAGCAAAATACATTACTATAAGTTTAATAAATCGTGCATGGACGAATTCTGAATGATGAATGTGTCAGTTGGATAAATAATACACTTTGAGACTTTGAACCGGAACAAAATCAAACGTTCTGACCAGTCATTGCGATTTCGTAAATCGTGTTTCTGGTCAGAATGGTTCACATACAATTAATATCATGATTATTGAAAATTAAGCCCTATGGATACAAGAAAGGGGAATTGAAGTGCTTACAGTAGTTCTGGAATATTGTTTATGCTTAGAAGATAAATAGTATTTTATTATAATTTGTGATTAAAGGCCTCATTGAGTCTACATTAATATATATTCTACCCCACATAAATATGTCATTATTTACCTATACTACATTTTCTTACTAAAAATAGCAACACATTGACGTCGATTACGGGCCGTTACGCGGCTACGCTGAGCCGATATAATATCCCTTACAGAAATGATATTTGAACTGCGAACTTTCAGCGAACACACTGCGAATACAATTGTTTGCCGTTCTGGTTCGCGGTATGCTTGCAGATAAATACGGTATATTATGCTAGTCAGTTGTTCCAAGAGTATGTATGAGTCGAGTGGCTTGTGTGATGACGTATCACACGAGAGGCGGAGCCTCGAGTGTGATACGAAATAACGCAAGCCACAAGACTAATACATACTCTTGGAACAATTGACTAGCGTAATATTCCTTTTATTATATACCACGATGAACTTCAAATGTGCATTTACCTTATTTGTATTTGTTTAAAAACTACAATAATGACTAATCATTGTAGGTATAAATTACATTTGTTTACATAACTCTATGATGACGTCATTAAAAAAGTAGTCCGGCTAGTATGGTAATACGGGATCGGAAAAGTAGCGAGTAGCATAATACGGGATTTTGTTTCTGACGACATGTATTTCACCGATTGATACAGCATGTATTTTGTTAAAATTTTAAACAGGTATATAATAAAGTGAATTATTGACGAACATGCCTTTAGCTGTTCACGCTTCTTCTGACTAACCAAAGGAACACAAAAACTTAATTATTAAATGCGAATAGTCAGCGAATTCTTCTGTGATTTTAAGTTGTTATTGCGAACAGTCTGCGAACTTGTCAATCTTGTTTAACGAATCGTGAACAGCTAAAGGCATGTTCGCCAATAATTCACTTTATCTGTATGTGTTTGGTTAATCGGAAATTGAACTTAAATAGTTTCAAAGTGCATAATATGTTCACTTTAAAAATGATGTCACAAAATAGAATTATTCCGATTGGTCACACATAAATATTTTGGTGATTTGTATTCATTTTGCAGTGCATTATGAAAATATTCTGATGTTTATCTAGTAACTTAGGGTTCAAGGCATATAATTTAGTACTTAAGTATAAGAACATAAATATCCAAGTTATTTGTATACATTCAAGGTCCAACTTTTAGCACTCATGAAGCATAATGACATGAACAGAATTAAGCAGCAAGACTGATATCTCATTTTTATTGTTTAATTTCAATGTTTCTTAAACTAACAGACACATTAACATGTGACACATACTGCACCAAGGACAAAATTATGTATCATCATCATCACTACCATCTCATCAACATTGGCATAATTATCATCATTATAATCATTATCTTCAGCATTTCACCACCATTACCACAACATTCATCATTAAATAATTGTTATCATCATAATGACCTTGCTTAAGTATGTGTGTTTGTTTGTAGAATTTGCAAGTTGTTTACCTAGATACGTTCACAAATAGTTCGCAGTCATAAATTTCCAAATCAAAACACCTAAACAATTGCATGTTAACAGTTTGCGAACATTCTTTGCAATATTATTGATTAGTTCGCAAAACATTCACGAAATGTTTGCTAAATGTTTACTTCGGCCGTTCACTCCATGTTAAGCTTTTCTGTAAGGGATAATTTGCCGCGGCCGATTTGTCGATAATAGAGACCTAGAATCCGATCGCGCAAATATTAACAAAGTTTGTAGTTAAGTTGATTGAATAATATAGGATCTACTGAATATGCATATTTGAGTTTGAGAAAAAGTATCACTGAACAAAATTGCACAAATCGGCAACGTTTAACTTAATGGCAACGTCAATCCATATTGCTTCTAACAATACAAATCCAACAATATATATACTTTAATTCCCTTTTCGTGCATCCATACATAAATGTTAGTATTAATAAATAATATGACGTTGTGGTTTATTTATATTGTCATTTTGTCCTCATTGAATATTAAATAACTAAATTATGCCATATGTGTATAGAGTGTCTTTAAATCTCCGCTTCGTTTGATTGACGTCTTTAAGGCGGGGATCCCCGATTGCTTCTGTCTGTTTACGATAAGCTGTGTTATCAATGCATTTGTCTGCTGTGTTGTGTTGCGCTGCCCAGTTACCTTGATTTCAGTACAAGATTAAGTCTATTTTAATTTGTTTTCTTTTTAGCACATAGTGTGTACGTTTCATAAAGTTTACGAATTATGTAGTTCACATTAACCTCCTGCAACGACCCTAAACCTCAGCAAGCTTATGAACGATATTCGGGTATATTCATCTAACTGTGTTAACAATGCAGTGTTATCATATCAGTTATTATATCAGCATGGTGGCCTGACATAGTTGTGTTGAATGAGATTCTATATGCGCATGGTGCTTTCCATTTACCGTACTTTTTGGGAAAACCCTCGATACTGAAGAATCTATAGTACATCTATGCAATATTACAAAGACGAATACATTAATAATTATGTTGTTATTATTATTATTATTAGTAGTAGTAGTAGTAGTAGGAGTAGTAGTAAAAGTAGTAGTAGTAGTAGTAGTAGTAGTAGTAGTAGTAGTAGTAGTAGTAGTAGTAGTAGTAGTAGTAATAGTAGTAGTAGCAGTAGTAGTAGTAGTAGTAGTAGTAGTAGTAGTAGTAGTAGTAGTAGTAGAAGTAGAAGTAGTATCATAATAATTATTATTATGAGCATTACAGATAACTTCTTTTTGAGCGTGACCTTTATTAAGCGTCTGTACAATTCGCTTGATTTAAAAAAGACGTTGTTTTCACCTTTACCCTTGATATTTTAAACATATCTGAAATTTTGACTGATAGAAATATTCTTCTTACAATGTACTTACCGTTGTAACACGAATTTCTCTTTCCTTTTAACAACTTAACATATAGCATTATTGTGTTTCTATCGCAAACCTTCTTTTAGTGACATACATCAGAGCTTTTATCTAGCAGGATATCGGTACACAAGTAGATATCGAATGGCAAACTTCGCCAATGAATTGATGTTCGTGAACGTTCACAAAAAATGTCAAAAAAGAACTTTAAGGAGGGACTTTACAATTGTGTACGAACATTAAATGTAAAAGCATCCATTTATTCTAATGATGTCAGTATATTTTTAAAATAATATTATTATAAATGTTGAGAATAACTTATAAAAGAGATATTTAAAATTAAAATAATACTACGCTGCGCAGCGATATATTGAATATGTATATGTATATACAGCGTCTAGACGAGTCAGATCGATCGTTGGCACGTGCGAAGTTCTTACTTTCTCATTCAAAACTAAAATAATACTACGCAGCGCAGCGATATATTGAATATGTATATGTATATACAGCGTCTAGACGAGTCAGATCGATCGTTGGCACGTGCGAAGTTCTTACTTTCTCATTCAAAACTAATATAATACTACGCAGCGCAGCGATATATTGAATATGTATATGTATATACAGCGTCTAGACGAGTCAGATCGATCGTTGGCACGTGCGAAGTTCTTACTTTCTCATTCAAAACTAATATAATACTACGCTGCGCAGCGATATATTGAATATGTATATGTATATACAGCGTCTAGACGAGTCAGATCGATCGTTGGCACGTGCGAAGTCCTTACTTTCTCATTCAAAACTAATATAATACTACGCAGCGCAGCGATATTTGAATATGTATATGTATATACAGCGTCTAGACGAGTCAGATCGATCATTGGCACGTGCGAAGTCCTTACTTTCTCATTCAAAACTAAAATAATACTACGCAGCGCAGCGATATATTGAATATGTATATGTATATACAGCGTCTAGACGAGTCAGATCGATCGTTGGCACGTGCGAAGTTCTTACTTTCTCATTCAAAACCGAATGTAGCCGTTGTTGTAGGATAAATGGGTCTGTATCGACATAAACTATATATTTGTATTTTTCGATAAAGGAAATAGTTTTTATCGCTGATGATGCTTTTTTTATGTTATATGAAAGGGTGTTTTGTAAGTGGGTAACAGGAGAGACATGAAATAAATATATATAACTCAGGCAGTTCGTCTTAAAAAAAAAATGTTTCGAAACGTTTTGGTTGTGTTCCAGAAATATAATCTGACTATCAATAAAACAAAACTCTGCCTACTTACTGTTTGAAGTGTGTATGTACGATCTTTCATATCGATTATTTTCAAAATAAGCAGATAAAAGTGACAATAAAACGTGAAAGCAAACAGAAAAGCATAAAAATGACGAGGAAACACTTTAATATGAAATAAATCAACAAGTACTAAAGTAGACTGTTGCATAGTTTATTAGTGTTGTGTTACCTTAACCAACTGTCAAGTCAACGTGTTTGTTTATTTGGGTTTTACGGAAGCTCAACACATTATGGTTATATCGTGCAAACCATAGTATGTTTAGCTGCCGTAAAACCCAAATAAACAATCACGTTGACTTGACAGTTAACGTTTATACATGTACGTGAGTTCGGTTTGTTCAGACGCAGACTATTTGGTGATTAAAAACTAGCTTAATGTGCGTTTAAAAGCAATGTTTGTTCTTTTTTTAACTTTTATTCCATTTTAAATAGAAATATATATGGTAACTAACTTAATTTTGTTAATAGTAGTTATGCCACTGTATCTGTTGTAAGGTCGTACATACACACTTTAATGGACATGTATGTTAATAACCTAATGATCAGCATATGAGTATGCTGGGGCTAAGTAAGTGAGAAACCTCATGGGTACCTACGTGCAACTGTTTGCAAACTCGAATGGAAGGGAGAATTAAGCCCCAATACTATTCTCTTTTCTGTACATGATACATCTATGTAATGAGTTTAAAATACATCGATTTTTCATAGTCTAAGTGTTTGGAAGCTAATGAAGCATCATTTATTACACCCCCACTTTTTTAAAAAGTGGGGACTATATAGGACGTGTTGGTCCGTCCGTGCGACAGTACGTCCGTTCATATTTTCGTATCCGCTCTATAACTTTGGAATGCCTGGAATGATTTTAATATAACTTCAGATCAGTATTCCCCATTACCGGACGATGTGTCGCGTACATGACCCACGCTTGTCCGTCAAACGTCAAGGTCACAATTCAAGGTCAAAAGTCAAATACTTGAATTTCTTTTCCGCTCCATAGTTTCGTTATGCCTAAAAGGATTTTAATATAGCTTCAGATTATTATTCCCTATTACCAGCCTATGTGTCGCGTACATTACCCATGCTTGTCATTATCCATTATTTATATGTCAAATGTCAATGTCACAGTTTTATGTCAAATGTCAAATATTTGTCTGGAGCATATTGACATGGAGGGATTTGGTAGAAACGATGGCCATAGTGAGATGACATGCTACAAACAAGAACCAAGCCTGTAGGTAAAAAGCCAAGGTCACATTTCAACCAATGCAGTTAACTAGTAGGCAAACTTTGTCTAGTCAGTGAATCAGCAAGCTGAAAGTCTATAGGTCTTCAACAGTTACATAGGTCTTAAGACTTCAGGGGATTTACATGGTAGCTGTCTCATACGACTATACCAATATATTTAGACCTATCGTGTAACCCCTTATATCTCACCTCCTACATAAATGACGCGATCCGATTGGCTAAGAGCGGTCGCATGATCATGGTGTATTTTCCATACACCACGGCTAAATTTCAATACTCCATAAAAGTAAAAAAAAAAAAGGCGACTGCTGGATAATATGTTGTTTTGTTTAGTAATATTATATCAACTTGACGTGGCATGGCATTTTTTTATGTTTAAATACAAACAAATGCATCTTAATACTGTGAAAGAACTGTCTAAAGTGCCACTACTACAAAAAATAAAGTCATCTTACCTCGGTGTTTTTGCTGTTTTAAGGTGTTTATCAACCTAGAAAGTGTTTCAGACAAAAACAAAATTCTGCTTTTTTCTTGTCATATTTTAATAAATCCAATTTAATAAATGCATTTTCACATGAGCATATAATTTCCACAGTTCATGTGCGTTATTTCATTAATTTTCCACGATAAGTCTAGTTAAAGTATCTTAAATATCCAATCTGTATACTTAACTCTACTGCTTGACACTCCATCTGTTTACTAAAGATGACATAATTTAAATGACGTATTTCTACTGTTATCTTCTGTTTCTTGGTAGACACATTGCTTACAGTCAATTCAAGTTTGTTAAAGGGACACTCTTGAATAAAATAACAATTGAATATTGTTATATTTTCACTAGCTTTACTTTGAACCACGAGCGACCATTAAAAAATTAAATAAGATTAATTAAAGCTGCTTTTATCAATAATGATTTATTACTCAATGATTAACATGGGCGTACCTAGATCAAATTAAGAGAAACCAATGAAAGGTGGTCGGTGAGTTATATTCGTTACACTTTAACTGATGGTGTATGGGCTATACACCCTCATTGGCTTCATACCATACTCGAGCTGCGCTCCCGTATGGTATAACAGTGTAACTAATAATACTGTAGAAATCCATAATATATTCCATGCTAAGCAGTTTTCAGAGTAATAATTATGTAAAAATCATTAATTGTTATGATAGTTGAAACATAAGGCACACTACTGTGGAGCATTTAAAAAAAAATGAACGTGACCTTTGATTGTGTCCTTGAACTTCTACAAAGAATTATTGGGCGTTTATAGGACACAGCATTGGGTAATGCGGTACAATGCTGTACAATGATCTAATACTCCTTCGCATCATGTAGAAGTTTGTAATTGATTAGAAATGTACATTCAATTCTGGCCTTGACCTGACAGACAAGTATGGGGTTGTATATGCAGAACAATATATGCAGATACAAGATAATTATTCCAGGCATGTACAAAATATTAACAATTTTGACTTGACATTCTGACCATGGACAGACAGGTATAATACTATTATGTCATGCACGCAATACGTTATTTTACCATAAGAACATAACAATATTCAGTTAAATTAAAATAGTCCAGGTATTTAGACGTAACTCCCCAGCAAGCAAGCCCACATTGGCCCAATATGCTAAAGCTGGGCAAAAATACAATATAGGCCACATGTGGGTCCCAAATGATATTTGTTTGCCCATATCAGACCCATATGGGTCCTAGCAAGGAAGCCCATGTGGGTCCACTGCAATTATGCCCATATGGGTCCCAGCAAGCCACCACATATGAGCACAATATGGGTTTTATCGGGGCTCATATACCTCATGGGCCCAGTGTGGGACCCATATGCATTATCTTGCCACTATAAAACAAAGATGGGTCCAAGGAAGTAAACCCATTTGGGTCCCTACTAGAAAGCCCATATGGGTCACTGAAAGCAATTCCATATGGGCCCAATATGGTCTATAACTGGGCAAAAAATACAATATGGGCCCAATGTGGGTCCCATGTGCATTATCTTGCCACTATAAAAACCAGATGGGTCAAAGTAAAGTAAACCCATTTGGGTCTCTACTAGAAAGCCCATATTGGGCCTAGAAAGCATGTCCATATGGGCCCAATATGGGCTAAAGCTGGGCGAAAAATACAATATCGGCCAAATGTGAGTCCCAAATGATATTATTGCCCAGATCAGACCCATATGGAACCTAGAAAGGAAGCTCATGTGGGTCCACTGCAAGTAAGCCCATATCGGTCACAGCAAGCCACCCCATGTGGGCACGATATGGGTTTTACCAGGGCTAATTTACCTCATGGGCCCATTATCTTGCCACTATAAAACCCACATGGTTTCAAGTAAAGAAACCCATTTGGGTCCCTACTAGAAAACGTATATGGGTCCCAGAGTCCGTATGAGCATAATATCGGTTATGGTGGATAAAAAAATTCTTCTTACCATGTTAAAGTTTGTAACGACAGGGTATCACTTTGACTTGTATTGTGCAGTTTCATCAAATCTTTTACTCGTGTAGAAGTAATGGACCGAACAAATGTTGTCTTGGTTTTTTATTGTGTCCTTGACCTTTGACAGACAAGCTTAGGTGGTGTATGCGACATATTATCTGGTCATGGAAATAAAATTATTATATTGTAATATGAAAATCCTTCCAGGCATTTAAAAGTGGAAACAAAAGATAGTCAAAAGGACTTACGGACGGACCGACACGCGTGAATCCTATATATTCCTCTCTTTATCACAAACTGGCGGCATAAAATGCCACATAACCACAGATTAAAAACAAAATTGTAATTCCATTTTTATTGCCTTCATAAATACAATACATTCCATATACAAACAATATAACATATACACCAATGATTCTATGTTTGTTCTATGGTTTTTCTAAGTGTTGTCCATATGACATATTTAACATTTTTTTAAGGTGTGAAACAAGTATGTTCAAATCAATGAAGCATCCATAGTTGAAAGAAAAAGAAGAGCAATGGAATGATATTAAGTTGGTCAGAAAGAAAAGGTAAACCAAAACAACAAAAAAAGAGATGTTGCATTTTGGTAGGCTTACTAGTTAAGCCTGAAGTGCATCCAGGGTGTTTGAAATAACTGGAGTTTATTTTTTATGGTAGCAATTGTTTCTTCGAGTTTAATTCTATTTTTCAAAAAGTATTAAAATGTTTCTATATTTGGCATCATTGTTTCATATTTACATTTGAAGATAACGTATTAAGCCAATAACACTACCGAGTTAATGACTTGTGTGTTGTTTTTATCGTCAGTTGCAAAATTACAGAGTCATATTATTTAGTAAGCAAGTTCAAGATTGTCTACCATGTTTTACTGGCTATTTATACAGTTTTTAACTTGGATCCAACAAATTTGAACATAATGACATTCCCAAATTACATGAATGTTTGTTTCTGGATGCATAAAACAAAATTTGCATAAAGTCGATGGAGCCAGATTGCATTTAAGCAGGTTTGGTAAAATATGCATCAGATATTTATATTGAAAATTTCTGCGTTTAGTATCAATTATTCAGTTAAATGGTTGACTGAAAATGGCTCGTTGATTGATATCTGGGTTGTTTAATATTTGTTTCCATTAAGTTGCTTGAAATCTTCAGGTTTGTCTTTGATTATTAGTTTTTTATACACTAGTTTGCAAACTTTGATATGTTCTGTTATCTTAGTAAGCATGTATTTTGGGTTGGAATAATCTATCTCGCTTTGTGTAAGTTTATTTTTCCATTCAACAGGTATGCTATTAACAAGTGTATGGTATTTACTGAAGTCTCCTTTGTTAACATCATATATCTTGAAAACTGTAAAAGATTTTCTTTCTGAAATCATATATGTGTTCTATATATTGTATGCCTCTTTTAAACCATGATTTAAAGAAAAATCTCTTATTATGATTTTTTATTAATGAATTATTCCAAATAAGTTGCTTCTGTAATGATATATCTTCCCTTTGAAACGAAGCACTGAGCAATCCACAAAACAGATATTTTACATCGTTTGAATAAAAATTTGATTTAAAGATTAACAATCCTCCGTAATTATCTAGCATATTGTAATATATCTGACTTAATTTTGAATCTTGTTGAAATATAAAGCGCTTTAACCAACTTGCTTTAAGGGACTTTATGAATAGATCAATCTCTAGCATTTATAAACCCCCATCGGCGAAATCCTTTACAATTCGTTTTCTGGCAATTTTGTCAGTTTTGAAACGAATTTGAAACATATTAATTTTATTTTTATAATGATATCGTGAGATGGGTTTGGTAAAACTGTTAATGGATCGACTAATTTGGGGATAGCAAAGTTTTTTAAAACTGTAATTTTTCCAATAGGTAATAACTTCTATCGTTTCCATCTATTTAAACATGATTCAAACGCGTCAGGAATATTTAATGGCATACTTTCTACTGGTTCGTTCCTAAAATTTATCGCTAAAGCTGAGGCATGGTTAGAGTTCCATATGAACTGTTTGTGTTTGCAGTACTGAATTTGGCTATGTTTCATTGCACCTAACATCAAAATCTTACAAATAATTGAGATAAAGGACAACCTTTTCTAACTCCCATTTGTATACCGAGAAAATCAGAAAATGTCCATTATTGGTAACGCAAGACTTTGCATCTTTATAGAATAACATAACACACTGTGTGATCATTAAATCCGAAATGGCGAAGGGATTTTTACATGAATTCATGGTCAAGGCTGT